>CM068586.1:31404848-32004848 GCA_035048485.1 Pteria penguin
TTCCAATACTAATTATGAAATTTAGCCATTGGTTAGCTTAACTAGTGGTTAAGGTTTCGAACAACTGCCCCTAGGTGTCAAGAGAGAGTAAGCTTCTACTGCTCAAATAGCCATACCTACCACGAATACTTGACACATTCAGATGACAAAACTGCTAATATTACATAAAGAATGGCACAACTTAATAACATAAAAACAAAAGTGTGATAAATCTTGACTGAAATTATAATCATTGAATCAACAAGACATTTTCAGAATAAGCACTTACCCAACAATATTATATATTTATGACCTGTTGTTACATGTTATAGATAAATGACGTGGAAGCAGGTGGTGCTACTGTTTTTCCAGTGCTTAATGCACGTATTCCTGTTGTGAAGGTAATGTTTACCTTAACGTCAACTTATCAGATCGTTTATCAACAATATATTTACACTTGTCAACCAATTCAGAGCATAAGAAAAAACCAAAAAACCTGTTGGAATTATGTCGTAAGTTTTGAAGAAATTTATATTAATATATTTCGATTGTGTTTGGTCATTTTACTTTATAATGTAAATCTTGCGTGAGTAATACATAGGCAGGAAAATTGTGAATTCATATGGGAATAGAAATACTTGTGAGAAGCTGGCCAGATTTTTAGTCATATCGAATATACATCAAACAGAAAGGATGTAATATTAAATCCCTTTAAAGTGTAAACTTAATACGTTCAAAGTCTAGTCCAAAATTTCAGACTCGAGCATAGAAATTGGGTGTAAAAGTTTGTAGAAAAACAAAATCGCCATTAATTGACAAAAATTGAAACTTTTCGTTATTCACATTTCATTGTGCCATCCGCAACTATTAATATAAGGTTTCTACACCAGTAAGTTAATTAAAAGTCACATAGCAAGTGCTTTTTAAAATTTATTCCTCCGAATTGCCTCCTATTTCATTTGATTGATATTTACCATAGTCTTAAAATAGAAATGATTGGAAATGTTTGCGAGGAATGTTAAAAATCACATGCCGTTGACCATTTTTTTTTTTACATTTTTGTGATATGGCAAACTCTAATAAAATTTAATACAATTTTCACCTTTATTTTTAATTTAGATTAGAAAACCAAGTACAAGGCTTGCGTTAGAAATTTTGTATTGGTACTTGGTCCAGCTTATTTAAATAAACCAATACTAAACCAGTTCTTATCTAACGTCGTTACAGGAATATTATTATATATAATTATACCATATCTATCATATTAAAATTACCATTAATGCATGGATTTTTAATGTTTGTAAATTCAGAACTATCCATCATCTACAGATATATTCACATTCTTTATATATATATAAATGTTTCATTTTAAATGCCCTTATATGATATCTCAACCCATTTGCAGGGAGCGGCAGCATTCTGGTATAACCTTTTACCAAGTGGTGAAGTGGATTCAAGAAGCTTACATGCAGGTTGCCCGGTATTACTGGGTTCAAAATGGGGTAAGGAAAGCAAATTAATACTACAGAGTATTAGAACACTCCGCCAACATACTTTATCGGTCCTTGGTGTTCTCTATCTACATGGCTCTATATCACTAAAGAGACACAAGTTGTGGAAATGCGCATCTGGTGCACAAAATTAAAAGGTATATATGTCTTATATTTATTATATCCATTAGGCCGGTGTCCCTCCTGGTGGACTGATACTTCCCGAGGGTATCATAAGTCTAGGTTTCAGTGCTTTTGTGCTGACGGTATATTTTTCAGTGCTTTGCACTGACATGAAATATATACTTAAAATTTTTAGTCATGAAATTTTGTAAATCACTCCAAAATCTATAATTATAATATTTTATTATGAAACTGAAATTAACGGTATCTATATATATTCTGCATAATTTACAAAATAAACTCTTTGTGAATGTAAAACATTTATTGTCATTTCAGTAAGCAACAAATGGATACGACAAAGCGGACAAGTATTCAAGCGTATGTGTAGGTTGACTCCACAGGAGGAGTGGGCTTTAGTGTGAATAACAGCTGATTTGTACTTTTGTAATTTCTTCAACATTGCGAAGAATTATATTTGTTTTTATGTTTTGCATATAAATGACGTGTCCACGAGTTAACTAATTTCATCATCAAAATTTATAAATAACCGTATTAACTTAATTCATAATATATTGTGTATGTAAATTAAAAATTTGACGATTTGTACCACTACATATAAGTGAATAATGAGAGAGTGAATAATAAATAAATGAAATAAAAGATTTGATTCTATCCTTTGCGGATACCCAAACCTTATGCACTTCTAGCAAAAGATGGTTAGAATAGATTTTTTCACGTTAACTGCGGGGCTGTATTTACTTTGCAAAATCATCACTGTTCCCCCAAAATGACGTCAGCGACAACTTTTCATTATGTCAAAAACTTTACAGGAAACGTTATCATTTGCATAACAAATCATCACTTCCGCATTTTATGTTGAATGGTATATTAGTTCAAAAAGGTTTATGCCAAATGTCATAGTCAGGTTCGCCCGGTTTGCGACAAATCCAATGCCTGCACAGAAGACCCGTGCAGCAAGCTGACGTCTCGGGGCACTGTTCTCCTGATGGGGTACAATTTCCGTCTTTGTTGGAAGACTCCGGCTCAGATTTACGACAATATTTGGAAGAGAGAGCATTCACAGTTTTCCTAAGTGCTCTGCAATATATTATACCAATATTTGAATATTAATAATGATGTATTTTAGGGGGAAAGTAAAAATATACATAAACAATTAAACAAAAAGAAAGAAATGTGACTAATTTAATCAGGTGTGTCTGTCGTTCCTTATGCTATGTTCTTTATGCTAATATTTGAGCCATTGAAACGAGGTGGAGCTACGAGTTACTACGGCATCTGGTGAGTTATAACTCGCCAAAGCATCTCCATACGAGTGGTGTGCATTCTCTGATATGTCAATATCTATTGGTCTTCACTTCGATTTTCTTCAACAATAATCGAGTTGTCTTACATACTAATATGCGAACAGTACCGTAAACTTTCATCAACTTGTGTAAGAGCAGTGTGCGAGACTTTTCAAATTCAAAATCTTTCTGCAAGAGAAATAGTGTTGTGATAGTGTGCACAACTGTATACCGAGCTGTACGAATGAAAAAAAAAATGTTGCGATCATTGTATGAAGACACACATTCGACACGTTTACTACACAAAAGCTCTCACGCCAGTTTTAAAGTGTTTGGTGCTCTTTTGAGAATATTAACGATATGAAGATACATCTCTACTACATGTTTCAAAAGACATTGGTTCGGGTCATAACTCTTGATAGTATAAGAAAGGCTAAACGTTTAAATCATAATTGCCACTTAGCACTACTGACGATATTAATCTACATTTTATCAACAAAAAGAGTGCAAAGATGTAGTTGATTTCTGCATAATTGAGTTAAAACTCGCCACATCTCGTGGTCCAAACTAGCAACAATTTGACAGTGGCTTTACACATCACGTAGTCAGTCTTCAGAATGCAAGATAAAAGATACAAAGATACGTTTAACAGTGTATCCTATGCAAAAATAACCAAAATGCATTTAGATAAAATGAATTACATTTTTCATTCTTCATTATGCTTGATGATATAACATAGCCTTGTATCTGCCTTTGTACTTTTCCATTTCAAGTAGTACCGAAAGAAAAAAGAAATACCAATCAGATTTCCACAACCAAAACAACGTTTTTACCGAATACAACATAAACATTTTCATGATATCCTTACAAAAGGGTTTTAGATAGTGGATGAATTACTAATTAAGGTGATTTGGAAATAAATGCTTACATATAATCATCGTCACACTCGTACTTATTCCAGTCTTTACTGTATGGGATCACGTGATCCCTCTTCTCTTTCTCGCTTAATTGGTGTAACCCTTCAATCAGAAGTCCACGAATCGATGCATCCTCTCCTTCTCTACAATAAATCAACATATGAGAGTATCGTTGAATTCAGGGGGCCGTAACTGAGGCAACAGTATTCTAAATTTCAATCAAATACCTCACAGTATATCCAATCAAATACCTGGGTATAAGATTGCTAAACATTATTCTCATTGATTTTCAGTCAAACTAGTCATAACTCAGTAAAAACAAAATAACTTAATAACAGGAAACTCAAATTGATCTGTAACTCAGCTATATAGAACAGTTCACCGACTTTCAATTCCTTAAGGTTTAACCTAAAATAGTTCAAGAAAACAGAATTGTCATTGATATTTAGTCAATAACTCAGAAAAAATGACAAAATTCTACAAAACGAAAACTTTATCTGTAACTGTGCTATTTAGAACTCAGACGAACGGACAGACTGTGGCAAATTCTATAGTGCCTTTCCCGGATTCATTAGTAGGAGACTGATAAAAGTAACATGCTAAGTAGTCAATAAGGAACACCAATTGTACAAAACAATATACATGTAGATATATTGGCTATTACGGACCCCTGGAAGAACTTAATATGGGTTCAGTGAAGTGCCATGGAGGAGTAAGCATCCCCTGCTGACTGATCAGACTGACCGGATTATACGAGCTAGTATAACTCGTAATTATATAAATTGGTAACGGTATCATAGTAGTCAGAATCAGTCAGTACGTCATGATAAAGAGAATGTATGTTTGTATTTTATATTGCATGATTAATACGATTTTATCTTCTGCATTCACTTTATAGTATAAATTGTAGGTAGCGTTTATAGAAAATGACATCTACAACATACTTATTTTGGTAATATACCATGCTTTTCTTAGAAATATTCCTGATTCATATTCATCATGACGGTAAGTTTGACCAATTGCAGACAATATTGAAATATATTTCATTGCATTTAATGTTTTATGTACATACTTGAGTTGTCTTTTATGATTATCCATATTTTCTTCTTTTGCTCGTTTTTGAAGTAGAGATAAAAGCGATTCGAACACGTCATTCTCACCACATTTAGCTGAAATAAACGGGTAAACGTTTTTATGGTTCATGAACTATACTAGATTTCCACTCACAAATACAAAGGAACTGCAGGTAACACGCGATACTGATATAATCATATTCCTTTGTATATGATTATGCATTTGCTGTTATGTATATTATTGTTAGTCACTACAGTTGGGTGCAGTCCTAACCTTACATTCAAGTGCACTTGACCAGTCATAAAGTTTAGTCAAGTGCACTTAATATCAAGTTTACTTCAAAGTAATTCCGTCTTCAAGTTTACTATCACGTGACACCAAGTTTACTTTTCACGTTTATTTATTACAATTATCCAGTTTTGTATAATACAATTGAAAAAATTGTCTTATTATGTACAATTGTATATATTATATTAAAAACTTGTTTTAATAGAGAAATATAGTAAATGTACATGTATATAGAAAGTAAACTAAACTTGAAGTGCACTTGCAGTAAACTTGGATTCAAGTTTAGTACTAAACTTGGAACCAAGCTTACTACTAAACTTGATTCAAAGTTTACTCTGTTGTTGCCAAGTAAACTTGAAAAGCAGTCATAAAGTTAACTTGAAGTGCACTTTATGTAAGGTTTGGACTGCACCTAACTGTATGTGTAGACTTTATCATACGGTGAAACTTTATCATTTTCTTCATATATTAATGAATATTCATGTCACGACTTCTAATAGTAAAATAACAATATTTTGCAAGAATTTTGTAATATGGAAGTACATATAATAATTCTGTATTTCTTTAAAGTTGAAAGCGGGTGTTATGAAATCTCTACACAAATGATTAATCACGTTGCATATTCTCCCTATGTAAATGATTGTAAGACATATTGACATTCTAACGTTAAAAGTTTTATCGGCAAATTTGATGTTTTTTACTGTAAACTTGTTGTATTTTACATTTATATGAGTGGTTTTTTTCTTTCTTCAGGGTTACATATTTCCTGACCATTTATTCTATAGAAATTGTTCTATTTTCCTGCCTTTTCCGATATTGTTTATATCCAAGTGGAATACACCGCTAGTATATCATAAAATAAACACTTACCTCTCACAAGAAACGACATTAAGACAATATACGGAAGTACAGCATTCATTTTCACTCTCGTTTGAGTATAAGATCTATGTAAAACTGAGTAAGAAGCGTAAGTTTATACCTTATAAACAACAGTAACTCACGTTTTTATGTTACTTGAGGCAAATGCTCACCTTCTTTTCCTCCTCTTATGCAAATTTATTTTGATTTCGATCGCGGATAGTTACCATTAAACAGTATAACGCTGATTTAAATACATACCAAATCAAAGCCGTGACATTGTCGAAGCTGCCGGGCACATTTGGAGAATATCACATTATGTTAATTCTTTTGTTTGTGTGCGGATTCGACGCATTTAAAGTGTAATATTATTTTTGAATGAAGACATGTCCTATGCCAAGACCACTGTATATAGCGCATGATCCTTAAATAACTGAGCAGCAAATTCAAAATCTGATCGTGATTTCAAAATATTTTTAATGTCTGAATGTATCTTAAATGTTTTGCAATATAAAGATATATAGATGCTTTGTTTATGGATAGATTCATTCAAGTACATGTACATGTATATTAATGACGACGTTTGCTGTTTTATACGTATAATGTAAAGCGAATTCCGTAGAGCTCTAATTATCTACACTTAATTGCGTGTTCATGAAGTTGCAGTCATAATTATCACACCAAAACAAATTTTGATTCTTTTTAAGTTTTATTCTTCATACGGTGGGTAATATTTCAATATCGTTTTGTTTAAGTCCACAAAGCCTTTTGAAAACTTGTCCAGTCTCTCGAATCCACTTATTGCTGACTGTAAATTTAAAACAAGAAAAAACTTTAGTTTTAAGTATTATATTAAGTTTAGGTATGTATTATTTAAATTGTATAGTTTTTGTTGTGAGTGAGAATCTGGACCAGTAAAGTGGTTGACTACACTAACACGGAGTATCGCAACTACAATAACCTCAACATACATCAGCTTGTGATTGTTATGACGTCATATAATTATGACGTGAGTTGCCCACATAGAGGTGCCCACCTCGAGAACAATGGATTTGGTAGTGACTAAATGTTTTATTTGTCACTGTAGGCGTGGCACGTAAAAGATCCCTCACTGATTCGGGTTGGTCCGTGAAATGATCGTGGAGTGACGTAAAACAATATTCAATCAATCAATCTTAATCATGTGTTATTGAGTATACTTCGCAAATTATTATTATATGTGTATATTATGTGTTTGTGTGTATGAGTTAAAATTTTATTTATTTATTTATATTCGACTGTAGATTATGTGTGTGTTTGTGAAGATGTGTATGTAGATGTCTGTAGGGATATGTCTGGGTGAGTCATATTTCATTCATACATATATGGGCCATATTTATATCTGTGATTGAGTATTCCTTTTATGAATCGGGTCAGGTGCAAAATTTTAATATGCATTATTTTGCCATCTACATGTACGAGCATTCATTGAGAGAGATGCTACACAAACAAACTCTGTTTACTTTCCCACTCTCACTTATGATTTCAGAAGATAAATAAATAAATGCCCATATTAGTACTACACAGATAAAACTCAAGTTTTTACTTGTTTATCAAGTGCGTTTACTTCCTACTCAAGCCGCTGTGGCGTAGTGGATAATGTGCTCGGCTCGTGATCGTGAGGTCCCTGGTTTGACTCCCGCCCTAGGCACACTGGTGTTCTGTCTTTCGGATGAGACAGTAAAAACCGAGGTCTCGTGTCACGGTAGGCGTGACACGTAAAAGATCCCTCACTGCTTTGGTGGGTTCGTTGCGAAGGTCTTAAATTGTACGCCATGCATCAGGCAGATGCCGTCACCATATACGTGAAATAATCGTGGAGTGACGTAAAACAATAATCAATCAATTATTATTTAATTCCTGCTCTCCTAAGCCTCTAATTTATGTGTATTATAATATCACTTACTCCATTTTGACCCCAATAGTACTGGACAGCCAGCATGTAATGATTTTTGTTCAATCTCTCCGTTTAATCTCAAATTGTACCAAAATGCTGCTGCTCCCTGAAAGAGGTAAAACAAAGTACCAAAGGATTAGCCATATCTCGTAGTCCAAGTTTATAGTTGTGAGAGGAAGAAGGTATCAAGTGAATTTTATTGTATAGAACGAGCTGTGAATTAAATTCCCCGAGACAAAACGAGTGGTTATAACACACGCCTAATGAATAAAATATATTCTTCCTTTGTAATTCTTTTTATCATATGACATTAAACAGAAAAGGTGCATTTTCACTGATAACTGTGTATTAGAATGTTTTAAAATTTAGTCATCACACTGTAGGGCCTGTATGTGTCGTCTACTGTTTGTTTTCCGAAACGATTTGTAAGTTGCTTTTTTTTTTCGGGCTCTAGTTACAGTGTTCCGGTTATTCAAAGCTGTTGTGATGATAATTAGCTGATTAAATTTTCAATTTTTAATCAATTCTTAAGTTTAAGGAGCAAATGCTTAAGGTTTTATCTGAATGTAGGTATAGAATAAAAAAAGTTTCTGCCACTTGAAATATATTCTAAACTCATATCTAGTTTCTCATTCTATAATATGTTAACATAGTACAGAAAATCATATAATGTCCGTAACACCATTAAATAGTGGGAAATTAAGGACTAAATGCAATTATTATCTTGCTAGGAATTTACTCACAAATAAAAGAAAATGTATCAATTAGATGACATTATAAAATAAATCAAAGTACATATAGACGGGGTCATTTTATCAGTATTGAGTGCTAGCTTATTGGAGTACATTAATATACTGCCATTTTTACAAATTAATTTTAAAACTCCATCAATCTATTTTCAAAACATTCTTGCATAACTTGATAATAGATTGATAAAAAGACAATATGCTGAAGTATTGGAATGAGCATACTGATGGGAACTGTGTTCTTTATAGCATATCAAATTTGGAAATAGCCATAATATGCGTCTGTTCTTACCTTCAAGTTTAAAACAGTAATAAAACTAACGTTACATGATACCAACATGATACCAAAACCGAACAAAATTATAATTTACGTGTTAGACGATAAAATGATTAATGAAAGACCGAAAACTGGAAAATATGTAATATCTTTAATTGAACAGCAGTAACGACACCATTGTATCACTGCAGATATCTATATTTCTCTGGAAACCAGAAGTGAGACTTGATATCTGGAGTGAGTAAGCGTCTTCTATTGACAATCCATACCTACTGTTGCTTAAACAAAGCAAAAGACATTACAATATTTTAACACTGCATAGATATAATAACTTTTGTCAATTACCGTAACGTCATAACATTTGGTTAGGGTATAATAACACCAAACAAGCATAAGAATTGTCCAAATTCGCTACGACTATCAAATTTATGCAAATAGAAGAAACAATTAACCTATAGAAATGAACAATACGTTTTATATAGTATGCTATTTTTCTGATATTAGGATGGAATAAAATCGTTTTTATAAGTTATTCCTGTCATAACAAAAAGAAAGTGAGGGGTAACCTTGACAACAGGTACTC
Source organism: Pteria penguin (assembly GCA_035048485.1). Taxonomy (NCBI): domain Eukaryota; kingdom Metazoa; phylum Mollusca; class Bivalvia; order Pterioida; family Pteriidae; genus Pteria; species Pteria penguin. Next base: position 31,414,424 of record CM068586.1, read on the forward strand.
TTGCTTTGAGTTTTGGAAACACCGTTGCTCCGCCTGCTTTAACTTCAGAGAGCTGTAAAATTTTTACGTCTGTAGCCAATATTATTATATTACAAGGAATAATAATGTATAGCTGAATAAATAAATCTCATTAAAAGCTGCATGACCCGATTCTTGATTAGATTAAAGAAATCATTGTACATCGATCTTGCATAACACAAAAAAGGAAACTCACGTCCCTTTATCATCAAACCCTTCTCCTAAAAGAGTTCCTCTCTAAATCGTGTAATGTATAAACAAATGTTTATCGTTGGAGTTCTGAATTTATGAGGAGAGCAGTTCCAAAAATATCATTCGATTTCTTTGAATGGGTCATGTAAGTACACGGTTGTTTACAAAGATGTGGAGGCCCGAAATATATTCATACTTTCAAATAATATTTTTGTTTTAGTGTGATGTGTAGTCTGCAGACTATTTGGGATAGTTTTCAAATTCATGCACATTTTTATTTAAATGCTTAGTTGATTGATTGATTGATTGATTGATTGATTGACTGATTTTTGTTTTACGTCAAACCAGGAATATTTCAATTATATGTGGACGGCATCTGCCTGATGCGGAGCACACAAATTTTGACCTTTGCAACGGACCCACCCGAAGCAGTGAGGGATCTTTAACGTGCCATGCATACCACGACACGGGGCCTCGGTTTTTACTGTCTCGTCCGAAAGACATGACACCGGCATGACCAGAGCGGGACTTGAACCCCGGCCTCCCGATCAGGAGTCCGACGCGATACCACTAGGCCACGCCGGCTTAAATGCTTAGTTAATAGAATTATAAATATAATTCAAGGCAGTGTCATTCTATCGTCTAAGATTGGAAGAATGCAGATTTGACTGTCTTCGATTTCGTTTTTATATTTTTCCACGTTGTTCTGTTTGCATTGTGTATGCATGCACGTCCCTATGAAGATTTAGTATGCCCGTGTATAGTCTTGTTCCATGAATCCTTGCAATATTGTTACTCATGTATTTATTGTTGATTCCTATTTATTTAAACTATCGTTTTATTCCGATTATTTGCGAAGACTACAAATATTAAACTTGATGCAAGAGAAATATAAGAAGGAAAAATTACTAGCTCAACTTTATGACAGAAGTCACCATAGAAATATATGGTATTTATTGTAAGAAAACAACACATAAGGATATCACAAAAATATTCAATTATAGTGCATTTACGATACTGACTTAGACGGTTATGTATTCGATATGATTGATTGATTGATTTTTGTTTTACATCACTTCACGATTATTTCACGTATATGGTGACGGCATCTGCCGGATGCATTGCACAGTAATTTAGACCTTTACAACAGACCCACATGACGCAGTGAGGGATCTTTTACGTGCCATGCCTACCATGAAACGGGACCTCGGTTTTTACTGTATCATCCGAAAGATAGAACACCAGTGTGCCCAGTGCAGGAGTCGAGCCCTGGACCTCTCGATCACAGGCCGAAGTCTCTATCCACTGAGCCACACTGGCTTACATTTTATATGACAATAGTCAATCAATTGGTGTGGTTAACAGACAAAGCCTTTATTTTTCAAATCTATGCTTTTAGCGAAAATATACAGATCATACAGCTTTAGTAGAATAAATATATATATATATATATATATATATATATATATATATATATATATATATATATATATATATATATATATATATATATATATATATATATATATATATATATATATATATATATATATATATATATATATATATATATATATATATATATATATATATATATATATATATATATATATATTTATATATATATATATATATATATATATATATATATATATATATATATATATATATATATATATATATATATATATATATATATATATAAATTAACAACATGTAAATTCACTATTCATTATTTCATGATCATTATAGACTTAAAAGTATGCTTTGAACGATCATTAGAATAAAAGATATAGTTTTTTAATTTAAAATGATGTGATGTTCTACATATTTAATTGTGATATTACTTTTAAAAAGTATTCCTTCGTTACAGAATTTAAATGATGATCTTATTCGCTGATCTTTGCATATTGATAAACTTACTCTTATATCAAAAGGACTGGTTGAATATTAGAAAAAAGTGTGAAAAGATTAATGTACTAACATAAAATACGAATGTTGCAGTTCTGTCCCCTGCGCCTTGAATATCAAGAGTTTCGTATGGATTTGGTGGATCCAGCAAAGTATACCCCTGTTAGCATAAATGATATATTCTATATTGGTATTCCTTATTGATATTTTATTATCTGTTATGTGTTTTGGTATATTTTCAGGTTAATTAAAAATGTTTTGTGAATTAATTATAATATATAGGAAAATTACAGACAAGTCAAAATCACACTGAGTTATTTTTTCTACATCAACTGAACAATACAAATCACATTTTCAAATTCAAATGCAGGCACATATTTCGACAGGTAATATCGTGCCTTTATGTTGCCATTTTCAAAATTACAAAGTCAAGAATAAAATAACACTTAATGATTCCTGTATTGATGTGAAGTGAAAATCTCGCCGTATTGACCAAATGGCATGTATCATCGAGTTGCATTTACTTGTCCATGCAACAAATTTACATAACACAACTTAACATTACTTCAGACCTGGTATTTGTAATTTCTTTTCAGATGTTGATTTCGGAATTTTGAAAGCAGATAGCAAAGACATTAAATTTTCAGAAGGCAGGCAGCAGAGATAACAGAGAGATAATCGGCGAGATTTAGCTGCTTACAAGAGATGAAACAGTAAAACAGAATCCAGGTCATATAAAATTAAAAGAATAATTCATTATATAAGTTTATCCTTTCCTTAATTTCGATGTACCGTTTATCAGAATGGAAAATTCATTTCACAGCCATCTGCCTATTTGATTAGTTTTTTAACAGTCATATGACTTTTTCAATCCTCACAAGATGACTTTTCAGTTTCAAACTGTACTCACTAGACTATCTATATGAGGGTGATACATTCCACCAACTCCATAATTTAGAACCTGCAATTCAATATATTTAACTTTGGTTATAATTGTTCAAAATATAATATACAAACAAAAGCTACTCTTTTATTACTTTTTTTATTATTATAATTTTTATTATAATTATTATCATTATTATCATATAACTTTTATTATTATTATTATTATTATTATTATTATTATTATTATTATTATTATTATTAGACCACATGGATAATATTTTGTGTATTTGGAATAATTTGTCCCTTTTTTAATAAATGACGGTTTGTAAGGTGGGAACTTGACAGAACATCACTGCAGTGTGACGTTACTTTTAAGTAATGTAGACTTTGCCAAAGTCATTAAGCGCCCAATAACTTGTAACAATTCAGTAGCCTCGATAATTTTTCTATTTCAAATACAACATGCTATCCCCTGAGCTACACGTCCAGCGATTCTCTAATATACTTCATATTGTGTCTGTTTATAAAATCCATCTTTTATATTCTACATGTTCTATTTTACCATCATATAACTATAGGCAACACTATAGGCGCACTTTTGTTCCATGTAAAACGATACTAACGACCCGAACCCTGTGACAATTGTACTTGTTACCACTAAGCTTATCTTACCAATGTTGTGCATATGGCAAGTAGATTTTACCACTAAGCTTATTTGAAATCGATGAAAATTAGAGCAAGTTAATGTAGCCGCTAAGTTAATCTTATCACTTTTACATTTTAACACTATACTTATCTGAAGTCTGTGATGTTTACAACCCATAAACGTTACCACTAAGTCTATGCTAACTCATAATACATTGATACATTTACTTACCGCTACGGTAATAGCAAATACATATTACCACTTAGCCAATACAGTATGCAACATGTAAATCGATACTAAAGTTCTAAACTTTGGGATACCAGGTAAATACTTGTACATGATACCACTAACCTTATCTTACCTCTGTAATAAATATAGCGGGTACTTTTCACCACCAAGTTTATTTGTGCATTGTAATAATTGTAACGAATACATTTTTATATGTTGCCACTAAGCTTATCTCAACACTACCGCAAATCATTAACTAACATTTAAAATGGGTTTATCACTAGGTATTTTATGATATCTAGTTTTATTATTCACTGTACCATTACATCTGTTGAAAGATGACGATGTGTTTTCTAGAAATAATTGTGTCGTTTTCTGTGAAAAAATTCAGTATAATCGGTTTTGTTTGAACAGTTTTAAACGTAAATGCGAATAAATATAAAACAAAATAGACTTCAGATATAAGGATAAAATATATTTCAACTTGTCAGATTAAAACCTTATAATCTAACTTCATTTGTCTGTCCGAGAGAAATAAAAACGTGAAACACTATTATAATTATTCGTTTCTGTTGATTATATACTCTAACATATTATTATGATCTTAGAATAAGCCATAGCCCGCTGTTACCGTATGATATGTTTGATCATAACAAGTGACATACCTGGAACATTTCGGAATAACTTTGTTTACTTTTATACTGTGTTTCTAGACCAGTTATCCATGAGACCCGCCGTGTTAACTTCTGAAGTTGAGGATTCAATGTCTCATTTACCCATGCACTGAAACAAAGTGGAGTATTTACATGCCGACTGCATATGCAAGTTAACACAATACTACACTAACTTTTGAAGTTTGAATAGGTTAGTCACCTGACCTCGACTGACACTGGGGATATACTGTAAATAGTTGAGGATTTAACTTGACATAGTGAATCTACAGTCAGTCACATTTTACATCGGATTCCCATGTATACTATTTCTAAGCTTTCCCTAATTTGATATGCAAGATTTTCGAGAGTTTTTCTACTTCAAAACATTATCCCATTTCCAATCCAAGGAGAATAAAGCCCTCATTAATCCAATATAGTTGTAGTAACTTTTACACACATGTACTTCGAGCTATTTTCTATTTTAAACAACCCGTTTTGAAAAGTGATACATAAGATATTATGACAATATTGCCACATTTTGGTCCCTACAGCATCTTTATTTGGAAATTCAGTACTAAAAATAATTGTAGTATAATGACTCCATCGCTATTCTAATCATCCCAACAATGGACATGATATGGTAAGTATATACTGCTATATCTATTATTAGAATGATCACAATATGTTACATATGGATGTTGATTAATACACATGTGAGTAATATCGTCAGGACTGATATGTAGTCAGTCTTTGACCTTCATCAAAAAGGATAATGTTATGTGAATATATCATCCGTGACAAACAAATTTCAGTTTTATTCAAAGAAAGTGTCATACACAGCTGTATCTTCGTAACTCTTTCAATTCTATAATATAATAGCAATATAAAATAATACACATATATATATCATTTTTATGTACACTACAACTTTTTCATTTATACACCGCATGACGATTTACTTGCACAGCCATCCGCTTTTAATTAATAAAAAAGTGTAATTATAACGCAAATAATTGAAAAATATCCTGCACCAAGTTATGATAAGAGATATGACTATCGAAACAGAATTGAAGAATGTCATGTTTAAACATAGAAGAGGTACAGAAAACGGTAAATTCTATTCCTCAACATCATCCTGCCAACTAGCTGGCAGTTGACGTGTTCAGTCAATTGAGTTTAAACACAATAAATGTCACATCCAGTTGGTGGGGTTTAAGATAAATATAAGAGGATCATGTTTTATTCAGCGCAACATATGCGCATTTATGTTATATAAAGTCATTTATTTTTTTAAATTCCTCTATTTTCTTTCTTAAACATTTGGATATGCTTGCAACTGTTCATGGGAAAAAATAAGAATAAAATTCTCTTGACTACAAGTTTACCCATTGTCTAAATTCAGATGAAAAAAACAGTGCTTAAATACAAAACATTGGTATCATATCACTGTATAAAATTTAAAAAAAATTAATACAATATGGTGCAAATATTGAATATTTGTATTTTATAATTCAGATACAATATACTGATAAATATACTTACGTTTGACTGATTCTATAATCATCAGCTACTTCTTGATATGTATCTGCATTAACGCTTTTCACAGTTGACCTTTCAAACTTTGTAAATAGCAAGATATATTTAACAGTTCCAACATTCATCACAACTAATTATTAAGAAGATATATTAATAGGAATGCAAAACTTTTAAATCTAAATCCTAAAAAAGGAATATATATATACAGTTATATATTACAGTTTTACAGGAATTTACGTCGTCAGAGAAAAAAAATCGTGGATATCATATATTTATCTATTTATTTATTTATCTATTCATTTATTTATTCATTAATTCATTTATACACACATAGAAATATGATATGTAGTCTGCTTCATTACATCTCAAATGATGATTTTTTTAAAATTGTATATATACCAGTCGTTCTCCAGCTTGCTTCAGGATCGTTGCATCCTCATCAGAGATGACGTTATGGAAAACTGATACACGTGGGAAAAAGTTGACAACCTCTTCCCGAGATATATAAATTGGAATTTTACTCCGACGATGAAAACATTTCAGTTTCGATTGTGACTTGATACTCTAGAAATAAAGTATGTCTTCCTTAAATCTATAAAATTGATTTGCTTTCAAAATAATATAGAATTCTGCGACAGTGTTACGAAATATTTATCTTCCTATGTGAATTCCAGCAAAATGTATGATTAAATTCTTCTTTTTAACTGATGAAATACAATATTTCTTTACTATAAAACGACAGGATTTGGTTAAGATTATATCTGCCAAAATATATATGATTTGTAATTTGACATACTGACCTTAATATTTCCTCTACAAAGGGCCTGGTAAACCCTATCTTCCTTCTTTCTTATTTGTTTAAGTTCAGTTTTGGAATTTTTCAAATCATTCCGAGAGGAGTAAAAGTTTAAATCTCGAATCAATCCTTTATGATCTGCAAATGATTATTTGAAATTTCAATAAGCTGATTTTGTTTATTATCTGATGTTGTCCATAATGTTTATATGATGAAATAATTTACCTGTATCATCCAATTAATTTATACCGTTTCCTTTTTTGTTGAAATATAAGATAACGAATTGTACATTCAACATTTAGAAATATTCCATTTCTATGAAAGTACGTTTGCATCGCCATTTTGCATACAAAGAAAACGTCAACTTAATCACACGTTGATCGATTACATATCAAGTCATTTCATTATGCTTACATCGCATACGTTTACGTAAACACTGGTTGAATTGTAATCTGAAAATAACCTCATATCGTCTTACAAACATCATTTACATATTCATGTGAAATCAAGCATTTTCATCCTGAATGCACCGTGTATGTCTACGTCCTCGCATGTTGAAATATTATCTAGCATTGGCATAGTGCCCCAATGCATATATTGTTTACGTTAGCGTAATCACACATTAAACTTTTTTCTTGCATTTCCACTATGTCATCAAGCACACATTCATTACATTTACTTTAGAAAATTTGAAATATGATGTAGGATTGTAATCCTGTCATGTAGTAATGCAAACATCTTTTAAACGATCACACTTTGAATTACGATTTAGCATATTTTTGTCGTACATACATCGTATACGTTTATGAAATCACACACTAATCGATTATCTAACATCACCATCTTTTCATAATGCATACATCGTTTATACTCGATTAAACACAAGTTTTACTATTTATCTGGCTACAATGATTATGCATACAATGTTTATAGCAGATATTGTAAAGTATTAGGAGAAGCTTACTGTATGAGAAAAGGAGTTAAGAAATATGATCAAGATGACAGCGCCACTTCTGACTAAAAGATTCCATTGATACAGCATTTATTTTAACATTATACTGTCATTCCAAGTCTACACTTCCTTAAATGTTTGTATCAAATTATTGCTTTTGTATTACTTTTCCCGTTCACCTTGTCTCACCTAGGATTTCTAAAAGCATTTGTATTTCAAAGTTGCATATCATTGCATAATTCTTGTTTAAATTCATGACATCTACTGGCTTTTACAAGTTGCATCTCAACATCGTTATTGATAGCATACCGCGGTAACAATTTCACATATAACTTAAATCTCGTTACTCGCTCGATAATTTTTTTATGCAAAGCTGTTTTGTAATTTTAATAAGAAATAGTATAGTATAGTATAGTATAGTATAGTATAGTATTGTATAGTATAGTATAGTATAGTATAGTATAGTATAGTATAGTATAGTATAGTATAGTATAGTATAGTATTACTTATTACTCCATATGATATCTCGTTATCCAGACTTTAAAATGATATTCTGGATTGAGAACGATTTCGATCATTTTACACAGATTTGACACCTGTATTAGAAGGTAACCTACTTTGACTTCTCCATATATGCATACATATGGAATTTACACGATTTGACTCTTTCTACTAGGTATATGTGGCGGGTGTTGCTAGCAAGTAGGAGATGCTCACTCTCCCCTGGCACCTGATCTCACTCCATCATAGGGGTTCACATATGCTCTTCATAGACATAGACATATTTTTTTTATTTTCCACTTGGTTTCCATTTTCGGATTTTGTATGTCCTCTGGTTTCATGATTTTAAGATTTAGGGTTTGGATTTATCCATCATCTTTACATAGTATAGTATAGTGTAGTAGACTGTATTATATGGATGAGTCTTTTGGTGTAGCGTTTATGTGTATGTATATTTGTAAGTATCTTGTTTTACGTATGATTCTTATTACTCAAGGTAATAGAAAACATGAAATTGATAACAGTGACAAGCCCTGGTGTGTAAAAATGAAAATGAGAAACTTTCAACGCGAACATAGTTAAATTAAACGGCAAATTTGGTACTACATTTGCACGATCACAAAATATCAAACAGCCTTGCAAATGATAACAATCATCTAGGTGTATTTTGATTTCGCTTTATACATTATAGCGTTAATTCTTTTCTTTTTTTTTTCTCGATAATACAATATGTACTTACCGATATTTCCCATGGCTTTCAATACATTAACTGCATTTGAAAACATACCATACTGCAAGATATTGATATAGTTTCATAATTGCCGTGGTTCTCTCTACGAATAAACACATGTTCGAATGAATAAAATGTAATATGTATATAATGTATTCTTTATGAAACGTAGACTTTTATATTAGTTCATATCATATTCTATATCACCTTATAGTAAGCCGCAGCTAGTGTTCTTGTCACTTTTATTTTCTTCTCGTTGTCATTTTGGACGTCAATACGTTTAGATAATTCTTCTAACCAGATGATTTCCTCATAAAATCGCTTTGTATCATCTGCGTATCTGGCAATCAACAAAACGTCATCTATGCTCAGCGGGTCAGTTTTGGTATCTAGAATCTCACCAGCTAATAGTTCTGTTAAGTTCAAATTGTAAAATGACCATAAACGTAATAATGCGTTTGCAGCGCCATATACGTCTGATTTCGAAGGCCATCTCCCAATGTGTTTCACTACGACATTGTATGTCAGGTTGAAATCTGTAAATAAAAAATGTTTTGATAGAAGTAAAGACTAAAACAGCGTAGTCTGGCGTAAATGTTATACTTTATAAACAACACTTTATAAACCCCTTTTTATGTCAAATCCATCAAAAATAAAAGGCAATTTCAAATGCAAATTCCGCCGCTGTTCGTACACTACTATTTCTTCTATCTTTTGCTGGTGTTGCAAACTAAGTGAAGTTAGTGGCTGGCTCCTGTAAAGTTTGTCTAAACAACTTCCAATGTCTGGAGTATGTCATTGTCTGTGAGTCATAATTTGGATCTCTGAAACAGGCCATTGTTCCTGATAATAACTGGCTGTCGAATGCTGAGGATTCTTCTGAGGCAAGAATTACTGCTGACCATTGTTGTTATGGCAGTGTTTTTCTATACATCTCTATGAATTATAATATCCCGAGTTTCGTTTTGAGAGACAGACATGTTTCGCTTGCGATGCCATCCGAAGCTCTGCTAGCTAGCAGAAACAGTAAGAAGGATAACAGAAAACCACATCTTCTATCAGTTTAGACATCATAGGCTTGTGCAAGACAGCTGCCGTTATCACACTCTGCAAGGCATCCCTTCATAATAAGGACACTTCCTGAAATCTCTGCACTTTTGAAAACTTTAGGTGACCTTCCTTCCAATCATTTGAACATTTTTTATTTTCATTTTCCCAAATCTTCCCATATGAAAGATAGAACCAGTGATTCCAATATCTGCTTTACAACCTCTGTCGTCACATAGTCTGATTCAGCTGGTTTGTTTTAACTGAAAAGTGTGATGGTTCGTCGGATTTATTTTCTTTCTACATCCCAGTCAATATATTAATTCAATTGGGGGTCTCATGCCCGACAAACTACTTTTTGCCAGAATTTTCGTTATGACTTTAATGCTTGTATTGTTATGTCACAATAGAATAAGCAATTTTGAGCGGCAAAACATCATATTTCGTGCATTAAAATAATATGAAAAAAGATCTAATGCTAACTCTCTGTGTATTTGCTTAATGTTTGTAATAAGATAGACAAGACTTTAACCGAAGAGAAAAGACATATTATATATGAATGGAGCATCCGAAAATGTCAGTCTCACAGAGCACACCATTAACACAATAAAGAAAAGTAAGTTTGGTATACGGTTAGACGATTTTTAGTTTGAAATTGTTTTCTTTCATAAAAGTAACCAAAAAACTAATACGGTTTTTTTTTATTTTCATGTAATATAGTATATAATTTTCGTTTTCTAAAGCTTGAAGCCGAATAACTTAATGTTATCCTCAACGTTTGCTCCGGCATTATTAGTTTCTCAATCGTACAAAATAAAAACGTTGCCTGTATGAATGTGGTGTTCACAGCAGTGTACCAAGATGGAAATTCTTGGATCTCTATGAATCCCCTGTGAACAAAGCTTCCGGAAGGAGTAAGCGTCTCAATTTTGATAGCTTCTGCACAAATCCTTGATTAGCAACATCTCTATTTTGTCTAGAAGAATTGATTTAGTATTTTAACACATTACTCGCTTTACCAAAATGATAAATGCATCAGTAGAATACAAAATCCTTATTCTCAAAACAGTCAAGATCAGCACAAAGTTATGAATGACAAATATTTCTGTCAGATCTGTCGCTGAATAACTCACACCGTTTATTGATGTCATTGCTTTCTTTTTCCACAATAAAAATGTTTTACCATTAAGGGAATATGAAGGTAAGATATGTTATTCCACAATGTGGAGAATACATCTAAGAAATGGGTACACTACAGTCACATACAGAACGCCACCAAAAAAAATTTAATTATTAACTTTAACAAATAACCTGGGCACTATCGTCCTGCATACCTGAAAGCAGGGTTATCAAATGGACATAAAGTCCTTGTTATATGATTTATTAATGAAAAATTATGGAGAAATATAAAAAAAAAACAAATGACACAGCAGAATTTAAACCCCATGGCTAGATACAAAAGCTTTTTTAAATTATAAGGTTTCCCTAGTAAGTTTTAAATGCACATACACTTGATGTCTGTTGCTCTTGAATCCAGCATGTTGATAGTTTCTTCATTCATTGCGACTGATATGCTAATGTTATCTTAATATCAATTAACCTGTTGTAACATTAGTAACTAAAGTATAAGAAAAGTTTATCGCTAAATTATTTTCACAATTAAAACTAGTACAATGAGTTTCATGGTAGTAATAAGAAGTTTATTTCAATGCTGAAGTCCATACGACAATATAATATGCTATAATTACTTTTTTATTCAATTTTAGATTTCACTGAAACACTAGAGAAAGATTTTTTTTCTTTTTTGTTAATCGAAATAATTTTCACTAAAATGTCAATATCAGGATCGAGAAGGTAAACAATGCCGTCAGGCTATCTGTTCATCAATTTCAAATTCTTGTGGGATGACATAATAAGTATTGCTTACCTATTGCATTTTGATCAATTTTGCACTCTTCACACCATATCATATCAAAAACATGTTGCCATTCAAACGCTGCACGACATAAAAGATGCAAAGCATTAATGGGATTCTCTGCGTAATCGGATCCTCTTCTATTTAGTTTATCTTTTGTTTGCAGCAAAAATCTATCAAATAAAATGCAAAATTTGAACACTTAATTGCTTCTTAATTACAAAGCTTGAACACGTCATATTAGGAAGAAAAAGATAAATGACAGTTTAGTCGATTAAGTAATTATGTAGGCGAAGACTCAAGAATGACTTTAGCTTTAGGTTTGATGCAGCAAAAATGCCTCTTGTTAAGTAAAGCCCTAAAAACTGAATCATTGCTTATTACCGATAACTCAATATGTTCTCTATGTGAAACTTAATAAATCACGTAGAATCAATGAAAACACACTAAAGACAAAATGTGTATTATTTTCCAGCATCATTAAGGCATTCAGATGGTACGAACGTGTGCTGTAGAAAGAAGTAATTAATGGCGGGATATGACCAAGACTCAGGTATTTAAAAGCTGTGTTTGTGAAACATTAATCCCCCGGCGGCATCAAAGTCTAAAACGCTATTTTTAGCGTGAAGGTCATTGTCAAGGTCAAAAGGTCATCGACCTTGGTGTCATTTGAAAAGGCTTCATTAGTTGAGTGTGCATGTTATAGCCAGTTTAAAGTTGACAACAGACAGACAAGCAAACAAAGAAAACAAAAACAATATGCTCCTGATCTATCGCTCCGGGGCATAAACATTGCTTTCACAATCCAGACACTGTCTATCGGAATGTGGTTACAAACAATAAAGTAAATCACTTTGACGAAAATGATACCATAAGCTAATAAAGTCATGGTAAACCAAACAGACAAGATATTAGATGATGAAAGGAAGTAAAATGGGCAAAAGTGAACACGTTATTTCCACTATACTCCTTTTTTCTGAATGAGGTACCGAGTAAGTATTCCTTGTCCGCCACTTATATTCGTCGTTAGTCAATGTTAATCATGTTCTTTTGTATCTTTTCTTTTTTAAGATGATCAATAAAACCATCTACTTAGTCCACATGTCATGACAACGAATGGCGTACGAAATCTGCAAACAGGGAAAATCAAATGGAAAACAAACCAATGAACATCCGACAAGAAGCATAAGCAAACCCCAAAAAGGAAATGAGATCATGTGCCTGGGGTAGTGAGTATCTTCTGCTTGTAAAAGGGCCTGTCCCGTAGAAAATGTTAAATCAGGTTTATACGAAGAAATACCTAAGACATTCGATTAATATTGTGCGACAATAGCCTTGCGTTGGTCATAGAATTTCCTCTGCGATACTGTTAGTCTGACATTGACATATTCCTGATGGAGTAGTTTGTATGAAGGTGGTTTTGCCCTCAACACAAAGTTATCATATTTTGCTCTGGCATAACACATTAATTTCGGTATGAATACGCCGTGGGCAGGAAATGATGGGATATAACTACAAAAAAGGGAAAGTTTTTAATGTTTTAATCGAGATCGCTGCGTTCAACATAGATTGAGGGGTTAAGTTGACCATAAATGCCTGGATAACATGATATGCGCGATATGTTCTGATACAAAGTTGTTGCTCTGTGTGGTTTCTTATCTCTTACTTCATTTAAATACAAAAAAAGTGGTCCAGTAAAAAGTGAAAAGTGGTCCGGTAAAACACTTGTTAGCTAGTTGTCAATATCATATTAATGGCTGCTAGTTGTCAGCTAGTTGGCATTATCATATTAATGTCTGCTAGTTGACAAGTTGTCAACTAATTGTCATTATCATATTAATGTCTGCTAGTTGACAAGTTGTCAGCTAATTGTCATTATCATATTAATGTCTGCCAAGTGTCAGCTACATATAGGTGTCATTATCATATAAATTTCTGCTAGTTGTCATTATCATATTAATGTTTGCCAGTTGTCAGCTAGTTGTCATAACCATATCAATGTCTACTAGTTGTCAGATGGTTTTCATTATCATATAAATGTCTTCTGGTTGTCAGCTAGTTGTCATTATCATATTAATGTCTGCTAGGTTTCAGCTAGTGTTGTTATAATACCATGCTTATCTCGATTACATTTTCAAGTCCCGAATTTTTATTTACCCGGTTTATCTCGAAGTTGGCTTCTTATTGACAATATTCCCCGCGGCGTTTACCCTAAATGACAGGTCGCTCGCGTGGTGTGATCAATTGACCGTGTCGGTGTACAAAGCCGCAGTAATTACATAATCGAACGCGTCTGTGCGTACCCTGTTATTTATACCAAATATTAAAAATGATGATAGCTTATTAAACTCGACACAAAATTAGATAATTAACATTAACTGTAATTAATGCTTTTTCATATCTGCGTTTAAAGAAATTTCTTTACACTGTTCATTAATTATTACTATTTCCAATCCGTGTGTATGTCTATGTATTTTTATGCAAAGTAATAGTAATTAAATCAAACTATGACGTGTGTCTTTATCTTGTCTTACGTGTTAGCCCGTCCTCGGTTTTAGGTATAGTATAAGACAGTTATATCCAGTATTGGATTTAAATTACGATGTTACTGAAAAGGAAACATGACGTTTTCAGTTTTGGAGTATATTCTCTATATATTCATAAAATATAAAAGGTATGATGAGATTTAGATTAATTATCTAGGAACAATACACTATGCACATCTCCATGCGTATTTATTGATAAATACATGCATATCTCATACATCTACCATAATAATCACAAATGTCAAATGAATCGGCGTACATTAACAACTGCAAGATTTGTGACCCTAAACTCAAAATTTGGATATCTCGAACTACGGATATCTCGAACCTGTACCTTCGACTTCGAGATAACGAGGTTTGACTGTATTAATATCTGCTAGTCGTCAGCTAGTAGATACTGTCATATCAAACACACCCTTATACTATGCTGATTCGCCATTAATGACGAATTGTCGATTATCAAAATAAGGACCTATATTTCATCCTATTTTAAAAGATGAAAATATGAGTAACCAAAAACATAATATATACAGAAATCGACATCGCCGTCTTTTTATAACAGATTACAGCTTAGACCTTCATTTCCTCCTCAGCATAAGGATAAACATGAATTCTTTACATATTACATATATATTTACTACGTCCTATTTCCGGCACATAATGTGCCTAATAGAAGTAACAAGTATTCATGAAGAAAGTTGGATCTGTATTAATCTAATGAATGGTTCGGAGAACATATTCAAAAAATCATTTCTGTAGCCTCATACCTAGTGGTAAATTATGAGTGATATAACATTAAACATATTTATTTCATGTTAATTTACAGTAAAGGCAAAAAGTCCGTATGAAGTTACTAGCCGTGTTAAGCCATTAAGACTAATTGATTTCCGTCTCAATTTGGTTACTTGATTACCGTGTTATACCGAGACCCTCTAATTACGAGCCACTTTACCGTCTTCCGTCTGTAACTTGTTTGCTTTGCTATCCCGAGTACACGGAGACCCATTGATTACATGCCACATTACCGTACCCAGTCGGTTACTTGATCGACATTTTATACTAAGTACAATGAGATCCATTGATTGCATGCCACTTTACCGACATCAGTCGGCAACTTGATCACCATGTTATACTAAGTACATTGATACCCATTGATTACATGCCACTCTACCGACATCAGTCGGTAACTAATCCACTATGTTATACTGAGTACATTGTGACTCACTGAACTGAGACCCAGTGATTTCATGCCACTTTACCGACCTCAGTCGGTAACTAGATCGCCGTGTGATACCGAGCACAGAAAGACCCATTTATTACAAGCCCCTTTACTGTCTTCGGTCAGTAACTTGATCGTCGTGTTGTCGAACATTTATATAAGTTTCTATATGTGTTTTTCAGTTTGTCTTTTTTTTTTTAATTTCTTAATCTTTTAGATGAGCAAGATATTTTACTCCTCTCTTATAAAGGTAAAAAAGAATATCTAAATTTCGCCAATGACCTTCACTCTATTACAATTAGTCTTTTCGTCCATAATTTGATAGTACATTATTGTCATGTTCGACAAAATTGTCGTCATGAACGTTTTTAGTGAATACAGAGTTTGGTATGTAAACCTTGATGGGTATTTTGCTCGAAAATTTTATCAGATACACAGTTAACAACGTGTTTCAGATGTTGTGTAAACGAGAAACTGCTCTTCGGCATAAACCATGAATAACCCTCAGAAAGAACAATGCACCCATTGTTATATTTATCAGATAAATTTACATACAAAACAAATAAACAACCAGATGTTTCGCTTTGCATCCGATTAGCATAGAAGATAATAGCAAGATTGTATCAGTAAAGAAAAAATTATAAATCATTCTGTATTGAATAAAACAAGCCACAAATGTATATTGCATGCAGGGTCTTATACTATGTTGCTAATCAATTGAAAGAAGATCTGTGTATTTCATACTGAAGATACATAAATCCACTTCCTAAATGTCCAATTCATTTAGTCCATGTCAAGGGTCATCGAAACTTGGATAAATCGACGTGACACAAGGTTGCCGACATGGACAAATTAACATGACGCAAAGGTTACCCAGGCATGAATAAATTGACTTGACACAAGGTTGACGACATGAATGAGTCGACATGACACGAGGGTTGCCCAGACAGAAATACATTGACTTGACACAAAGTTGCCGACATGGATAAGTTAACATGACACGAGTGTTGCCCAGACATAGATAATTTAACATGATACGAAAGTTGCCTAAACTTGACACAAGGTTGCCTAGACTTGACACAGAGTTGCCGATAACTTGATTCGTTGACTTGACGCAGGGTATATGGATAAGTTAAGTTGGAATGAAAGTTTTCACGACACTGATAGGTTGACTAGAAAGAATAGTTGCCAAGACATGGAGAACTCGACGCGACACGAGGTTACACGTGGATAAGTTGACGTAACACGAGGATTGCCGAGACATGAATAAATAGACTTGTCGCTCCGGCCGCCTACATAGCAAATTCTGTCATATAACATGTTTAATTGTAGCCCTTATTTGTTGTATAACATACTTTGTTGTAATCTTTATTTGTTGTATAACATGTTTGGTTGTAGTCCTTATTTGTTGTATGACATGTTTGGTTGTAGTCCTTATTTGTTGTAAAACATGTTTGGTTGTAGTCCTTATTTCTTGTATAGCATGATTGGCTGTAGTCCTTATGTGTTGCATAATATGTTTGATAGTAGTCCTTATTTGTTGTATAACATGTTTGGCTGTAGTCCTTATTTGTTGTATAACATGTTTGGTTGTAGTCCTTATTTGTTGTATAACATGTTTGGTTGTAGTCCTTATTTGTTGTATAACATGTTTGGCTGTAGTCCTTATTTGTTATATAACATGTTTGGCTGTATCCTTATTTGTTGTGTAACATGTTTGGCTGTAGTCCTTATTTGTTGTATAACATGCTGGTCGTAGTTCCTCTTTAATGGATGTGCACCATGATACTTTGTTTTAATGGTTTTTCCTATGAGTACTAACTGCGCGCCTCTGATAGCAGATTTATTTCTTTATTGTTATGAGAGGGATTTTATGGTTTCTATTCAAAAATCAAAATGTTTTGACCTCATTGACAAATTTAATAATACTTGCAGATATCTGGATGACATTTTGGTTATCGACAACCCTGAATTCAAACAATTTATATCAGAAATATATCCACCAGAGCTCACATTGAATAAAGCTAATACTTGAGATAAATCTACACCTTTCTTAGATTTAAACATCAAAATTATCAACCACCTAATATATACTAGTATTTATGATAAACGTGAGGATTTTGGATTTCCTATTGTAAATTTCCATTACTTGGATGGCGATGTACCTCGACTCCCATCATATGGTATCTATATATCTCAGTTAGTTCGATTTGTCAGAGGCTGCACCTATGTTTTGGACTTTCATAAACGAAATTTACAAATTATTACTAAACTTTTAACTCAGGGTTACAGATATCACAAGCTAAGAAAAACATTCGGCAAATTCTTCAGATCTTATTCAAAACTTCTATCTAAATTTGGAAATATTTCTTGTCAACAGTATGTATCCAATGGAATTTCTCATCCTAATTTTTACGGTGATCTCGTATATAAACTAAGGAAAGTAAAAGCCTCCGATAATGTTATTTTATCATGTAATAAGATAGTCAAACGTCTTCTAAATAGACAATATGATACTGAGATCATCAAAAAGACTATAGGTCTTGTATTTGGCCCCTCTACAGCCTTATGCAGACTTTTACTTGAACGTTGCACGCTGATTAACAGGGCGGTGGGGACTATATGACGGGCTTTGTCCAAACCTCTTTCAGAGGAGACATGGTCCTGATCCTCGTCCCCTCTGACTGTTAGTCGGGACTGCTACAGATCTAGGGTCTTAGTTCGCTTTCAGACTGGCAGAGCACGGTTTATCATGTTGATGTCGCATATATTTTTATACCATTATGTGTTTTACAATACCTTGCGTGTTTTTATTTTTATGACCTCTCAATATGCGATACCTGTTGACCCTTGTTCTATACATGAAAGATTATTTATAAATTTTTAAATGTACGTCCTTTGATTGTTCTGCTGTTACGGTGAGTGGGAAGGTGGGCCCGTAAACCGGTTAACCACACCATTTGTTTGGCTTTTGTCAAATTAAATGACCGTCCTAAGTCGGTATCGTAATTACACTACAATCAAATATTTTTGTAATGTGTTATATGTTCTAGTATATTATTTATATTCATGTATTGTATGGTGACTTCTGCCACATAACTGAGCCAGTAACTCCTCTTTTTTCTTAGAAATACACTGACAGTATCAAACACTTTTAAATTTTAGATTGTACCATATATACAACGTATCCTCTGTTAATTATTCCGTGATTTGCCATTTTACTTGAACCTGATTTATTAAATTACTATCCGTTGACCATTCTTCTTATTTCGGAAAATCCCTATTTGGAATATCCCATTTATGTCACTTTTTTCTCAAAGATGATTATCATTAAATTTCGTTTTGATCCAACTAATTTATTGGGGAAAAAATCCGTAGTAAAAATGACGATTTTAGTTTGGGTGTAAGCTACGTGCAAAATGTCATAAGTAACGTTTCCATTTCAGTTTTAAAGAAACTGTAAGGTCACAACGGATGCAAAATTTATTAGTATGCATATGAAGAAAATGCATAAAGCCAAACAAAATGCGAATGAAGAATTTTTAATTATGTAGGTTTCTCATATTTAAGGGTCGTCCCTTAATGGTAAGTCATATCCTGACTACAGCCAAGCAAAGCTGTATTATAAAATTCTGAAGTAAAATGCCAAAATAGTACCCATTTTTACTGTAAGATATTAACTTTATTTACATACATAGAACTTCTGTGTACCAGAGATTTGCGAAGGCTAAAAAGTGTCATCCAAGACTAACATATTTTGTTTCTATTAATGTCTCAAGTACTCACTTTTCAACATGGTTGTCTACGTCTTTGCCTATTCCTTTCTTAGCGTCAATATACTTTTGCAACCCCGAAAGAAGTCTCTCTTCTTCTGTTAATAGTACTTCTAACTTACATATTGCAGAAAATATATCACTATGACACTGTTGAAACAAAGCTAAAACGCATACCAATGATAAGCATCGAGTTCCCATTTTGTTTCTTGTATTATTCATATCGACCTACTGAGTCGGAAGATGTTCGGGACCATATGTTGTCCGCATAGGGTGAAATCGTTAATATTTATCATATTTACAACCTTGATATAAATAAATTAGATAGCTTATCACAAAAACTGCGAAAATACAGAAATGATTCCGAGGCGACAGAAGACAGATTAAGTTGGGATTGATTTCTAACAATGTAATTAATTATACCCCCGCAAACAAAGTGGGGGAGGGGGTGTATACAGGAATCACCCTGTCTGTCTGTTCGCCTGTTCACATTTGCCCGGGCTATAACTTCTAACCCCCTTGTCGGATCTGAATAATATTTCACACAATTGTTGTACATGACCCAAAGGTGTGTCATGATCTTAACCCATCGTCATATCTTTAAGGTCAAGGTCACAGTGCACTCATAGCAAAACATTTTGTCCGGGCCATAATTTCTTACCCCCTTGATGGATCTGGATAATATTTCACACAATTGTTGTTCATGATTAAGGGTGTGTCATCACTTCCACCGAATGTCATAGTTTCAAGGTCAAGGTCACAGTGCATACATAGCCGAAATCTTTGCACACGCCATAACTTCTTACTTCCAGGTTGGATTTGGATAATATTTCACACAATATTGTTCATGATCCAAGGGTGTGTCATGACCTTGACTCAAGATCATATCTCCGAGTTCAAGGTCATAGTGCACGCATTTTCAAAATCCTTAAAATAGTCATAGCATCTTACTGCTATGTTGAATATTTATAATATTTCACATCAATGCTTTCCATGATCCACAGGTGTATATCACATTGTACGGAGTGTGTTGTCCGTCTGTGTGTCTGTCCGTCTGTCTGTCCATGAAACTTGTCCGGACCATTACTTCTTCCTTTTACTTTGGAGGGAAATTAAATTTTACACAATTGTTGTTCATGACCCAAGATTGTGGCGTCACTTTGAACAAGGTCATATCCACAAGGTCAAGGTCACAGTGCATACATGGCCAGAATTCTTGACTGGGCCATAACTTCTTCCTGCTACGTTGCTGGAAGACAATATTTTACACAATTGTTGTTCATGGTCCAAGTCAAGGCCAGAGTGCACACAAACCAGATTGTTTTCATTCATTATGGGGAGGGGGAGGTAGCGCAGTTGGTAGCGCGCTCGCTTCTCCCCAGTGCGACCCGGGTTCGATTGCCGGTGTGGTATGTGAGATGGTGGGGCTGTCACCAACCTGGCTTCGTGCGTTTTCTCCGGGTACTCCGGTTTCCTCCCACACAAACGACACCCTTACGCCAAGATCTGTGCCAACGAGTAAGATTTATATAAGTTGTTAACTTGTTTCTTAATCGCTGTAAAATAAGTAAAGTTTAAATTTTAAATTTTTGTCCCGTTACGACAGCTCTAGTTATAGCTTCCTATAAAAGTTTGTGTAAGTATTCATCACAACGCTGTATATGTATATGATTAATTAAAAAACAATACATTTATATGGCCTTTAATACATTGCAACGTTTGTGTTATAAATGGTTCTTTACGAATTACAGACACTGAAATACATACAAAGGTTTTGCGAAATTTTTAAGGTTTTTCCGCAACTTTTAACCCCAGATTTTATATATAGGAGGAACCTGAACCAGAAATAATTTATGATGATATTGTTTATCCCAAAATACAATTAATCATTTCATATAGTGCATACTGAAATTTAAAGTCTTATTCTATCTAGGTAATTCAAGGTTTTTTTTTAATCCTTAAAATTTCGGAAAAATTTTATGAAATGGTCTACAGGGACGTATCTTATTTTATACAAAATGAAGGGGTTACGTCAATACACGAAGATTTTGTTCACTTCATAACACATAAGAGCTATTAAACATAGATTCATTCCCAACATTTATCGAATAATAAGCAACCTACAACTTTCTGCTACTATATGTACATCAACTACTATCCCATCAAAATCTCCACTATTTCGGATATAAAGGTTTATGTATAGCTTCCAGGTAGCGGTAAGAGACTCTACCATGCCAATCTGTGTGCTGTGTCAAGGAATAAGACAATGTAATTTTCATGATGAGATTGACCTGAGCATTATAAACACGTACGGTACTTTCATACAATGCATATTGCGATTTCTGCGTACAACACTTGGTTAACAACATGTGTTTGTGAAACACGAATGCCCTCGACGGCAACAACGTCCAAATAAGGCAAATTTAGAAATGTATGTCAAATGTCATGATCAAGGAAACGAGGACGACGATGTTGGTGTAATTTGAAAAAGCTTTATTTGTAAAGTATGCATGCAAATTAAGAAGTCTCCATCTCTCGCAATTCAAAATTTGAAGTTGACAACAGACGGACAGACAGACAAATAAACAAACAAACAGATCAAAACAATATAACCATGATCTATCGATCCGGGGGCATAAAAATGAAAAAGATAACGCCGAGTAGTTATCCAGAAACATTCGATCTCCCTGCTCTGACGCACTGACAATGAACTTGTTTTCAGTGCTCAGATAAAATATTGAATGTGTCTGTTTGAAAATATACTTTAGTAGGAGTTTATTTTAGATCTATACGACAATATTACAAAAAATGATAAATTGTTTATTGATCTGGCCTTGCTGTTGACAACGTAAATAATAAGAAAATGCTCTTCAATCAATAAACTTCGTCGATTCTCTTCATTGCACTAAATGCTGTAATAATATGAGCTGTAAATCTTTTACAACAAACCGTTTATGTACTTGATATCTGGCAGGTAAATATATTTCGATGCTATCTATTGATTCTAGTGTGCTGTTGCTTTAATTTTTCAATAAGAAAATGTGGCTGCTGGCGTTTCATGCAACCATGAACAATTTTATAGCATTTATAATGACAACAAGAGAAATAACCAAATTAAGTCGGCGTAGCTCAATCGGTTAGGTGCTTGGTTCGTGACCAGGAGAACCAGGGTTCGAGTCACACTGGTGGTTCGTAGAAGCAGTGTATTTCGGATGAGGCAGTCAAAACCGATGTTCTGTGTCACGAGATACGTGATCATCTAATCAGAAAGTCCGGAAATTTTATATTTGTCAGACAAGGAAAAATAGAATGTCCGATGTACGTCCATTAGCAACAGGAGTGTCATAAACTGGCAGTCTATCGTAACTTTGGTCAACGCCAGGTCACACACAACAGCGAGCTCAACGTATTCTATTTTATTCATATCTATCATATGTATTTCTAATTCGTCTTTGATTAATCAACAATCGATTCAAGATGCATAATAAAACTTCATAGTAATTAAAATATTTATTAATCAGTGATAATGAATAATGGATGTAATATGCACAGGAACACAACACGAATAATGAGAAAGTGGGACATGTAAAAAACAGTGAAAACATTTCATTAATCAAGGTTAAGTTTAAAGCGAAGACCCGGTGCCGCCTTATATCGGAACGTTCCTGTCCACACTTGACCTTCTGTGTCTGTAAATTGTCCGTTTCCCTGCAATCTAAGCATAAAACAGAAATGAGCATTAATGATTTAATGAATTAAGGTATACATGTGTGGAAACATGTACAATTTTTATAATTGAAGCTAGATTATCTGCAGGATTCAACAGCGATGATCGGGATACGACTTAAGCCTTTCTTTTACTGAGAGGGGTTTCCAAGTAAAACGATAGGAAATATATTGTGTAAGTTGTTGACGAAAGGAGATCCCTACCTATAGACCTATACTTCTGGAGCCACAATAAAAATCATAATTCTCATTAGAATCAGACTAATATGCATGTATGTATAAATGTCATTTATAGAACTAACTACGACAGGAAAAACAAAAAATGGGTAAAACATCTTTTTAATAGGAAGCATAGAGCTTAAGTCTACTGTATATTTATGATTAGAAATTAGAATTGTAGGTACAAAATCATTTCGGCTTTTGTGAAATATTATAATAGTGTGGCTACATTGCATACTTATTTTCATTAAAATCTCCTTCATAACTTGACTGATTTGGCCAGGTGTATTTTCCAGTTCCATGAAATTGGTTGTTGAGGAAGTTTCCTTCGTAAACTGCTCCTGATGGATGTATCAGTTTGCCTCGTCCGTTCATTTTATCCTTGTTCCATTCTCCTTCATATACAGTGCCGTCGGTAGTTGTGTGGACGCCGTATCCACTTCTGTCCAGAGAACCGTCCGCGGCATGTTGGTATTCTCCCTCTGTATTAAATTTCACAACATCTTTAATATATTATTGCAAGAGGGAAAAAGACAAAACAAAAATAAAACAAACACAAAGAAACAACAAACCAAAAAAAGTCTATAAATAGATCTGTGGTAGTGGAAGAAATCAGGCTTGGAATACACTTCCAAACTTTCAGAAGGTACACCAACAGATTTTCCCACATGCCCTAACCCGGACCGCGACCAGACATGGCATATGTAAGGTTATGATGAATGCCAAGCGTCAGCTAACGTTGCTTCGAACCTATCTAGAATCTACTGAAATGTTTAACTTAAGTTCCTAGTGTTCAAATGGCCACAAAACTTGAGCCGAGATAGCCACAAGTAGTAGCCCCTATATCATTCATATAGGGCCACTACTTGCAGCTATCATTCATATAGGGCCACTACTTGCAGCTAGAGCCGGGGTAGCTCAATTGGTAACGTGCTGGACTCCTGATCAAGAGGTCCGAGTTCGATTCCTACAGAAGGTTCGTCAGCGATCTGCCATTCGGGTGAGGGTAAAACCCGAGGTTCCATGTCACGGTAAACTTGTCATATAAAGGATTCATCACTGCTTCGGTGGGTATGTGACGTATGTCGACTGTCTGGCTCGAGCAGACATGTTGTAGTCGTACTAGTGAAATAATATTACCGTGACGTAATGCAAGTCCACGCCACCTAGTGAAGATATTGTGTACAAATAATTTACGTCGGTACATGTATGATAAGAAGAGAAATTTCCCTTCAATTAGTCAAAAATCTTAAATCGTCATTAAAATAGTGGTAAAATTGGTTTTTATTTACCATATCTGTCACCATTGGGGAATATATAAAGGCCTTTGTTGGTGGTCGGAATGGTTTCCTCCTTCTTCTTATCTTTTTTATCTAAAATTGAACATTAAATTCCATAATGCAAGTCGTATAATAACTCTAGATGATCGACAGCTACAGATAACATTATGTTGGCCAGATGCATGTTTGTTCATTCATTAAAATTCAATCAGAGCTCACACAATGGCGGTATAAAATAGAAATACTCATGCATATCTGTAAAACATTTCAACTTAAGATACAACTGGCACATTAACCTTAAACATGTTAAGTTAGATGTGACGTAGGTTTTGGATATTTAATTAGAAATACATGAAATCAGAATGAATGTAGACATCTTTTTTTCTAAATAATTTTTAATTTCGGGAAATACATGTTTGTAATTTGCCAACATATTTATGCAAAAAATTATATGACCGTTTATTACAAGAAAAGGCGATTTATAAAAAGTTTACCTTAATCGTGATATAAAAAGTTTACCCTTTTACAATTGTGTGTTGTTTTGAACAATAATAGTACAAGGTTATTTGCTATGTGCTACTATTATAGTACAGACACGTGAGTTTGACAACAGCTTCGTTACGTACATAGACCACAGGATACTGACCAAGATAACTCAGAGTAACTAGATTTTATTTAACAAAATACTGATGCAAACGTTTTCGCCTCAAGAAACATAATTTTGAAAAGACTTTCCATCAAATACCAGACATATGTGTCACTGTAACGTATCTTGTTATCCCCCCAAAAAATCCCTTTTTACTTACTATTTGTAAATAAATAAAAACCAAAATGATAAAATGAATTGAAAAAGAAGTGTTTAGAACTTGTTGTCTCGGAGAATTCAAAAGTTTCCCATCACATTAAGATAAACATTTAGATATTTAAATAGACAGATAGGTTAGGTGTTTAGAAATTTAAATTTTGATATCAAAATTACAACATCGTATTAAAGAATTTTTTGTTGCGCAATTTCGTTTAATTACATGATTTTATATTCGTGTTCTTAACAGCAACATAAGTATGGGAGATTGCAATATAAGTCAAAACATTTCTATCGATAAAACGTCTGCATTGGGTTCGAATCCAAGTGCCAACATTACTTTTCCTCCCAATCTATTCATGTATAACAACCAAATATTAAACACCACAGTGGTATCGGGGTTTTTTTTTCTGTGGTGTTGCGGGAAACTTCAAACTGACAGAAGAGGACCATATGGTAGACAGAGATGCCGGTGAAGATAATTCAGATAGAAGAGATTTCGTACAATGGGTGGAGGGCTCTGGGTTTAAATCCCTGTCTGAACATTACTTTTAACCCTACTTATTAGGCTATAACACACATTTAAAAGATAACATGATACATCTACAACCAGCAAAACACCACTGTAAATTTAATGTCAAAGCAAATTTGTTACACATAGACATTCAGTGATAAATAAAACTAAACATCATTTAACAATATTAACATTTCTGCTACTACGTTTATGTTTTCACGTTACTATGAGTGAGTAAGAGAATAACTAATGCCCTTGCTGGTGTTATTAATTTCACTGTTATCACTTTGATTAATGTCCACTGTCCAGTTGCATATGCCTCACAGTGAATGAAACATCGCTAATGCCATATAGTCTTGCTGCGACATTAACGCCACTTACCAGAATCCACAATATTTTCTGTTATGTGAAAAAAAATGAAAATGGTAAGAAGAAAGTACATACATATCAAGGTTTGGTGTTATATTCACAGTTTTACAAACTTAAAAGAAATCAGATTTCATTCGTCTTAATATGAAAGACTGATTCTTTCAAAATTAATGATAAAGTCTTAAAAGTATTTAAAGGAAAAACATCCAATAGATGTTTTCCTTAAATACGGACCAACCCCACCTCAACTATGATTCATATATATATATATATATATATATATATATATATATATATATATATATATATATATATATATATATATATATATGTGTGTGTGTGTGTGTGTGTGTATGTGTGTGTGTGTGTTTGTGTGTGTGTACATACAACACATATGAACTATACAATTAACTGATATACAGATAGCTTTAAGATATTGAATGTGGGGTTGTTTCAGTCATGAACTTCCTTAGCAATTTTTTTAATATAAGCAGGCCATTTTAATGTTTTTGTTCGGGTCATATAACTTTGGTATATTATGAAAAGTTTTATTTACATCTGAACTCACAGTTTAATACTTTTCCTGAGATATACAGTAGACTGAATTTTAGACTATTAGATATTTTAAACTGTACACATACATAAAAATGATGTTATTATTTTCAATTTTTCATCTACATTTTCTTTAAAAATTGAGAGAAATTATTTTTTAAATTTTGATACCTTAATATTTTTCATTTGGGTAAACAAGAAATGTTCGTGAAATAATGATGTCCCCGGACAGTTACAGTCAATATTATACTTATAGTGCTCGAAAAGAGATTAATTTAACTATTGTTCTAACGAATCTTCGATTCTCGAGGCATAATGAAAATGATACAGATAAAACAAAAATAAAATAAAATCCTTTCAAGTCAACATTATACTGAAAAGAAAGCCGTTTTAACCATGAATCTGTGGTGTAGAGATGATTCTGAAAAAGTGGAGTAGAACAACATGGTATGCAATTAAAATCAACTTTGGAGAAGGAGGATTCTATGATAAGAAAGAGTTCATACTTATTTGAAATTGGGGGTGGGGTAATATGATAAATATTCATACAGTTATGTAATTATTTTGCAAAAAGAAGCCCATTTTAAAACTTCTGAAAGTTGTGGGGCTCACGAACCCCCACCCCTTTCAATCGTCCTATACCCTTAATTGTGCAATTGCAGTACATGCGCAACTGACTAGTGACAAAGAAATTATTTTGTTTTAATCTTATTCAGCAGTGTATCTTAAATTTCATACTGGTGGAAGATTTTTTACAGACATGGATGTTGTTACATTTATGGCTATTTCACAACATCGTGCAATCAGCAAAATTAAGTTATACATTTTACATTTTATTGTGATTTTGATACTTTAATACTCACTATATGAGTGGTTTTTATGACATCTCTAAATCCCTGGATGTAGCTATATACTCACTAATAAATATATATATATATATATATATATATATATATATATATCTATATATATGTGTGTGTGTGTGTGTGTGTGTGTGTGTGTGTATATATATATATATATATCTATATATATATAAATATATCTATATATATATATATATATATATATATATATATATATATAAAGAATTCCATCTAAATGAAGTTGCAGTGAGCTATACTATTATTCATTTTCATGTACCGGTATCATTGGTATCAAATATCAATAGACCCTTTTCCAGTTTTAAATGATGTATAGTTAACTTACAGTACCAGACAAACGTACCATATTCGCCAGAATTTTCATTATGGCATTAATGTATGGATTGTGGCATCACGTCAGTCATATGACACAAACCAGAAAGGCAAAAACTTTATCATTAAGACTGTCCGGTATTGCCACTTACATCATGAAAAGTATTAGACAATGGTCTGTTGAATTAAGGATGTTATTCATGTAACAAGTTTTATCATATGCATATTTTTTAAATTGTTTTATTGTTCATCGTTAGCATTATTTTCTTATTTATTATCCGTAGTTTCTATATATAGATTTGTTTTGCTTGTTTTATAACTAACTTTTCACTTCTCTTTATTGATTTATATTCATAGCGTGTTGCTAGGTAACGAGAGGAGGAAATTTTATTTCATCGTAAATACTTGCATATTGTTGCTAGGTAACGGGAGGAGGAGATTTTTAGCATATAAATACCGTGATCTTGTTTTCATGAGACACTCTTAATTTTCTATTAAGACACTCTTGACTTTCTCCGTTATGGAAATGCGTAATTATTATACCTTGAAATTGGAACTTGAATTTTTGTTGGATTAGCATCGTTTCATCATCGTGTATATACTCATCATGTTTATCACCGTAGTGTTAATAAATAGTTAACTTTACTTGTGTTTTTATTCAACAATGGATGTAGTTCCTGTGGATTTATCTATGAAATCAATGATGGATATATCAAAGAAAAACATGGCATAACCCCCATTCAAATTAATTGACGAACGGGCATGTGCCTGTGGGTTCGTCCACGTTACATTCAGTCATTTCAAATAAACAGACAGAAATATAACATAATAAGCCATATAAGGAGATTGATTGAAAATGTGCAAATGAAGTTTTAAAACAAACAAATACATACAATAAAACACTCATGGTCATCATTCACCTAGTGCAATTCAAATTGACATGTAGCTGTGAAATGCATGATAAACAATGCAAAGTGACAGACAACAGACATGATACAATATGACATGCATTGGACTATAATTCACAGTGAAGGTGTTATCAACGCCATAATATTAAGACTTAATGTTTACAACTTTAAGCTCCACTAATACACAGCATTATGTGTATTTGCAAGTAAGTGAAAATCCACAATACAATTATCATTTGCGAAATGCCATATTTTAACAAATTAATTGACTTAAATTTATCCATTATAACCGCTATTCATATGCTCAACAGCTTTGATATAGTGTACAAGCTTTGCTGTCCGTTAGGCAGCATTTAAGGGTTATCCAATATTGCACCCTTAAGAAAATTCCATCCTCGGTTCCCCATGGAATTTGCGCTACTGCTGAAAATCACGGAAATATTCGAGTTAATCCAGGGTATTCAGCGGTAGCACAAATACCATGGGGAATCGAGGATGAGAAAATTCTAGTGAAATTAAAATATGCAACTACATGCTTTTGCAAAAAATCTTTTTTATTTGATGAACATATAAAACACAAATAAATTGGTGGCTTTAAAAAATTACCTACCCATATTTGTTTTCGTTTGAGCAAGAAATCAAAATTATGGAGTCTTAACATGCTTAATTAATATTTTGGTAATTTCTGAGTGAAGCATATATCATCTAATAGTTTGCATTGCTTGGCCAATTTTATGTGAATCAGCAGATAATAAACACTTCAATTCTTATTTGTAGCATTGTTTTCCTTCATGGTTAATTCAGTATCAAATTTAGAATCCATTATATATGAAATATTGTGTGAAAAGGCTGTCATGTATCACTGGTTGCTAAAATTATCCCCCCGTACAAATGCATCAAAATATGATATTTAGAGTGCTGATAATGTAAAAATATGTGTAAATCTCATTTTCTTGATTAATTTTCATTCTGCAAATTTACCAGTGTACTGAATAAACAAAAGAAATATGTATGTATCCAGGTTAGATTTTATTCCCCTACCCCTCTAATTTGTGCATAAATCATTGTAAAAACAATGAGAGGCCAGCTCTTATAGAGATGTCAGTTATAATATATGTGTGGTTCATTATAATTCTACTCTACACGCTTATAATACTACAATATATGAGATGGTTCTTTGAAGATAAGTATTTTTATATAAACATATTAAATTTAAAAATAGCAAAATAAACCACCCTCTTATTTTAACACAAAATTTACGCAAATAACTTATATGATTTGGTTGGTTGGTTGATTGGTGTTTTAGTAGTTGTCGCTTTCAACAATTTTTCAGTTATATCGTGACGTGGAAGCAGGAGGTAACCATTAACCTTTTAAACATAGTGGCACAACCCGGAAATTGAACCCGGATTGTCGGCGAAGAACATTTCATTGTTCGTAATTTACGTCATTTTTGTGGGAATACGTTTTATTTCCTCCCTAAACATTAGGGCCACAGTTGATGTCGGCGCAGTCCACCAGGAATCAAGTAATATATATGTTCAGTCGGAGTATTTAGATTCATAAACTCCAACAGAGGAGCATAGTAGAGGAAATCTATCTAAATTTTACACACCTGCGCCTGTAGACTATGTGGATATGTAATACTTCATTAGAAATTTTGAACATTAATTGATGTTTTCATATTATTGAAATACAGGCCTTCCTTCCTACATTTCTTTCCAATACATTTGATAAGACAGACACGTGTCAACAAAATATTTAAATATCTGTGAAACATTAGTACC
This sequence comes from Pteria penguin, assembly GCA_035048485.1. Classification (NCBI taxonomy): domain Eukaryota; kingdom Metazoa; phylum Mollusca; class Bivalvia; order Pterioida; family Pteriidae; genus Pteria; species Pteria penguin. Next base: position 31,445,322 of record CM068586.1, read on the forward strand.
TGCAGGCATCTTTATGTGTGTTTCTTTTGATTTCTGGATATATCTCACATGGAGGCAGCCATTAATTTACATCGCGTCATAGAAACGAGTACGCTCAATATTTTGGTGTTTTGTTTCGTATTTACGTGTATGACATAACGTGCTTTTATCATATTTTATTCTTAACACAGTCTTTAATATACTTGTTTATGCTGATTACCTAATTTAAAAAATAAATATTTTACAAAAATACGAAATTGTGACTTAGTGTATTGCTTTTCCGGTGACTTTCTTATTGACATTGATTCTGCACCCGGGAGCAGTAGAGGCTCCAACAAAAAGCCATGTTTCGTCCTCCAAATATTGCAAGATCTCTTTCAAAATGTAGAACATTAAACCACACTTCTCTTCGAATGCTGAATGTTAAAGCTCGACTATTGTCAAGACTTCAGAGGTGAAGAGAAATTTATTAATATTCTTGAATTATCAGATTATTCCTGACTGACAATGATATTATTATTACTGTGCTTTGATTAATCAATTAATGTATACTGAGTTCAAAGACTTTATTTTTCACATGCTTATTTGCTGAATGAGATAGATATTGTGACATATTGCAAAATGTTTTAGATTTGCAGTGTGTGAAACTGGGATTATTGATGGGATAGCCCAGGGGGCTATCCCAAATGAAATTCGGATAGCCCCATTAAAGTTGGGATAGCCCAGATGTGGGTCCATAGAATTACAGAAATCACCGAAATCCCCGTGTATTTACAGAAATCCCCATGAAAAACACAGAAATCCCCATTACTTCATCAAAAATCACCAATATGTAAATAGATAGGACCATCATTCACCCTTATAGCAAGTTTCAGATATATTAAACAACGATTAATTGATAGACTTATAACCATTTTCTTTTTTTAATTTTAATGATCCACTACTGGCGGCCATGTTGGATTGGAAGTATACATAAGAGTAACGCAGTCGAAGATTATACAGTAGTATTAATTAATTCTATTTTCAAAATACCTTCAATAAATGGCAAATATATTTCACAAAGAGGCTTTTTATTGTTGAATTCAGTAAATGTATGTATTATATACTGGTGTCGCTTGTTACGGAGTTTGTTATAATAAAATGACTTAGATAAAGTTGTACTTAACTGTCTTTGCTAGATTTTAACCTTATGATCGTTTATGTTAATTTACAAGAATGACCATCTTATACAGTTTACCGGTATATTATAAAGTATAACAAAAAAATCAGAGGGAATCAGGACTAAATACTTCCAATCCAAAATGGCCGCCAGTAGTGGATCATTAAAATTAAAAAAAAAATAAAATGGTTATAAGTCTATCAGTTGTTGTTTAATATGTCTGAAACTTGCTATAAGGGTGAATGATGGTCCTATCTATTTACATATCGGTGATTTTTGATAAAGTAATGGGGATTTCTGTGTTTTTTGCGGGGATTTCTGTAAATACACGGGGGATTTCGGTGATTTCTGTAATTCTATGGACCGCCCAGATGTCATTTGTTAGGTGTGATTGAACAAAGAACATCACAAAATTCAAATAAATTAAATTTGAATTAACTGTTGCAAGGTTTTAGCAGCCTCAGATTGTGCAACGTTTTTCAAGTTCAATTTTGCTTTAGAGGCATCTGCATGCATAGATGAAGTTTCATGCTTTTTAATGGTATCTAGCCTAAAATTCAAACATCCAGTAAGCCAAACTTAGTTACCAGGATGTAAATCGCCCGATCGTTTATCCCAAAACTCTATACATATAGTACAAGACATTTTTCTATTTTCAAATTTTAGCCAGCCACATCCGATTCTATAATGTGATTTGAATTCACGCACTCTAACCTCTTTTTCATACTTTTTTCTTTTTTATTTTTTCTTCTTCCGTAGTTGTTTACGTTTCGGTTTCATAGAGGGCCTAATGCTCCATCAAAATATTTCAAAGGTAACATGACCACTACTTGATACGATGTAAATTGTGCGATGTTATTCATACGCTTACCTTTATACTTAACACCGCACGCTTCGAAAAAACGTTTGAGTGATACAGAAATCTGTCTCATTCAAACGCTTTCGCGAAATATGGTGTGTCAAGTACAAAGACAAGCCTATGAAAAACATGGCATTGAAAAACGGGATAGCCCAGTCGGACGCTGTCAATTCGATCTGGGATAGCCCGACGAGTTTTGGGGTAGTCATGGGCGGCGGACTACTGCCAATTTCGCACACTGGATTTGTGGTATCGCCACTAAACCCAGTATCAGTAAAGACTAAAGTGTAATTTAATGAAAGATGGTGGCCAGTCATGCACCCTGACACGTCATGGAACCCAGGATTTCTAATCCAGCATGTTACTGATTGAGCTTAAGAGACATACCAGTAACCGAGTTTTAAAACCACTACACCTTACTGATTCTTCAACAGCTTTCTCCCCTTTCTTTTTATGGAGGAGTGCGTCTTTGAGGCCTGTTTTGGCACACCAAACCCAAGGGATGGGTCACACACTGTGCCCTCGGCCTTCCATTGTGCACCTTGTGGCCACTAAAGTGATAGAATGAAAGACGATAGATGGTCTCACACATACGTTATGGAATTTAGGAATTCGTGAGTCCCATAAGAGTCTTGGACTCACCAGCAACAGGTTGGGTTGCATTTTACATTGCTTTCAATAATTAATTCAGGAATCAAACCTGAATTGTCTGTCCTGGAAGCCAAACCCTTAACAACTACACCTAGCCTGCCCCTAAACCAAACTGGGAACAACCTGGATTGTCTGCCGTGGAAGCCAAGCCCATAACCACTACATCAAGCCTGCCCCTGAACCAAGCTGAGAACAACCTTTCATTTTAGAGACAATCACTAAAATGCATAATAATCCCTATTTTCAGTAATCAGTTTCAGGTATGGATTAATTACATAAAAAAGAAATTTTGGAATCTAGGTATAAAATTGAAAAGGACACATCTTTATGGAATACCGAACATAGTTAACAAAAGAAGTTGACCTTTTCAACCTACCTTTTAGGAGTTTATAGCGACAACATTTGTGCAGCTATATACTCCAAAACGGTAAGTTGAAACATTTAACTTCCTTGTAAACTATGTACAGTATTTTAAAAAGGTGTTCCCTTTTACATTAGGAGTTAAAATTCAAAAATATTTATGTGCAGTTCTGCCGCATCTGCGTTATTTCCGCTCAGTCTCTAAAAATAGTCACTGTGATTATTGCACATTTGAATGATTGTTGCAAATAAGAGGTTGTTTCCAATCTGTTAAATGCTTTCAACTTTTTTCATCACTGACATTGCGCCAATGCACAAAAATGTGAAATTTTATTTTATATTGTACATTGTACAATATATCTCCAGCTTTTATTGTTATAAAGTTATAGCATTTAGAAGAAGTTTGAAAATTGTGACTTTTCAGTTGTAGGTTTGGAGAAAAGAAGATCATTATTAAGAAAGAGACAGGTGTTCAACCATATAAGTATAAACATAACACGATTATTTCCTGTAGCTACATGTATATATGGATGTACATGTATATACTAATAATATCATTTTATAATTTTGCAGAGTAATCACCAATGAGAAAATTGTTCCTAGGAGTCTACTACAGAGGAAACTATGTGCAATACCTCGCAGATACTACAGTTCAGGAGGTACTCTCATTCTGTGATCTAGCTATCGTTCAAAATATGCGATAAGTATGTAAATAGATATATGTATACATGATGTTATTAAAAATTCTGCATATGACAGTGTTTAAGGCATGCATAATGATTTATATCCTAAAGCCAGTAGTTTTGCTATAAATGCACAAATGTTCTCTTAAATTTAAATTATAGTTTGATTAACATGATTAAAGTAAAATTAAATTGAATTTAGATTGAAAATCATGTTTCCTTAAAAGTTTATTGTTGAAGACTATGTAAAAAAAATCATTGAAGTTCAAATGTGTTAAATTTAATTCAAAACTTTTTCATTGCCACTTGCGACCCATGAATTTAATCTCAATTGACAAAACTATGCATTCAACATAAATTAGATTCATCTCAAATTTATCTTTGTTTTTTTCAATTGTTTTAATTAGATTTACCAGCTCACATGAAGATCACATTACCTGCTCTATCACCTACCATGGAGACTGGTACAATCAGTAAATGGCAGAAAAAGGTTGGGGATAAGGTGTCAGAAGGGGATCTTTTGGCTGATATAGAAACAGATAAAGCGACCATGGGTTTTGAAGCATCAGAAGAGGGGTATTTAGCAAAGATATTTATAGAGGAGGGTACCAAAGATGTACCAATAGGAAAGGTGAGAGGGATATGTTAAAGGAATAAAAGCATGTTTTAGATGGAGAAGGTGGAAAAGTATAGATGATGTGCAAATGTAAATTTTAGTGATAAAGTCTATATTTAGGTATTGTGGCATGTATGCCAAACCAAACAGGAAATGCACACTCTGAAGAGGGACCTGGTCTTACACCTCATTTCCAGAAGTTCATCAATGCAAATGTGGTATGCTGTGAGTGACATAATCGGATAGCAAAAGTTACCTTTGTATTGTACATTACATTTCATGCCAATAGGAATATGCATTGAAAAGGAACCACTTACTCTAAGTGTTCATGAGCCTATACACTGTGTTGCATTTTTTCATAAGGAAGGTTTGTTCCTCAGAGATACACAAAATAATAACGGGACAAATATGAAGAGCTGTTTCTTATTTGCAAGTATCTAAAATTTTCAGTAGACAACAATAGAATTTTATATGCATATTGCCCACATTTCTATTTCAAAGAGAAGTATATGCTTACATTTCTATCTGAGCAGTGTTCTGTATACTGCAGAGACTTCAACTTTTTTTAAAGATACAATTTCAAGTTTTTCTTTGAAATATAAATAAACATATGGAAAAGATTTGTCTTTAATTCTGTGATTCCATATTTCCCAAAGTCGGATTGTATTAACATGCATATTAACAACTTGTTGCTGCTTATGATATATAAAAAAGGATATTGGAATTTTAAAGATAACAAAAAAGGTGAAAAAAGGATACACATTTATTGGTTTGAATTGAAATTTAGAAAAATGGTTAAATTTGTTAATTAAATCTTTCTTTGCAGATGTTATGCATAGTAGTTGAAGAAGAAGGTGATATAGATGCTTTCAAGGACTATGTTGCTACAGCTGCAGATGATCAAGTATTAGGTGGAGGGGCACCACCACCACCACCTCCTACCCCCGCAGCTGCTCCCTCTCCCCCTCCTCCACCAAAACCTACTCCGAGCACCCCAACACCAGCTCCTGCTGTATCAACTCCTGTTGCTCCAGTGCCAACCCCAGGAGGCAGTGTTGTAGGAGCCAGTCCATTTGCTAGGAAACTGGCTGCAGAAAGAGGGGTGGATCTAGCGGTATGCAATGTTGATATTTCTTTTCTAATTGTATGCAAGTTTTGGCAGTGTGATAATGCTAGAGTTCTAACAGTGGATATTCATCAATCCCAGGATGTCAGAGGTAAAACCAGGTGTAAACATGACCTGGATAATTAGTAACACACAACTTGTATGAATAAAAATAACATTTAATAGTGTTCTGACTTCTGAAACCTGTAATATTTTCATGAGATATTTTGCTTCAGTGTTTTCCTGTCAAGAAAGCAAGAAGAGCAAATGTAAAACGTTTGTGCAATAAAGACATTTGGTTCATTTAAATGGAATTTTCTGTTCCTTGTATATTAAAAGTACAGTAAAACTTTGTTATCTCGACATCGTAGGGACCAAGAAAAATATGACGAGATGTCGATAGGTCGAGATATACGAATTTGAAAGTTGAATAGATATTTGTCACCATACTTTAGTATTATATATTGTTTCAACTTGATACAAAGTTAGCCCGTTTGTAGCATAAACCATGTAGACAGTGGGTTGTGGGGAACTTCGAACTTCTTCGCTACGGCTGCCTTACTTAACAAACCTTTCTCTACTTCAGTGATGGCTTCATACTCAGTCTCAGTAGAACTGACTTTTAACTTACACATTACCTGACCATTTGGTTTTACCTGAAAGTTGGGGTGGGAAACGCCTGGAGACGTAGGGTGAGGAGAACATATCTGTGACATTACAACAACGTATTTGATGAAAGTTGGAGAATAAACGCCCGTTTAAAGGTTTACATGTGATTGAAGTTTGCCGATAGGTTGTTCTTGTAATAATGAAATGTCTCTAAATTTCTACATTATCATGAGATGAAATTTAATCAGTATCCTCTGTTATCAACATTACTTATTTCATCATTAGATGAAATTTTAACAAGCTTCATCATCATTTTCATTCACACACTTAAGTTAATAAGTCAAGATGTCGATGCATGGGCTGTAACAGTTGAGTAATTACACCACTCCTGTACAGGAGTAAGATCAATAAACCAATTAAGTTGCAGTCACCTGTAGAAGCCAATGTCGTAATAAACCAGGTAAATCTTGACAACGGGACTGAAAAGTTACATTGAGATTAGCATGGTAGTTGACATCTCGTATGTCGAGACATCCGAGGTAAATTTCATCATTTTATTAAGAAAAACGGTCAGGACCAGCGGTTTATGTCGAGATAAGCTGGGTAGTCAAGATATACAATGTTGAGATATCGAAGTTTTACTGCACAAGGTTAATACTTTTTCAGTTAAGAAATATTCATGAAATGCTTATCACTGACGTGAACAATGGTTTTTTTTTTCAAGAACAAAGCATACAAATATATCTCAAGAAAACAGTTGCTTTGTAGCCTGTTGATATTCATGATAGCTGTACTTATGATAAATAAAATTTCAACAATATGAAAGTTCAAGCTCATGTAAAGTTATTTTAATGTGTAGATGAAGAGCCCAAGTGGCAGTAGGGGCTTAAACACTCCATTTGAAACTCACTGTAGCTTCTCACATCTGTCAGATCTAAGTTCAAATCCTTGTCAGAGCAAGTAGCCATAGGAAGGTTAGGTTACCATTAAGAATAACATGTTGTCTAATGACAATGGACATAGATCATAAAGTTACTGTATTTTATGTATTCAGGCAGTGACAGGCACAGGTCCAGGTGGTATCGTTCAGGCAGATGATGTGCTAGCATTCCGTGCCCCGGCTGCAGCAGTTGCTGCCCCTGTCACAACATCTGGAGCACAATTTACAGACATAGAACTGACATCCATGAGGAAGGTAAGCACTTGTTTTATAATGGCTTTTATCAGTACATCTTTTCATATACTCACTGATTTGTATATCAGTGAACAAAGTATGTTTAATTTAAAATTGTTTTTGTATCAATCTCAGAAATCTTTTGTATCTCTCTTTGTAAACTATTCTATCTGTCATTGGTGAATACAACTTCCATAAAATGCTTCATGATGTACATGAAGTTTTTCTTTATATTTAATAAGAATTTTAAATGATTTGTCTAGACAATTGCCAAGAGATTAACAGAGTCAAAGCAGACTATCCCACATTATTACTTGACAGTGGACATTAATGTAGAAAATGTTATGAAGTAAGTATTACAACATTTATTACATACAGCAACAGGTAGTATGTATGATAATACTTTTCTATTCATTCATAAAGCCAGTCAGTGCATATCAGTATATGCATAATTATGATAAAGCCAGTCAGTGCATATCAGTATATGCATAATTATGATAAAGCCATTCAATGCATATCAGTATATGCATAATTATGATAAAGCCAGTTGATGCGTATCAGTATATGCATAATTATGATAAAGCCAGTTAATGCATATGTTAATATCAGTCTGTGCACATAATATCAGTCTATGCATATCATGAAACCAGTTAATGCATGTGATAATATCAGCTTGTGCATATGATAAAACTGGTTAATGCCTGTGATAATATCAGTTTGTGAAAATGATAAACCTGCCTAATGTATATGATATTATCAGTCAGTGCCTATGATAAAACTGGTTAATGCATATGATAGTATCAATCTGTGCATATCCTAAAACCAGTTAATGCATGTGACAAAACCTGTTTGTGCATATGATAAAACTGGTTAATGCATGTGATAATATCAGTTTGGATTGATAAAACTGGTTAATGCATAAAATAATATCAGTTTGTACATATGATAAAACTGGTGAATGCATATGATAATATCATTTTGTACATATGATAAAATTGATTAATGCATACGATAATATCAGTTTCTGCATATGATAAAACTTATTAATGCATTTGATAATATCAGTTTGTACATATGATAAAATTGGTTAATGCATATGATAATATCATTTTGTGCATATGATGAAACTGGTTAATGCACATGATAATACTAAACTACAAAAGCATTTTATGGATCATAGGAAGGCTAAGCATTAGAATGACTACTTTATCAAAGAATTTTATTATAAATACATGTAATTAGAAAGTGCTATTGAAGCTAGTATTGTTTATAATAGTACTTTACCATTCTGTGCTTTGTTTTCTTGAATATTTAACATAAACCATGATTCATTTGTCCATGGTGGGTAGACATTGTGTGGTGGTGATTCACTTTTTATTTCTAGATGGTACCTCTGTGTGAATGTGAATGTAAACAACTGGCTTTCATGTTATAATTGGACTTGAATATTGTTAAAGGCTATATAAAACCCGATTTAATCTCCTAGCTAAATGATTAAAGTAATTTGGATAATAGATTAATAGTTAAAGGTGTGTATTGGTAATACTTAATACATAAACCTCATGCATGTAGTTAATGTGCTCTTCGTCTCATGTTTTAAAGCATACCAGGAAACCAACTTTTTAACTCTTAATTACATCATGTTAAATAACAAATGTTCAGCTACCAAGCTTTTTATGCCCGATCAGGGGCATATTATTTTTGTCTTGTCTGTCTTTTTGTTTGTTTGTCTGTCTGTCTGACAACTTTACCCTTGGCCATAACTTTTGAACCATGAGGGATAGAGACTTCATATTTCTCATGCATACACAACTAATGAAGCCCTCTCAAATGACACCAAGGTTGATGACCTCTTGACTCTGACAATGACCTTCATGCTTAAAATCACTTTTTCTGACTTTGCTGCCACCAGGGAACGTAGTGTTTCACAAACACTTATTTTTCTTCATTGTTATTTGAGGGCGTAAAATACATATATTCAAATATTCTTTTTCAGGATGCGCAAAGAATTCAATGCTATGCTTTCCAAAGACAATATCAAGTTATCAGTAAATGACTTTATAATTAAAGCCTCGGCTCTTTCATGCAAGAAGGTTCCTGAAGCAAACTCTTCATGGATGGATAGCTTTATCAGACAGTGAGTGATTTAATGGTTGCATTTAGGACTGAGTAAAACTCCTGACACTTACTAAGGGATAAAATTTCTCTGAAAATCAGAATTGCTTATTCAATTCTCGGTGCACAAAATGGTATCATCCCTGCATTAGATGCTGCCCACGAAATGAAAAGGGCAAATGCATGGATGATTCAGAATGATTATAAACAAACCAGCAAATTTGACACAATCTGTAGTAATCTCTGTGTATTACCATCTAGCCGGCTAATCTGTTCATCAAAGTTGCACATTTATGCAAAATAAGGAATTGTCGATCATCAAAATGGGCCAGAGCTAGTCAGAATCATGTAAGCAATTCAAAATCTATGATGATCATGAAGCTGCCAAAATTCTTGAAAAGCTACTAATTTTCTTTTTTTATTTTGAGTCAATGCATTTCCTTTCCAGCTTGCTATATCTGGTTTGCTAATATACTCTGGAAGAAATTCTTGTTCACAATTACAATGAAAAAGAAATGGAAAATCAACAATAAAGAATGATACCTCATGCAAGAAATACTTACATAAAAAATTTGCTGTTTTATTGAATCTTTAACTACATTTTATAATCAAGCACTGGACTTGCTTAAAGGTCTTTATTTATTTTTATTTTTTATAATTTTTTTTTTTTTGGATGGGGGGGGAGGGGTCTGGAATGAAGAAAAATAACACGAGAGAGCACCAGTATAACATACATGTACCTGCTGATAACACTAAGCAACCATATACACCTTAAGAGGAATAATAGGATAATAGGATAGATGTCTAGATGTACAGGTCCCTTATATATGTACATGCATTTCTGACCCTCAGAACTAGTTGAGCTTGTTTAGCTCAATGGATGAGGTCCTCCACTTGTGACTGAGAGATTCTGGGTTGGACTTCTACCATAGCACAGTGGTGTTCTATCTTTTGGATGAAACCATGAAAACCCAAGTCCCTTGTCATGGTAGGCATGGCATGTAAAGCATGGGTTTGGATAGTTCTGTTGCAAAGGTATAAATTTCAACTATGATCAATCAGTCAAAAAACTTCAAGACTATTCATTCCTTCCATTCAATTATATATAGGTATTTGCTTAATGAAATAGACTTTTTTATTTTCAGATATAATACAGTAGATATAAATGTTGCTGTAGCGACCCCATCTGGTCTTATAACACCTATTGTAGCCAGAGCAGAAAGTAAGGTAAACCAGAATTAAAATTAGTGTCAAGAAATTTGAGGGATGAAATAAGGTCCAAGCAGTAATAATGTAGAAGTATGAATATATAGCAGTAGCCTCGTACCTGTGTAATGAACTTGACTAAGGTGTCATACTTTAATTCATTGTTCTTGTCTTATACTTGAAATTTCTGCTATGACTGTATACTGCAGCTTGTCAAAAGGGTATTTTGATATAATCAACTGATGGTCAGATCATCAAAGGATTTCCTTAAGGACTAATATAATCATCTTAAGAATAATCAATAGTGATTACCTTGTTTTATGAGATTTACATATTGAAAAACTTTATTTCAACTGGTATTTCTAATTTGAATTTAAAACTAGTAAATTGTAAAACAAAGCTAAACAAGCAAACATTGATTTTCAGGGATTAACTCAAATTAGTCAAGATGTTCAGTTATTAGCTGCTAAAGCAAAAGAAGGGAAACTACAGCCACATGAATTCCAAGGAGGCACATTCACAATCTCAAACTTAGGCATGTTTGGCATCAAATCATTTACAGCGGTTATTAACCCCCCTCAGGTAAAGGACATTGTTCTTCAATTATGAAAATAATAAGATGCAATATTGCTTCAGATTCTGCCAAGGGTTATTTAGGATTAAAGATAACTAGTCATTCATGTCAGCCTGTCTGATTGGGACTTGTATTACAAGATACTCATGGCAAAACACATATCAACATACATAATGAATTTTATCTCTTAAACTGTAGAAATCTATTCACTTGATTTACTCCTCTGCAAAGCATAATTTTCATTGTGATGGTATCATCTGAGGCCTGAAAAACCTCTGACAAATGGCATATTTGTTAATTAATTAATTCAGAAATATAACAACTGCTTGTATGAAGAATTATGTTTTTTAACAAACAGTGGAAGGATAAATTTTTCTCATGAGTTCATATATAGGGGTATAAGTTGACAGTTTTTGAAAAATAAAACTTCAAAATTTATTTCCATCTACATAATTGGTACATATGTGTACAGCATATTATAAGTTTTTAATACATGGTTGATACAGAGTTGTCTTTCTTACAGGCATGCATCTTAGCAGTCGGTGGTGCTGAAAAGAGAGCTGTTGTAGATGTTGACAGCAATCAAGGGTATTTATCAACATTTACAAATGTAATTATAAGGAACATTTTAACCAAGAAATTCTTGTATTGGTTATCACTGTATATTAGTTCTGTAAGATGGAAATCTTTTTTACACTGTACAAGTAACATTTATGTTATATCATTGTTCTTTGTAGTTTTAAGGCAGCAAATATGATGTCAGTGACTCTCAGTTGTGACCATAGAGTAGTTGACGGGGCAGTAGGAGCACAGTGGTTAGCAGAGTTCAAAAAGTTATTGGAATCACCTCAGAATATGCTGTTGTAATGTAAATGTATTCTAGACTTCTGTAATACTTCATGTCAAATCTGGAAGTGCTATGCAGATACGAAAATATTATCTGCGAGATGAATCTCTCGTTATAAAGGAATTTTGTTGGTGATATTTACAGATGTATCTATCAGTTTTGTTATACATGTATTTATTTTTAAGTATTTGTCCAATAATATGTAGTTGAATAAAAAATACTATAAAATTCTATGCCATAGGCATGTTGAAAGATACCTGTCTGGTTACTGAGTACTGAAGAGATAATGTAATTGTTATGGTAATGCTACATGTAATATGAATGGACGATTCATTTTAAAATATTGCTGTAGGGCATTTAAATGAATAATCTATCAATGAATTCTGAACAAAACGAAGTTTGTTGAGTTTTTTTTTATTTTGAAATAATGTTTTCATTCATAATTATTTTGAAATGGTCATTGTTTTAAACTGCACATTGTATGTATTTATGTTGTTTGAATACATGCAAAAATAAGAAAGGTAATGAACAAATATATATTGGGTATGGAAATATTTTATGCACTTAAATTACTACATATTACGTGTTCCCCAGTCCTCTTTTTTGGATGAAGTAGCTTGCACACATTCACATTTCATTTCGTCATATTCTCGTTGATAAACCCCTCAGTTTGAAATCCTACATGTTCATGCTGCATAACATACCCCAAGACATACATGTATGTATCACAAATAAATCATTATCAATTAAATAAATAAGTTAAAAGAGTCCTTATTGGACAACAATTACTCCCCGCCGCAGCAAAGTGGCACAACAAAAAATTTGGTCATAGGCTCACTGTGACCTTGACCTTAATTCAAGGTCATGACACACCTTTTTGTGAAGGATAAGAGTTGTATTAAGTATGATGAATATCCATGTTACAGCTAAAGATGAGCCAGCAGAGCAAAATCAGTAAGGTGCTAGGCTTGTGTCCAAGAGGAGCCGAGTTTGAGTCCCACCAGTGTCTCGTCCCTTTGTAAAAGTGGCATGTGAAAGATCACTCTCTGCACTGGTTGAGTCCATTGCATAAATCTAAATTTCTGTGCATTGCTTGAGGTAGATGCTGTCACAAACTAAGTGCAATAATCTAGGTGTGAATAAAACAAGACTGGATCAAACAGTCGGCTAATGTTTTATGGATATATTAATTTTTGACTTAAGTTTAACTTTACTAAGGAAATTTAACCTTGCATAGGTCAAGGTCATGACATTCTTGTCATTTGTAGTAATTGTATATTGATTGATTATTGTTTTACGTCACTCCACGGTTATTTCACGTACATGGTGAAGGCATCTGCCTGATGTATTGCACAGAAATCTCTTCCTTTGCAACTGACCCACTCGAAGCAGCGTGGGATCTTTTACGTGCCACGTTTACCGTGACACGGGACTTGGTTTTTAATATCTCATCCGAAAGACGGATGACCGTTGTCCCCAGGGCGGGAATCCAATCCGGGACCTCTAGGTCACGAGCCGAGTACCTCATCCCCTAGGCTACACCGGCTTAGTAATTGTATAAAGCATATCAACGACAGTTTTATGGACCATTCACCCTTTTTTATAGTTCACTGCAACCCTCACCTTATGTTATAGGTAACAATTGTGTCCTTTTGTAAATTTCTAAATCGGGATCCTTTGAGAGGTCGTATAACACACCCTTGCGCTATAGGTAACAACTGTGAGAAACATCATTATATCTACATTCATAATGGAATTTTAAAAAAGGCATTCGATTAGGTCACTCTGGTGCTTTCAGTTAATCGATCCATTCATCCGGTCTGAAGAAGAAGTTTGTGTAGGGAGGACACCCTGTTGGGCCTATGTTGTCCTGCCCTGGATCCCCGTTGACAAATCACTTTTATGGGATATCGAGTACTTCATCCTTACCAAGTTTCTTCAAAATGCTTTTATCAATTCTAAAGAGATACATAGTAAGCCGATGTGGCCTAGTGGATGAGGTGCTCGGCTCGTGATCTAGAGGTCCCGTGTTCGATCCCCGCCCTGGACACACCGGTGTTCTGTCTTTCGGATGAGACGGTAAAAGCCGAGGTCCCGTGGCACGTAAGAGATCCCTCACTGCTTCGGAGGGGTCCGTTGCAAAGGTAGAAATTTCTATGCAATGCATCACGCAGATGCCGTCACCATATACGTGAAATAACCGTGGAGTGACGTAAAACAATAATCAATCAATCATTACATATATAGTACATATATGTCACCCTTTCGCAGTCATCAACGAATTGCAAAAAAAAAAATCCTTGAAAATTATTCCCGTATTCTGTTCATTTACATTCATTACGTTAAAATAAGATCTGATGCGCAGGAATGATACATTTTAAGATTCTTCCAAGTCAAAATCGAAGAAATTCACAGAAAATGTGCAAAAATGACAAAGTCTGAAAAGACTTTAAGAAATCGTCTAAAGTTGTGGGTTTTTCAGTTCATTTCTAGCATGATGAAGTGTAGGGAATCAAACCCTTCTAAAGGCAAACATTTAAATATTTCATTTAACACCAAATTGGGTTTTAAACTATTTTGCAGCTTTAAATATATCAAAAAAGGAGAAAGAATTCTGATAATCTTTTTCATACATTTTTGTGTCACTATCAAAAACACAGTATAATATATAAGCAAGAAAAAATATTTTCCTACCAGTCTGTTTTAAGTGAACATCTTAATCACAGGGATGTGTTCAACACCTGGATCAATGTACACCTAGATGTTTAACTGTTTGTGTGGTATATTAGTGACAGTGATACGTCCATCGGGGTTTTTCATTGTACATCTCGGTATTTCACCGTTTGTATTTGTGCTCTGATGTATCCTCCAGCTGGATTTATCTGTGTGTGTGTGTGGGGGGGGGTCGGGGTGTTAAATCATTTCTCCTCTGAATTCATCTGAGCTATAGGAATGAATAGAACCAAGTACACTATCAATTAGACGTCTTTAAATATAGCATCATCAGCCTTTGACGTATAAATCCGAATACCGGTATCTGGCCTGTTGTTGGAGAGTTTGAACCTTGCAAAACAGCCTCGCTGACCACTCGGCCATGGTAGGCTCATAGTTAAATACATGTATTCATAAAGGGAATCAAAGAAGCGTGCATTTTAATGGCATTTTCGATGTACAGCTTGCAGCACGCTATACATATACATGTATATGTAGGAGAGGAAACTTATGACATCTTTTTCTGTAAAGACTCGGATGCACTAATACACAAATTTGATCTTGATCAAATAAAATATCTAAAAACAATGTAATACAGTGTGTCAAAACAAAAGATGTGTTGATAAAAGTATTTATTGTACATAAAACTTTACAAACATTTCGATAAAATATTTACATTTCATTTACAAATACAAAAATTATTCATCTGATAAAATTTTAAACTAAAGCACTACCATTTTCAAAGTGTGATATAAAACACATGATAAACGGTCTAAAAACTGTATAAAT
Source organism: Pteria penguin (assembly GCA_035048485.1). Lineage (NCBI taxonomy): Eukaryota > Metazoa > Mollusca > Bivalvia > Pterioida > Pteriidae > Pteria > Pteria penguin. Next base: position 31,460,760 of record CM068586.1, read on the forward strand.
TCATATTCTAATTGATAAAACTGATTGCCCTTAATGTATTAAATCGGTATTTCATTATAACTGCAATACATGTACATGTATATTGAGAAATAAAACAGTATCAGAATTAATACTGATATTTAGCACTAAATACACGGTAAGTTCCTTTTAACTTTCATTGCACATGTTGAATGATGAAAACAGTAATTCATTTGTAGTGGTTGATGTACCAAGAAATGTATGGAACCCCATATCAGAAGTGTACTGATCGACGAAATTGGTGCCGTGTGACCGGGATGTGGCGGAATACGGCGTACTGTGTTGTAACATGCCTTGGTAATGAGGCATCGATGCATACGGCATTCCATACATCGATGGCATTCCGTAAGATCCACCGACATAAGCTTGTGGATAATACCCAGGCATCAAATGAGCAGGTGGAGGAGTAACATTACGAGATGTCGTGTTGTTTGTCAAAAAAGACGACGGGGATTGTTGACTACCTACAGCAATTGGGTCCAGTGAAACTGGCGATGACTGTTCAAGGCCGAAAGACGGAACTGGAGAAAGACTTAAAGGGCTCACATTTCCCAAGTCTGGAAGTTCTGGTGAAGGAGTGTTTGAAGGATAAACCATTAAGTTTCTGGACCTTGATACAACGTCACTATGCCCAAACAGTTCGGGCGAACTCTCTTTTAAAATACTGGATGTTTCAAATCTGCTGGAGTCTGAAAGAGAGGAATTCCCACTGTCGTCTGAAAGCGATTTGGAGTACATGTTCTCTATCAGAAATTCGTCGCTGTCAAGTGGAGAATTGTATCCGAATCCTTTTATATCATTTTCTTCCTGGACTGAAGATTGATCATTTTCAGATATTAAGTAATCGAACTTTTCTGGCATTCGACATATTTGACTCTCAAATGTTTTTCCAGGGTTACTTGTTTGTGATAACTTTTTAACAAACGAATCCTTTTTCAATTGTAAATACGTTCCTACTTTGTCCCAAAACATTCCTGCATTTCCTACCCGGAAGTACGCCATCCTTAGCGTGTTTGTTCCACTTGCCTTATCAATTGCACAACGGTAATCACCCCTCGCAAAACTAGCAATACTCTTCGGCTCAATACACCATAGATTTGTCGATCTCTCGTGCTTCCCATTGACAGTAAGCCCTCTTCCAACAGTTATTTTTCCGAAGCATTTGGTTTTAGACAGACTGTGACGTACGGCGTTTCTCCAGTTAGTTTTCTCAGTATTGCGAAAATATGTGAACCTCGTTCTCATGTATCTGTAGATTTCAGACAATGGTAAACAGAAGTTATCGGACCTGAGTAAAGCAAGGTAAACTACCTCGCTGTAGGAGTAGTTAGGTTTAGCGTCCGGATTGTTAGAGCAGTCTAGCTTTTCGTATACCTTCACGAGGTTATCCATAATCATTCGTAATTCCATTTCTTGTTGTACTATAAAAGCAGGGCGCCATATTTGTTTTTCATCAACCAGTTTCCCTGAAAGAAGTTTGAAATTTGTTTTTAAAACATTGTTTTATTACTATATCATAAAGTTAACACTCGAGTGGTGATAATGTCAATGCATTTACAATGTATATGAATATTGTAAAGCGTGTATGTATTTCTACTACAACATCAAATTCTTTATTGTATTTCCGTACAAATACTTAATTTCATCATTCAATGTATTGAGAAGACGCCGGCGTAGCCCAGTGGGCTAGGTGCTTGGCACGTGACCAAGAGGTCCCGTGTTTGAGTCTCACTGGGGCCCGTCGGTGTTCTGTCTCTCTCCGAAGTCCCGTGTCACGGTAAAATGGTCCCTCATTGCTTCGAGGGGGTCTTTTGCATAGATCTAAATTTCTGTGCAATGCATCGGGTAGATGCTAGCACTATACGTGTACAATATTCAAGGTTTATGAGATGTATAGCTCATTCGGAACAACATCGCCCTTTATTTGTACCTGCGTAACGGAGGAAAAGGTCGAGGATGTCCGAATGATGTATCCCTGAAGTATCTTATTCGTGTTCCTCGGCCGGCCATATTGTGTGTGAAATGTTCAATTTCCTCCCGTATAAAACGGATCATTCTCAAAACTATAACTTCAATAAAAGCACGATATCTATAGTTTTATGGCATCTTAGTGAAATCATGTAACATGAGTCAACGAAAGAACGTCTATACTGTAGCTGAAAACAATTGATATATATGTATATTTATATATGTCTATATTGATATGTGTGTATGTTTATACAATGTATACTTATTTGTTTTTATTTATTGTTGGGATTAACTCATACATACGCCTAGCAGGTGCCGCCACCAAGTAAAATAATCTCGGTGGCGTTAAACAATACACAAACATACATGTACAATCTATTCGTTTTTAGAATATGAAGCCTTATCATTACTGTAGACCCACTGTTTTGAATTTAATTCACTTAGTAAGATGGAGTATTAGGAACTATAACAAAACTGCATTCATTGTCAATTTTAACTTTTGTACTTTAAGATGCATTGAGTATATCATACCCCATTATATCATACCGTGCTATATCATACTGCGTTATATCATACCGCGCTATATCATACCGCGTTATATCATAAAGTATTATATCATACCGTGTTATATCATGCCGTGCTATATCGTACCGTATTATATCACACCGTGCTATATCATACCGTGTTATATTATACCGTGTTATATCATACTGCGTTATACCATGCCGCGTTATATCATAAAGTATTATATCATACCGTGTTATATCATGCCGTGCTATATCGTACCGTATTATATCACACCGTGCTATATCATACCGTGTTATATTATACCGTGTTATATCATACTGCGTTATACCATGCCGCGTTATATCATAAAGTATTATATCATACCGTGTTATATCATGCCGTGCTATATCGTACCGTATTATATCACACCGTGCTATATCATACCGTGTTATATTATACCTTGTTATATCATACTGCGTTATACCATGCCGCGTTACATCATAAAGTATTATATCATACTGTGTTATATCATGCCGTGCTATATCGTACCGTGCTATATCATACCGTGTTATATCATACCGCGTTATATCATACTGCGTTATATTATACCGTATTATATCACACCGTGCTATATCATACCGTGTTATATTATACCGTGTTATATCATACCGTGTAAAATCATACTGTGCTATATCATGCTGCGTTATATCATGCCGTGTTATATCATGCCGTGTTATATCATGCCGTGCTATATCGTACTGTGCTTTATCATACCGTGATATATCATACCGTTTTATATCATACCGCGTTATATCATACCGCGTTATATCATACCGTGCTATATCATACCGTGCTATATTATACCGTGTTATATCATACCGTGTAAAATCATACTGTTGCTATATCATACCGTGTTATATCATACCATGTTATAAACCTTACATTATTCTTTACGGATGTGTTGAAGCTTCTATATACTTGACTTTGTTGATGTAGTTAAGTATTATACTGGCTAATCCACACACGTGTATCCTTCCGTTATTGGAATATGCTTGTAATGTTTGAGATATATGCTATACAAAACTGGAACAAGACTTGTCGATTACAACATAGCTCGCCAGCGGGGTATTATCAGAGGGAAAGCATGTACTTTCAATGAATGTTCCCTTAATTCAAGGTCATGTCCTAGGTAAAGGTTAAAAGTTAACCAGATGAAATCTCTTGTCACAATAGATCTACACGTATTTGAAATATTTTTGTCTAATATTTCAAAAGACAAAGCCCAGTTAAAAGTTTTTGAAAAATATGTCAGATTTGAAGGTCAAGGTCACAACGTCAAAAGTCATTATATTAATTGAAAAGTATTGTCATAGGGAACCTATATGTGAAGTGTGAAAGCGCTATCTCTATTGGTTCAAAAGATATATCACATGTTAACGTTTTTGAAATTAGGTCAAAGTCCAATGTCACGGTTACAAGGTCAAAAGTCATGATATCAAATGAAACCTCTCGACATGAGGAACGGGTGTGTGTGAAGTATCAAAACTATACCACTAACAGTTCAGAAGATATGACCCAGATTAAAGGGGGTATGAGTTGTGCACTACGACGCCGACGCACGGAGGTACATGTATTACAATAGCTCTCCGGACATTTCGTCCCAGCGAGTTAAAACGTACAACATAAATCAGCCTGAATAGTTTCCGGATTGACTTTATTTTCTACTGTAGTCATTACAATTACTCAATCAAATTAATTGGTAATGTATCTTATCTTTGTATCTAATTATCTCAACTTAAAAGAGAGCAGAATTTATATAAAAATAGCAGAACATATACGTGTATGAATTTCGGTACAGCATGTACGCATTTCGACAACTTTTGCCCAGAATCCATTCTCTACCCAGAGTTCCGAGCTACTAGCATTACGCGTATAGCGAGACTAAGGAGCGATAACTCTAAGTAGAGAATGGCTCAGGGTCTAAACAGAAGAATGATGAAAGTACAAATAGTTTAGAACAAAGTTATTACAAAATTGACATAAAAAATAAGAGTCAGAGAACCTATTTAAGGACAGAGCTATGCATGAGGGAGATCCTCCTTAGTTTCAGAATAATTAACAAACTATTTTCATGGTAAATTCGACTTATTGATAACCTGCGCAATGATGATGATTACAATGTCCTATTTTACTGAGAACGAAGTACAGTCAAAATATTTACTCCTTCTACAATTTACCTTAGTATTGTTTAAATATCAAAAATTTGTATAATTTCAAAGATCATATAGAAATATGTAAATATCATAAAATAACAGATATGAAATCAAAATAGTTTATTAACAAGGTTTCGCAATCAATTTCATGATGTTAAAGTTGATTTGCAGAGAGTAAATTAAGTAAATTTCTTAATCTGTCTACAGACGTGGCTATGTGTATGAAGAGGTATAGTACTATCAAATACAATGCAGAAGGTATACAAATGAAAAGAGTTGCACGGTAATTAGATCTCCAGTTCGCTGTCCCACTTGCTGAAAGGCTCTGCGGCGGTTCGTATTATTAAAAATAATAATAATAATAAACAGATTAACTCTATCACGTTTTCAAAAATTTATAATAGATACAGATTCAAATAAATACTACCATTCCTTCTGTCGTTTCTTTTTTTTTTTTTCTTTTCTTTTCTCATTTTCTTTCTTTCTTTTTTTTTTCTTTTTTTTTTTGTTATTTATTTCTTTATTTTCTTTCTATCTTTCTTTTTTTCTTTCTTTCATTTGTATGCATGAGTATAATGTGTGTATGTGTTTGTGTGTGTATGTATGTGTGTGCAGTGTTTGTGTGTGTGATTTAGTGTGTGTCTTCGTGGGTGTGTTATTAAGAGCGTATGTTTGTAGAAGAAATTTTGTCCTTGAGGTGTAAATAGTATGTTTTTTCTTTACTTCTTGAAATTTCTATTATATATTCACTTATTTATGTTTTCTTGTTTGATTACTCCACCCGATTACCGTATGTAGAAATATTTACATGCCATTTTATGTTGCACATGTTAGAATAGGGCATAAATAATGTAAAACTTAAGTCCAATTCTACTTATATTTCGCAAAGTAAAATACATGTATGACAGTATGTTAAAAGCATATTCGTCTGGGCTCAGGAGATAAAATGCAGAAAGAATACAAGACGTAGCGAGATTCAACACCGACTCCCGACTTTCCTGTGTCTATCACTGTTTATCAAAATATATATAATTGATTATTGTTTTTATGTCCCCCGCGATTACTTCATGAATATGGTGACGGCTTCTGCATGGTGTAGTGCATAGAAATTCATACCTTTGCAACCCACCTACAGTTGATATAACTTTTGCCCAATCTCATTTCAATGTTTTGCTATTATGGGATAAAATATTATTAAACTAAACGAACCCTACCGATGCAGTGAGGAATCTTTTATGTGCTACACCTAATATGATACAGGACTTCGATTTTCACCGTCTCATCCGAAAGACAGGACACCGGTGCATCCACGGTGGGTGTCGAACCCAGGACTTTTCAGTCTGGGGCGAACGTCTCGTCCACTGAGCTACGTCGGCTCCAGAATATATAGAAAGAAGGCCGGGAAAAACATAGGCCAGGAAAAACAAGAGAATCAAGAGTAAATTTGCGATATGTTTTGAAGGCCGTCCGTAACATTGAAATTAATTTTCCATTCATTGAAAATGAGGAGGAGAGGTTAACAGTCGTGATATAACGTTTGTATATATTCAAATATGTCATAAAGATGAAACCAAAACTAAAAGTCGACAAAGATACACTCGATACTGTATCAACGAATAAATATGCTCTCTGTTGTAATTTCATTCGTATAAAAACACCAATGAAGATATTGAATACACGTATTAATATGTACGGCAAAAATGTGTGAAGTTAATAATAGGTTGATCGATTGGTATTGCAATGGAGTCCTAATTTGACGAATGTTTGAACCTAGTGGTTGGAAAAGATATTCTGATACGATTTACCCGCTACCTATATATCTAACAGACTATGCAATAAAAACCGAGACACCACATCAAGAATATGTTGCACTTAAAGACACCGTATAAATGAGATGTGTGAAAAGTGAAGTGTTCAAAATATTAAAGATGTGAATAACCTAGGAAACTTTTTACATAATGTGTCACAGCTTAGGAAGGAATGTATTCAAAATTTAAAAAATGATATAGCGATTACTGACAGTTTATGATATATGTAAACGTTATCATGTTTTGACTTCATTGTAATCTTTTAACAACTTTCAATTTGATTATTGCATTCTCTTACTTTACCATTTGCTCGTTCTCCACATGCGACTTGCATTGTAAATATTGAATATATGCACCTGTATAGTGCATATTATTGATGAATCGTAAGATACAAAGATTAAAGAATTGAATACAAATAAATGTGGATTATAGCAATGTATTAACAAACATCTCCATTAAGCTTCGATTATTAAGTGATATAGACCTGATAAATGAATATTATACAATATTTAAATGATTTCCTCGTTTACGTATACACATACCGCAAGTACACATTTCGTCATTGTCTTACAAATCTGAATTTATATTGTACAATAAAAAGAGTTGCGAGGTGCACGACCCCTGATCTCGGATATATTCGTCTATGAAAATAAATACTTTACTCCTTCTTCCAATCATGAATACTCGTTCCAGATCAAGTAAGTATTATAGTTAATAACAGAAACGGGTTTGCATCCTTTGGCACGAATCTTGTGTACAGTTGCACAGAAACGGAGAAAAAGAGGTATAGTTCAGGTCCATAACTTTTAGAGGGAAAGCGCAAAAGGAGAATTTACTGCGGCTTACCACGACCCACTTAAATTCCTTTGATGTCATATTTTAAGCTGAAAAAATGTTAATACGGTAACAAAACTGAAACTTAATGAAAAGTAATCTTTATTGGCATGGCTACTTACTGTTGGTTTTCAGTTATTTTTCTCTTTTCTTTCTTTTTCCCCTTAATATGAGGGAGGACGGTGGGGGTTGGTGTTATTGTTTTACCAAACTCTAAGATCATTCCACTTACATGGTGGCGGCACCTGTCTGGTGCATTCTTCATGATTTTGCTACGGACTCATCGGAGGATGTGAGGGGGGCGTACACCATGATACGGGACTTTGCATGGTTTGCGCTGTCTCATTAGAAAAACAGACAGAGGTGTAGAAGAAAAAGATGGTGATAGATCACCTTATATAAATTGGGGCCTACAGACGGAATCGAGCACGAGTTTTCATAATTTAAGTTCAATGCGATATCACTGAACCAGCTAACCCCCCCCCCCCCGAAAAAAATAGAATTTTGCACATTTATAGAACTAAATACATAGTAAAATGGTACCCAAGCTGGTTAAAACAATATCTTTAATCCTCTTCTCTATTTACCCGCAATGGGAGAAAATAGAGAAGCGGAATAAAAATATGGTTTTAATCAGATTGAATGGTACCCGGATCATTAATATAGTAACATGTGTTCCCCTTTACGATATAATGAATATCAAAATAAATCGGAAACATAAACAGAACTCACCGCTTTTACTAAGAGGTTCATCAGGATTAAAACAACTATCTCCATGTTTCCTTTTCATGTTTAGGTACAGCTTTGGCACAGTTTATTCAACCGAACAGTTCTGAATGAAATGTTCATGTGCTTTCCTAAGTCAAAGCTTTGAAATTAATAACTCAAAAATTCGATGGACACGAGTGAGAGATGATCATGGTGACGTGGTGAACTCAATTCATAGTGTCCGAGCGATGGACATCCCTGTGACAAAATACAACTCATATCCTCTCGAGCTCAATGTCAAGTTCCTGTTTGGATGGGGTAATCGGTGATTATGTAAACAAATATCGATAGTGTTTTGTTTGTGTACTAATTAAGAACGAAAGTAATGCGATTAATCTTGTTTGGCTATGATGTCATGGTTTACTTAATTGCATAGATAATGTAGTGTCATTTTCACACGATTACGCTCTCTCATGTAAAACACAGTACAAAATACGACATCAAACTGTGAAATCGTAACGTCATTGTGCTCTGAATTTTCTTGAATATCTATCATCAAATCATTAGCCTTGTCTAAAACGTCATGATGTAACAAAAACGTTTAACCACAAAAGTCACTTAGTTTTTAGTGTTATCCCTTTCAAGCAGTTCCCACTGACAATTTATTTATTTATTTATTTATTTATTTATTTATTTATTTATTTATTTATTTATTTATTTATTTATTCATTTTTGATCGACACCAAATGCTTAAAAAATATTTGTTCACTGATTCCAATCTTTCTTTTCAAAATTCACAGATATCTGCGTTACTCACATGCATGATCTTTGAATAAATTCCCATACAATAATTACCAATAATTATATTTAATCAACACCCGATATTATTACACATTACCCTTTGTTTTCTGTGTTCACGTTACACCACGATTATTTCACTGATATATAGGGATGGAATCTACCAGATGCAATTCACAGAAATTTAAATCTTTGCTACGGAGCCACCTGAAGCAGTGAGGGATCATTTTATATGTGCAGACATATACCATTGTTCATGTCTTATCCGAAAACCAGACATTCCGGAGTGACTCGAACTCGGAACCACTCGGCCAGAATCCAGCACGCTACCTACTGAGCCATACCAACTCACAGTGTACAAGCTAACTCCATACACATGATTGGGAAAATATCATTTTCAGTCAAAATTGTACACTTCATAATTGTAACTATAATACATTTGCATGTATTCTCACCATAAATAAAAGATTCTGCTTAATTTGCAAATTTTATAACTATATAAAATATATATTTCATACGATACAGACAATACTTATTACAAACAATACAAATCATAGGCATTACAAAACCTATAGTATATAATGATTATTAAAATTGAATGCTTCTCACAGAGGCAAAATTTCAATACATTCCTCCCTTGAAAAATTAAGAGTTTTCACGAAAAAAAAAACACAAGCTGGATAAAATTTAGCATTATTGGACTTTCTTATCACTATGTACAAAGACAATTTATTTTCAACAAATAAATATGAATTGAAATATAAAGTTACATCTTTACCATCCGTATCGCCGAGTGCTTTCAAGGCACAAGATAACTTCTAATCTAACACGTGTTTTATCACTTGTGATCTAATTGGGATCAAGGATATTTCTTTTATAAGGTACATGCAGTGTCAGGATGCCGTGGTGGACAAACGGAAACCACTGGTCCAGAATAAATGAGATTTTCTGCAGGTACACATTGTTTGACCTTTCCATATCGCCAGGATTCAAAAGTAAAAAACATCTACCCACGATACATTCACAGAGATACCGCATCCCTTTGATAGATTTTGGGTTATTAATTTATTTAGTCTTTGAAGATCAGCATAACCATTAGCCCTCCAGCCAATCCGTAGGCTATGCCCGCGATGACCGTTAACCCAAATGACCAGGAGAGGTTGACTGATTGCGAACCATAGATGATCACCCCAACAACAGTGCTGCCACCTGCAAATAGAAACATATTTTCTAACAAGAAGAATGTAATGTGTGTGTGTGTGTGGGGGGGGGGGGGGGGAGGTTTGCTTGTTTGTGTTGGTTGTTTGGTTTTGGGGTTTTTTTCTTATTCTTTCTTTTTCTTTTTCTTTTTGTATCGGTAACTGTACTATTGAAATAGAGGAGAAATAGTCCTCAATAAATCGTGAAGAACTGTATATTGTTTAACCTACCGGTACAGTGGCGGATCCAACATTTTCCCCAAAAAGGGGGGGGGGGGGAGGTACATGTGAAATGCAAGAATTAGCCATTATTTGAGTGTTTTCAACCTTATCTATATAAGCCTTGTAAATTTGTGGTGAAGAAAAGGGGGCGGGCGGGCCACCGCCCCATCTAAATCAGTCACTGATCTAACAAAATTTAAAAGTAATTTTGAAAACTTACTTACAGTGGCGAGCTACGCAAGGGATTGAAAATTTCAAAATTGAGATCTATGCAGCAAACCCATATAAAGGCGCATTGAGGGATCTTAATATATGTGTACATCTGCTATTTCTCTAGTCTAATTTAACGAATTAGGGAAAAATGGGATTCAAACCCACGCCATTTTCGAATTCCAAATCAAGTCAGTGTGTCACCAATTGAGACACGCTGGTATTAATAAACTTTCCATATAAGCATTCCTTTCCCGATTATGAAAAATGGTTCAATGATATGTTTCTCTTATTAAACTACCTACATTTGCAAAGTTATAGCTCATTTATATCTTCTATTGTTTCCTTTCATTATCTGTTACCAAGATGAAGTATAGATTTGAAGAACCTATATCTGAAACCTACCTTAACGCAAATACAAAAGTTTGTAATCAGTGACCCATTGTGAACTGCAGCCTTAATAATATAACAAGAGGCACATCGCATGTTAGATGTGCATATGTTACACTAAAGTTTAAAATATTTATTATGTTTAAACTTCAGTATAACAGATAAAGTTAAACATAATAAATGTTTTAAACTTTAGTGTAACACATATGTAAAATGTTGAAATCTTGTCCGTCTTATGATAGGGCAGTAGGAGATAATTTCAAAAGTGTGTAAGTGTGTGAGTGTGGTGGGGAGACCTTGAATTTCGTTTCGTTAAGTAACGCAATAAAAATCGACCCATGATCGACCCCCACCAAAAAAAAAAGGGGGGGGGGTGAGGAACTGCGGGTGCCACGTTCCCCCGGTTTCTACGAGCCTGTATGAATCTGTATTAAAAGGTTAATACAGATGGTAATATTAAAACGTTTAAAGATTGTTTCGTGTTTTACATCATGCTAGAGTTGATGACGGAATCTGCCTGATGCATTCTGCAGAAATTTCCACCAATAAAACGAGCCCATCCGAAGTAGTCAGTGCCTGATCATTTACATGTCATTCTCTACCGTAATATAAGGCTCTGGCTTGCCTCATCTGAAAGATACGACACTGACAAGCCATCCTTGAAGCTCAAACCTGTAATTTAAAGCTCGAACCTGTGATTTCAAGCTCAAACCCGTGATCTCAGACTCAAACCCGTGATTTCAAGCACGCTACCAACGGAGCTAGGCCGTCCATGTCAAAAGCTAAACAAAATATTGTTAATGTATATCCTTTAATGCACCCATACTATATGACGATGCGAACAGGCAGTATGAATAACCATACCCTCTTTAATTCCCATTCCGTATCCCTCCTTTCCCCTTTACTTCCTTCCCTCCCCATCTTCTTGCTTGTCTGTCCTCTCTATTATATACTTACAGGCCGTATATACAGTTGCCAGGGCAATCAGGAATAGTGTACGGTTACCGGCCGTCTGTGAGATAAAGATGAAGAGAATGATCAGGATCAAGGCTATAAATCCGGCTATTAAACCGATGACCTCAAACGTCTGAGTGGCTTCGAACCAAGCTACAATAAGAAAAAACATGGTATCATGTGTCAGGTTTCTTATCTTGATATAAAACAATTCTGTACTAAAATTTTAAAACTTCTGTTTCGATATGCAAGGAGATTGTGTCAACTGATGTGCGTGATAGTTATCTTGAATGTTAATAAAGATGTGCATACATCATTAAGAGAAAACATTTAGCATTTTACGTACGAGGACTTAATGGATATTTACATACGAAGACTTAATGGATATTTACATACGAAGACTTAATGGATATTTACATACGAAGACTTATAGGATATTTACATACGAGGACTTACTGGATATTTACATACGAAGACTTATAGGATATTTACATACGAAGACTTACAGGATAAGATCCGTGCCGTGATAAAGAAAATTGGAACCTATGATCGGCCAAAAGAGAAGTACCCCCCCCCCCCCTTTCCTAGCTTATAGGGGAATGATCTGATTAAAATTCAGCATATAAAAATACAGGGACCAAACGGGACGTGATGAATGACTTGGCCTGTGGAGTTCTTTCCCTTTCTATAATAATAATAACAGGGCTACCGAGCGCACTTGGTCCGGTCCCTACGTATGATATTATTTCTCCAGTGTAGGATATAATCCGCATATTTGTGGATGAATAGAATTACTTTAGGATTACCCCTTTAGTAGATTACCTACATTTCATTTAAGATTTTACAGTAATAGCATTCTCTCTAAAAAGTTATCTAAAGACTTCACATTTATATATCTGTCCATGTACGTATACATGTACGACAGAGTACCCCTTCTATCTTACGGGAACAGAACACTAGTATACATGTATGACAGAGTAGCCCTTGTACCTTACGGTAAAAAAAAAAAAAACTAGTATACATGTACGACAGAATACCCCTTGTACCTTACGGGAACGGAATACTAGTATACATGTACGACAGAGTACCCTTGTACCTTACGGGAACGGAATACTAGTATACATGTACGACAGAGTACCCCTTGTACCTTACGGAAACGGAATACTAGTATACATGGACGACAGGGTACCCCTTGTACCTTACGGGAACAGAATACTAGTATACATGTACGACAGACTACCCCTTGTACCTTACGGAAACGGAATACTAGTATACATGTACGACAGAGTACCCCTTGTACCTTACGGGAACGGAATACTAGTATACATGTAGGACAGAGTACCCCTTGAACCTTACGGAAACGGAATACTAGTATACATGGACGACAGGGTACCCCTTGTACCTTACGGGAACGGAATACTAGTATACATGTAGGACAGAGTACCCCTTGTACCTTACGGGAACGGAATACTAGTATACATGTAGGACAGAGTACCCCTTGTACCTTACGGAAACGGAATACTAGTATACATGTACGACAGAGTACCCCTTGTACCTTACGGGAACGGAATACTAGTATACATGTAGGACAGAGTACCCCTTGTACCTTACGGGAACGGAATACTAGTATACATGTAGGACAGAGTACCCCTTGTACCTTACGGGAACGGAATACTAGTATACATGTAGGACAGAGTACCCCTTGAACCTTACGGAAACGGAATACTAGTATACATGTACGACAGAGTACCCCTTGTACCTTACGGAAACGGAATACTAGTATACATGTACGACAGAGTACCCCTTGTACCTTACGGAAACGGAATACTAGTATACATGTACGACAGAGTACCCTTGTACCTTACGGGAACGTAATACTAGTATACATGTACGACAGAGTACCCCTTGTACCTTACGGAAACGGAATACTAGTATACATGGACGACAGGGTACCCTTTGTACCTTACGGAAACGGAATACTAGTATACATGTAGGACAGATTACCCCTTGTACCTTGCGGGAACGGAATACTAGTATACATGTACGACAGAGTACCCTTGTACCTTACGGGAACGGAATACTAGTATACATGTGCGACAGAGTACCCCTTGTACCTTACGGGAACGGAATACTAGTATACATGTACGACAGAGTACCCCTTGTACCTTACGGGAACGGAATACTAGTATACATGTACGACAGAGTACCCCTTGTACCTTACGCGAACGGAACACTAGTATACATGTACGACAGAGTACCCCTTGTACCTTACGGGAACGGAATACTAGTATACATGTACGACAGAGTACCCCTTGCACCTTACGGAAACGGATTACTAATATACATGTACGACAGAGTACCATTTGTACCTTACGGGAACGGAATACTAGTATACATGTACGACAGAGTACCCTTGTAACTTACGGTACCGGAATACTAGTATACATGTACGACAGAATACCCCTTGTACCTTACGAAAACGGAATACTTGTATACATGTACGACAGAATACCCCTTGTACCTTACGGGAACGTAATATTAGTATACATGTGCGACAGAGTACCCTTGTACCTTACGGGAACGGAATACTAGTATACATGTACGACAGAGTACCCCTTGTACCTTACGGGATCGGAATACTAGTATACATGTACGACAGAGTACCCCTTGTACCTTACGGGAACGGAATACTAGTATACATGTACGACAGAGTACCCCTTGTACCTTACGGGATCGGAATACTAGTATACATGTAGGACAGAGTACCCTTGTACCTTACGGAAACGGATTACTAGTATACATGTACGACAGAGTACCCTTGTACCTTACGGGAACGGAATACTAGTATACATGTACGACAGAGTTCCCCTTGTACCTTACGGAAACGGAATACTAGTATACATGTACGACAGAGTTCCCCTTGTACCTTACGGAAACGGAATACTAGTATACATGTACAACAGGATCTTATACCTTACATAAACGGAACACTAGTATACATGCACGACAGAGTACCCCTTGTACCTTAAGAGATCGGAGTATTACTACTGAGAACCTGTGGTGTACCATATGGAATGGAATACTAGTATCTAAGTCGAATTTTATTCAAATTAGTTATTATCAATTTGAACAACTAAATAATTTCTTATAAATTTATATACGGAACACCAAATTTCAACGCATAATCATAACACTACATGTATTTCTACGCATAACCATAATACAACTTGTATCTTTATACATAACCATAATATGATATGTATCTTTATACATAACCATAATACGGCATGCATCTCTATGTATAACCATACTACAACACGTATCTCTATGTATAACCATAAAACGACATGTATCTCTATATATAACCATAATATGACATGTATCTCTATTTATAACCATAATATGACATGTGTCTCTATATATAACCATAATACGACATGTATTTCTATGTATAATCATAATATGACATGTATTTCTATGTATAACCATAAAACGGTATGTATCTCTATGTATAAACATCATATGACATGTGTCTCTATATATAACCATAATAAATTATGACATGTATCTCTATGTATAACCATAATACGACATGTATCTCTATGTATAACCATAATGCGACATGTATCTCTATGTATAACCATAATAGTTAATTAGTTTTTGCAATCGAAACTACAAATTCCCCGACCACCAAAACGATATCATGGTTCAAGATATCTAATACGTTTTAGAATATTATAATTTTCACAAATTCCCTGCATAAAAGTAAAGGAGTTAGACAGCGTATTAGTAAACCACACACGTAGTGTCGCAAAGATGTATCTATTTACTAGTATGTAAAAATGGAAAGTGTCACTTAAAAATAGATAAATACGTGTAACTGGACCCAACATTTCCTTCGTCAACACTTCATTTCGCACTCGCCAACCCTGGATAATTCGTGCTTCTCAGTGGCCAAAGTTTTCAGTAACAATATACAAATGCAGATAACATGGAGCACTGGAATCGAATACGTAGATAATCGATTTACCACAATACCACATAAATCGACAACAGTTATCAGAAGTTTAAAATAACAAACACATGTATAGGTATCTGATCACTGAACTCGAATTTAGCTATTTAAGATATCGCAGTACATGTACTTACGTGAATCCCTTGTTAACTGACCACAGTAATCGCCATAACAAATTCGCCATAGCCCTTCATTTCTGAAGGAATTGCTTGACCAATACGGAGAAGCGAATCCAGTTATATGTACAAATAGCGCCAATACAAGTAAAACGAAGGAAACCTTTGCTAAAACATGGACAGTCCTCGAATTTGGCATATCCGAATTCTGGCATCCAACACTTGGTTATAATTAGAGGTAGTAGAACTTTGACTTCTGACACTAAATTTATAAATGTAGCAAACAGATGTACGCTTGATGTAAAAAACCGAGATGCTGCCAAGATACATGTATGTAGAGAGTACAACTGAGGCAAAGTTTATGAGTCATTGTGTTTTTACCTCTGTTAACTAACAGGAAGAAAAACTTTAACTTCATACAGCTTAGAACGGACTAACAGCATCTTCAATCTTCACTTGTGTGTGTGTGTGGGGGGGGGGATATAATTGTAACCCAAATAATTCATATGCCAGACATAGACATATTTGTTTATTTGTTGTTTTATACCACACAGGGATGGTTTGGTGCGGATCGACCAGTGTTTAGTGGTGGAGTAAACTAAAGTACACAGCCAGAAAGAACCACCGAGAGGTGCAATTCCCATATAATCAACATCCCGAACTCAGATTTGAAGCACTTAAGCTCAACCGACTACTGACACCCCCCCCCCCTCCCCCCCGAAATTACAAAGTCTTCACATTGTGAAGATATTCTTCCCTATACTACTACAATATATGTAGTTATTCTTTTACACATGTCAGTTACATAGTCTGACTCATCACATTTGCTATACATTCCCTTGGTGAGTATTAATGCCACTCACTGATCATGTACGGTGCGATACATCATCGATCATATGTTCAATGTGAAACGGTGTCATAAGACTTTAATAGCACATTGAAGAGTGTTCCAGTCCCAATTAATGTAACCCACAAAGTGTGTTCCCGTTCCAATATAAATAAAGTAGTATATAAAAGGGTGTTCCAGTTTCGATGTAACTATAAGTAGCACATTAAAGGGTGGTCCAGTGCCAATGTGACTATAAGTAGTATATTAAAGGGTGTTCTTGTCTCAATGTGACTATAAGTAGTATATTAAAGGGTCTTCTTGTCTCAATGTGACTATAAGTAGTACATTAAAGGGTCTTCTTGTCTCAATGTGACTATAAGTAGTACATTAAAGAGTCTTCTTGTCTCAATGTGACTATAGGTAGTACATTAATTCGTGTTCTTGTCTCAATGTGATTATAAGTAGTACATTAAAGGGTGGTCCAGTGCCAATGTGACTATAAGTAGTATATTAAAGGGTGTTCTTGTCTCAATGTGACTATAAGTAGTACATTAATGGGCGTTCTTGTCTCAATGTGACTATAAGTAGTACATTAAAGAGTCTTCTTGTCTCAATGTGACTATAAGTAGTACATTAAAGGGTGTTCTTATCTCAATGTGACTATAAGTAGTACATTAAAGGGTGTTCTTGTCTCAATGTGACTATAAGTAGTACATTAATTGGTGTTCTTGTCTCAATGTGACTATAAGTAGTACATTTAAGGGTGTTCGTTTTCCAGTGTGACTATAAGCAGTACATTGAAGGGATTTTCAATGCTATTTTGACAATCATGGATACAATGTTATTGTGTTCCGATCAATAATGACTTATATTAGTACATGGATACTCTCAGTAGTATTTGTTTTGGGTCATCTGGTCCCATACTGACTATTAGTAGTATATGTTCGGGGTATTCCGATCTCATGTTAACTAAAGATAGCACAGGTTTATGATATTAAGGTGCCATGGAGACTATATATGAGTATATTTTTGGGTGTTCCGCTCGCATGCGTGAACATTAGAAGTACATTTATTTGGTATTCCGGTTCCAGGATAACTATAAGTATTACATATTTGGGGCGGTCCTGTCCCATCGTGACTATAAGTGGATTATGTTTGGGATGTTCCGGTCCAATCTTGACATAGGCAGTACATGTATAGGGTGTTTCGGTCTAATAGTGACTATAAGTAGGACATGTACAGGGTGAACCGGTCCTATTGTGACTAGAAGTATAATATGTTTTGGGTATTCTGGTCCCATAGTAGTGGCGGATCCAGGATTTCCGAAAAGGGAGGCCCACATGTGTATTAGTCAAACTACTCAGCCATTTTTATGCCAAATCTGGGTTTTTACTTGAAAATATGTGGCGAAAAAAAAGGGGGGGCTCTAACTCCGCCACTGCATAGTGAATGTAAGTAGTACATGCATAGAGTGTTCCGGTCCTGTAGTGACTATAAGTAGTACATGTACAGATTGTTCCAGTCCCAAAGTGGCTATAAGTAGCACATGTATAGTATGTTCCGATCCCATAGTGAATGTAAGTAGTACTTTGATAGGGTGTTCCGGCCCCATAGTGACTATAAGTAGCAAAGGTATATGGGGTTCTGGTCCCGTAGTGACTATAAGTAGTACAGGTATAAGATATCCTGGTCCCATCGTGTCCATAAGTAGTATAGGTATATGGTGCTCTGGTCCTACAGTAACTATAAGTAGTATAGGTATATGGTGTTCTGATCCCATAGTGACTATAAGTAGTATAGGTATATGGTGTCCCGGTCCCATAGTGACTATAAGTAGCAAAGGTATATGGTGTTCCGGTCCCATAGTGACTATAAGTAGTATAGGTATATGGTGTCCCGGTCCCATAGTGACTATAAGTAGTATAGGTATATGGTGTCCCGGTCCCATAGTGACTATAAGTAGCAAAGGTATATGGTGTTCCGGTCCCATTGTGACTATAAATAGTATAGGTATATGGTGTCCCGGTCCCATAGTGACTATAAGTAGTATAGGTATATGGTGTCGAGGTCCCATGGTGACTATAAGTAGTATACCGGTAGGTATATGGTGTTCCGGTCCCATAGTGACTGTAAGTAGTATAGGTATATGGTGTTCCGGTCCCATAGCGACTATAAGTAGTATAGGTATATGGTGTCCCGGTCCCATAGCGACTATAAGTAGTACATAAATAGTATGTTCCTGTCCCTTAGTGACTATAAGTAGTATATGTATAGGGTGTTCCCGTCCCATGGTGACTATAAGTAGTACATGTATAGGGTGCTCCTGTCCCTTAGTGACTATAAGTAGTACATGTATAGGGTGTTCCGGTCTCATTAAGACGATGAGTAGTACATGTATAGTTTGTTCCGGTCCAACAGTGACTATAAGTACATGTAGTACAGGTATAGTATGTTCCAATCCCATATTTACTATAAGCACATGTAGTACATGTATAGGGTGTTCCGGTCCCATAGTGACTATAAGTAGTACATGTATAGGGAGTACGTAGTACATTGTTAGGATTCTCTGATCCCATGATGACTGTTAATTGTATAATGATTGCCAATAAATCGTGAAGTGATGACGTGTGTCGTGTAGTTAGTTGTAATAATGTACCTCAGTATCCCATGAATTCTACTCACCGGCCGTATAAGGGTTCGAGATGCAGGCGTTCCCTTGAAAACACGCTCTCCATAATCCAGTGTGATATTTTGGGGCTTTAATCCAGTATACGGTAGAAATTCCAAGTAAATGAAGAATAAATCCAATCACAAAAGTCACAAAGAACATCCAAACAGGTCTGGAGATAGTGGGCAGGTAACCTGGCTCCATGGAACTATTTAATTGTCACGCTGGATCATAGTGAATATCTGAGATTTTAATCTTAGAGCAATTATTTTAAAGCGTCTATAAATACATCATCCATTGATACTGAAAGTGGTAATATAACAATTTTAAGAGCTGTTTGGCTTCAGATAACTTCCTATACACTC
The DNA here is from genome assembly GCA_035048485.1 of Pteria penguin. Classification (NCBI taxonomy): domain Eukaryota; kingdom Metazoa; phylum Mollusca; class Bivalvia; order Pterioida; family Pteriidae; genus Pteria; species Pteria penguin. Next base: position 31,480,582 of record CM068586.1, read on the forward strand.
ATGGCAGCTATTTTCAGTCTGTACTCACATGCTGGCAGTAGCTGCAATCACCGTGCATTTCTATGTTAAACTGCATACTGCTTTCTCCTTCACCATGTGCTTAATCTAAATGACGCATGGCGAATCGTCAGCTATCAGATAAAGGTTCTGTGTTTATACTTTCTTTTATCTCCTCTTCAATTTAATTTAAGAATTATTGTAGAATTTCTCTCGGTTATTCTGGTTTGTTATCCCGCTTCTCATTAGATAAACAGCACTGGTGTGTTGTTAAAAGAAGAGGCACTATGAGCGGTACCAGATGAGGAATCGAGAAACAGCTCACAATCAGTGCTTAAAGACCTCTCCAACTTAATTACTTCTTGCATATCAATTAAATACAACGTGAACAATAGGAGTCTAGACATAACTTCTACTTGTCTGTTGTTTATACGTCGTACTGCACGGGGTATTTGACACGTGATGTCAATGGCTGGTAGAAATAAATACATGTATATCAGTAGCATAACCAATTCTCAAATAAAGTGAATCATTTATGGACAACTCATAAATAAATAAAAAACAATAATAAATGATGATAATAAAAAAAATAATAATAAAAGAAAGGGGGAAAATAATAATGATTAAAAAATGATAAAAGAAAAGATAAATTTACAAAAAAGGATTTTGGATGAACAAAAAAGAAAAATTATTGACATCTGTATGTAACACAGCGGTACATTCTGTCAAAATTGGAATCCAACCAACCAACAAATTCACTTTCGTAACACTTTTGTCCCATTGTCTTATGCCCCTGTACATATAATATGAGGGGACAAACAAAGATGTAGGCTGAGTTTTCTCTATAAATCCCCTCTTCGTGCCACATCATTCTTTTCCTGTCCCCTATCATGCCCCTCCACCACCACACGCACACCCTGACCATATTTTTTTCATTATTTGGTTGGCTTTCACTTGTTTGGAGTAAAAGGCGACTGCAAGTGTAGATATACATGGAGTTAAAACAGTGGCGGATTTAGAGCCCGCCCCGCCCCCTTTTGCCACATATTTACCAGTAAAAATCCAGATTTGGCACCAAAAATGGCTGAAAAGAATGGATAATACACATGCGCCCCCACCCGCTTTTCGGAAATCCTGGATCCGCCAGGATAATAAGATAATAAGGTAGGGAAAATAGCGAGGTAAGATTCTAGAAGCATAATCTCTAGACCACTACAGTATATTTTTCAGGACCTCTACTGCAGTAAGGGACCAGTCAAAATTTATCAAAACATGGGACCGGTGGAAAATGCATGCGGACAAGGACTTTTTTCTCAGCTTTTCGGGGTAATGGGACCATGATTTTGTTGTTGTTGTATTAATGTGCATGGGACATGAACTTTTTTTTAAACAAGAGGCCTAAGTGGACCTATATCGCTAGCCTGCGTATCTAGATGATGCAGGAAGGAAGAAGTAATTTATTTTAGCATTACTGTGATTAAGTCAACACAAATGTTGAAAATATGTCTAATTTTATTTCAGACCTGAATAAGAAACAACAACATTTTTGTTTTGCAAAATATCATAAAAACTATTCTTATTTTAATTATTACACATTCAAATAAACATACATATGCAGTCATGAAAAATAACAAATCAAAGTTTAAACGTATCTCAGTGTTGAAAAAGAGAAAAGGACTCAAAATTGTATGAAATAAAAAAGAGAGAATTTTTACAGATTTGTTTCTTTTAAAATGGCATAATTTCATATGTTGAGTGTTATGAAACATCTAAAAACTTATTTAGATTTGTAAAGAAATGAAAAAAAAAATTGACCACAGCTGGATTTGAATCACTACTCTCCATATTTTAATTACCTTGAACCATTGTGAAACCTACTTTTTAGCCATGGTAGCACCACCTTTTGACCAATTTGGATGAATGAAATGTACAAAATTGATAGAGGGCATGTAGACCATGTTTCATCAAAATCTTTCATGTGGTATTACAGCAGAAGTTAAAAAAGTGAAGAATTGTCCATACAAACCCTCATTTGGAAGTCTTAAAAATTCATAGAAAATCCAAAAATTGAGATATTGAGAAAACTTTTTTTCAAAAAAACATTCCTTACCATAATTATGATCAAAATAAGAAATCATCATTATCAATTAAATAGGAAGTATGACACTTTTCTGCAATGAAATCACCAAGCCCCAAAAATTTTGAAAAAACTTCTTGGAAGGGAACCAAACTGACAATACTTCTTCACCCATCCCTCTAGATCATTTCTATGCATTCTGTTTGTCTCTGTATACAGCCAGTATGAAGAAAAATATTGTCAAAGGAGGGTACTCTTTAATGTGACATACTTTTGACTGTGGTGGTGCCATCTGTAAAGAGGTCTGGAAAAAAACGACAAAATTTGAAGGGGGTCATAAGTTATTTATTTCTACCAAGTTTTTTTTAAACCTATCAAACAGTTTTGCAGAAAAAGTTGAAAATGTGAAAAATGCCCCCCCCCCCCCCCAACCCTGTTTTTTGAAGTCTCAAAAACTTCATGAAAAAAAAAAAACTGAAATATTGATAAAATTCTTTCACAACTTGATAATATTCATTACCAGTTTATGGTCATAGGGCTTAGTGTCTAGCATGGACATAAACTTTTTTGCAAATTGGAGAGAATGGGACCCGATTTTTTTTTTTTACATACATACATAAGGTCATGGGGTCTGAGGTTTATAAAAATTAATTTGCATTCTGCACCGGTCCCATGTTTTGATAAATTTTTAGCAGTCCCTAAAGAGGATTTTACGAGCGGAAGTTAATATTTTTGTTGACACCGTTTGAGCTTATAATAACTTTACGTATACATTTTGCTAGATTCAGTATTGTAAAGATGCCAGCTATTGTCATAGGACTTCTTTGTATCGTTAATATATTGCCTGCTGGTGAGTAAATCCGAAACTTTATAGTGTGTATATATATACATATATATATACAGTATTCACGAAGTTTTCTGAGCGGTAAATTCAAACAGCGTGGTCACGTACACGTGTAGATCTACTGCATGTACTGCACTGTAGAGTATTGAATTGTAACCAAACCAGAACAGAAGATAACGAAGATCTAATCATGATTTTTCAATGTGGAAATGCTAACTATACTAAGAAACCAATTCAGATCATATCTATGTACGCATAATTTAAAGGTGATAACCTTTTTTAATACCGTAAATTTTTTCACTACTTTTAGCTTTACACACAAAATATATGTATGTTTATCTATTTTTAGCCTACAAATGTTGTGGTTGAAAATTCAGTTTCAAGAAAAAATAAGGGGGGGGGGATAGAGACCCCATAAAATCAGTGATTGTGACCATTCTTATATTATAACTTATAACTTCTATTTCAGTGTTTGCGGTTAGTTGCCACGTGTGCAACTCTAACGCAGATGCAGGGTGCGGAATGGAACTGGGAATTTCTTATAGCATCCAGTGTGTGCCTGGCAGTCTGGGTTGTAAAAAGATTGTCATGATCGGCGGTCATAATCACTATGGTAGGTATAAGTAAACAGTAAATAAATTTGTTTAAGTCGCGGTTTTGTTCAGTTCACTTTCTCAATCGTAGCAACTCGTCCATTTCTGTACGCAAATATTTGTGTAAAAAATGGTGACGGTGTTCCGATTTTTCACTTTCTATTTCGAGCAGGTCTAACATGAACCTATTAGACTGTGACATTTTATATATTAACGACTCATTTACTCAGTAAGAATGGCGGGAGAGATATCTCAGATCGCCCCTGCCAACATGACACTTCCACTACGCATCATTTCACCCCTGACAGCATGACACTTATACTACGCATCATATCTCCCCTGACAGCATGATACTTATACTACACATCAGATCGCCTCTGACAGCATGACACTTATACTACGCATCAGATCGCCCCTGGCAGCATGACACTTATACTACGCATCATATCGCCCCTGACAGCATGACACTTATACTACGCATCAGATCGCCCTGGCAGCATGAGACTTATACTACGCATCAGATCGCCCCCGGCAGTATGACACTTATATTATGTATCAGATCGCCCCTGGCAGCATGAGACTTATACTACGCATCACATCGCTCCTGGCAGCATGACACTTATACTACGCATCAGATCGCCCCTGGCAGCATGAGACTTATACTACGCATCAGATCGCCCCTGGCAGCATGACACTTATACTACGCATCAGATCGCCCCTGGCAGCATGACACTTATACTACACATCAGATCGCCCCTGGCAGCATGAGACTTATACTACGCATCAGATCGCCCCTGGCAGCATGACACTTATACTACGCATCAGATCGCCCCTGGCAGCATGACACTTATACTACGCATCAGATCGCCTCGGACAGCATGAGACTTATACTACGCATCATATCGCCCCTGGCAGCATGAGACTTATACTGCGCAACAGATCGCCTCGGATAGCATGACACTTATACTATGCATCAGCATGAGACTTATACTACGCATCAGATCGCCTCGGACAGCATGACACTTATACTATGCATCAGATCGCCCCTGGCAGCATGAGACATACTACGCATCTGATCGCCCCTGGGAACATGACACTCATACTACGCATCAGATCGCCCCTGGCAGCATGAGATTTATACTACGTATCATATAGCCCCTGACAGCATGACACTTATAGTATGCATCAGATCGCCCCTGGCAGCATGACACTTATACTACGCATCAGATCGCTCCTGGCAGCATGACACTTATACTACGTATCAGATGGCCCCTAGCAGCATGAGAGTTATACTACGTATCAGATCGCGCCTGACAGCATGGGACTTATACTACGCATCAGATTGGCCCTGGCAGCATGAGACGTGCTACGTATCAGATTGGCCCTGGCAGCATGAGACATGTGCTACGTATCAGATCGCCCTTGACAGCGTGAGACTTATACTACGCTTCAGATCGCCCCTGGCAGCATGACACATATACTACGTATCAGACCGCCCTTGACAGCATGAGACTTGCTACGCATCAGATCGCCCCTGGCAGCATGAAACTTATACTATCCATCAGATCGGCCCTGGCAGCATGAGACTTATACTACGCATCATATCGCCCCTGGCAGCATGACACTTATACTACGCATCAGATCGCCCCTGGCAGCATGACACTTATACTACGCATCAGATCGCCCCTGGCAGCATGACACTTATACTACGCATCAGATCGCCCCTGGCAGCATGACACTTATACTACGCATCAGATCGCCCCTGGCAGCATGACACTTATACTACGCATCAGATCGCCTCGGACAGCATGAGACTTATACTACGCATCATATCGCCCCTGGCAGCATGAGACTTATACTGCGCAACAGATCGCCTCGGATAGCATGACACTTATACTATGCATCAGATTGCCCCTGGCAGCATGAGACTTATACTACGCATCAGATCGCCTCGGACAGCATGACACTTATACTATGCATCAGATCGCCCCTGGCAGCATGAGACATACTACGCATCTGATCGCCCCTGGGAACATGACACTCATACTACGCATCAGATCGCCCCTGGCAGCATGAGATTTATACTACGTATCATATAGCCCCTGACAGCATGACACTTATAGTATGCATCAGATCGCCCCTGGCAGCATGACACATATACTACGCATCAGATCGCTCCTGGCAGCATGACACTTATACTACGTATCAGATGGCCCCTAGCAGCATGAGAGTTATACTACGTATCAGATCGCGCCTGACAGCATGGGACTTATACTACGCATCAGATTGGCCCTGGCAGCATGAGACTTGTGCTTCGTATCAGATTGGCCCTGGCAGCATGAGACATGTGCTACGTATCAGATCGCCCTTGACAGCGTGAGACTTATACTACGCTTCAGATCGCCCCTGGCAGCATGACACATATACTACGTATCAGACCGCCCTTGACAGCATGAGACTTGCTACGCATCAGATCGCCCCTGGCAGCATGAAACTTATACTATCCATCAGATCGGCCCTGGCAGCATGAGACTTATACTACGCATCATATCGCCACTGACAGTATGACACTTATACTAGGCATCAGATCGCCCCTGACAGCATGAGACATACTACGCATCAAATCGCCTCTGGCAGCATGAGACTTATACTACGCATCATATCGCCACTGACAGCATGACACTTATACTACACACCAGATCGCCCCTGGCAGCATGACACTTATACTATGCATTAGATCGCCCCTGGCAGCATGAGACTTATACTACGCATCAGATCGCCCCTGGCAGCATGACACTTATACTACACATCATATCGCCCCTGGCAGCATGACACTTATACTACGCATCATATCGCCCCTGGCAGCATGAAACTTATACTACGCATCAGATCGCCCCTGGCAGCATGACACTTATACTACACATCAGATCGCCCTGGCAGTATGAGACTTATACTGCGCATCATATCGCCCCTGGCAGCATGACACTTATACTATGCATCAGATCGCCCCTGGCAGCATGAGACTTGTACTACGCATCAGATCGCCTCGGACAGCATGACACTTATACTATGCATCAGATCGCCCCTGGGAACATGACACTCATATTACGCATCAGATCGCCCCTGGCAGCATGAGATTTATACTACGTATCATATAGCCCCTGACAGCATGACACTTATAGTATGCATCAGATCGCCCCTGGCAGCATGTCACTTATACTACGCATCAGATCGCTCCTGGCAGCATGACACTTATACTACGTATCAGATGGCCCCTAGCAGCATGAGAGTTATACTACGTATCAGATCGCGCCTGACAGCATGAGACATGTGCTACGTATCAGATCGCCCTTGACAGCGTGAGACTTATACTACGCTTCAGATCGCCCCTGACAGCATGACACATATACAATGTATTACGTATCAGACCGCCCTTGACAACATGAGACTTGCTACGCATCAGATCGTCTCTGGTAGCATGAGACTTATACTACGTATCAGACCGCCCCTGGCAGCATGAAACATATTATCCATCAGATCGGCCCTGGCAGCATGAGGCATACTACGCATCATATCGCCACTGACAGCATGACACTTATACTACGCACCAGATCGCCCCTGACAGCATGACACTAACACTACGCATCAGATTGTCTCTGGCAGCATGAGACTCATACTACGTATCAGATCGCTCTTGGAAGCATTAAAATGAAACTACGCATGCATGCATCTGTATACTATGTATCATATAAATTTTGAGGTTACAAACTCGAAGCTTGACAATGTCATGCGTTATTTTTTAAGCCCTTTCCATAGATAAAAAAGTGAAACATGATAAATTTTGATGATTCTGTCATTCAATTATAGCATAATTTCCACCAAGGAATATTACTCATTTAAAAATCTGTGTTTCTTTTAAAAACAGGGGCCTTAATGTCCATGTTCGCAAAAATGGTGCGCTGGAAGTCACTATCGTCAAGTCTGGATTCGAATCCCAATCCGGGCAAGTGGGGAGATCTTCTGGCGTATTTATCTAATGTGTGTGGGTTTTCCGGGTACTCTCGACTGCGTTTAATCCCTCCAATGGTGGTGTGGAGCAATAAACAAACACATCCTTTAAATGTCAGCATGATCTAGCAAGTATGAATTACTTGTGGTATTATAACGAAAACAGGATTAATAATTACATGGATATTTGATTCATTTCATGAGTTTTACAATCGGTCATTTTGTAAACAGAATTCAAGAAGTCCTTTAGAAGATCTCCACCATTAAGCTTAACAGGGGCTATGTGAAATGCCTTCCGTACGAATTTATCGTGAAATATTTTCGTTATTTTACTGCCAACTTTGTGTCATATACTTCGATTTTATCATGGAGCAAGTGCATTTTACGCCAGCCTACGGATCGAAATATATTTCTATGTCTGTGCGAACTCTTTTACCTAACCATTCACTAGAATAACAACAGTCATACCTATTACGAGGACAAATTTATGCCTATCCTCGGGAAGCTTATGGTCCACCATAAGCGACACAGATCTAGTGGAAATATGCGACTGCGAAAGAATCACATGGTCATTGCATTGATTGATGATTTTTTTTTTTGCTTGTATTTCAGGAAACCTGATTGTCAGAAGCTGTTTTAACGACACTTATGCGAACCATACTGCTCTCAGATCACCTTACTTCAGAAATACATGCAAACATTTCCAATACGGCGCTATTACATCGTGCTTCTGTACCGGTGACCTGTGTAATCGGGCCATGACAGTGGCGCCATCTGTAAACCTGTTGCTTCTGATGCTAATAACGGCTACAGTCGTAAAAATAAGAAACCACTGATTTATACTTCATTACATGTGTTTATATAATCAATAAATGATGAGAATCCTGTGTGTAGATGACGTAAACTAGTTCTGTTGTTTTACTGTTGCCATTGTTCTATGAAATTGTATCAAATCTGAAGTGTTTTATACGTTAAAGTCTCTTGAAACATAATAGTAGGGTAAATGTGTAGTTCGTTCTGCCAATTTATTGAACATTTGAAGAAACAATATCGCATAGAGAAAAGCTCAGAAGGAGTCATCAATATATCTTATATCTGTTTATCATAACCAACATTTAGCAAGTCGCAAATAAGAATCGATTTAAGTCACTTGAATCAGGTGACGTAATGCGATTGCTCACCATTGTTCAACAATTTGAACACTTTCAGTTAGAAAAATATTTTACATGACGCTGTACGGAAAGAGAAAGATAAAATGTGAATTTCATGTTTTCCATACCCCAGTAGCCCAAGGAGTGGGTCAAAACTGCTAAAAAGCTTTGTTCCAAATTTTTTCCCTATACTTGCTTAACTGGAAGAAAGTGCATTTATGGTTATAGAAAGTTTAATTCCCAAATTCTATTGTAGATTTCATCACTCTTGGGTGTTCAGCCCCAAGGATGGGACCAGTGTAACCACAAAATAATAATGTACTTTAGTCTCTGAAAAAAATCTTTTTCAGAGACTGTAAAGAAAAAAGTGAATACATAGCTATAAAAGTCATGAAAACCTCACTCATGCTTTGGAATTTATGATTACCAGAATAGGAAATCAATCTCCAGGGCGGTTCCATACATACACTTTAAAACCACTGTATCGTATTGTATAAACTCGGGTACCCGAATAATGACATTTTGTTGACAATTATCTAGTTACAGTATGACCGAAATACATGTATAATCTTACGTCATCGGAGGACAGTTAAAATGCCCAATTTTTTCAAACAGAGCTGCACAAAAGCAAAATGACAATACAGTATTTATATGGGCTTTTATGAGCGAAAACAATGTGCTGGAATTTGGTGTTGCCTCTCATCTCCGTGAAGTCTGGGTTCGATTCTCGATCAGGACAAGGAGAAGGTCTGCAAGTACACTTGACGATGGTCTAGCTGCTCCCATTGAGTTGATTGATTGATTGATTGTTTATTGGTGACAGCATCTGCCTGATACATTGCATAGAAAATTTTACCTTTGCAACGGACCAACCCGTAGCAGTGAGGGATCTTTAATGTGCCATGCCTACCATGACACAAGACCTTGGCTTTTACTGTTTCGTCCGAAAGACAGAACACCGGTGTGCCTATTCGGGAGTTGAACCCGGGACCTCTAGGTCACAAGTGGAACACCTCATCCACTAGACCACACCGGCTTACCATTAAGTTGAAAATAAATTATTATGGACACAGTCACTAAGGCCCATCGTTCTACCCCCTACTTCATGACATTTACAGGGGATAAACAAATGTGATCAAACTGACGTGGAATCTGCTGAAGAAGGTTCCTGATACATGTAATAGATATTGATAGTTTGTGACTAACTGTTCAGTTTGACTAGAACTGAATAGGGCACAATACGTACATGTACATGTATCATTATAGATGAAAAGAGACTGTGCTTATGATCCAGATATTGGCATGGAACAGAAGGGCAACCCGAACACTTTGTGACATCCACCCTCAGCGGGACATTTACAATCATGATATGACGTTGAAACAGCTAAAACAAATAAAGTTACAGGTATATGCAATCCTTAATCAAATGAGACTTTAATAACAACAATTAAAAATAATTTATTTGTAAAGTGGCATACATTTTTGACAAAGAGTGTTGAATGTGTTTGACAAAAGGGAACATTGAGTATATTACCTGTACATGTACAGTACGTAGACAAGAGACTCACTTGCCTTCGTTGTCTACCGTTCGCTAGTATATGTAAATGTTAACATATCTCTATCTTGGTCCATGAATTTTACAACAATGAAACTGGATATGGAAGAGTTTGGTTAAAATATGTCCTGCTCACTTAAGTAGAAGTCGAAAATAAGAATTTCTAGACCGCAATGTACCATAGATCACATAAGGTTGTGTCTATAGAATGACCTTCCCGTTATATTAAGACATGTGACTGTGCAATAATGGGCATACAAACAGTACCACCATATAGGAACACATTGGTTTATCCCATCTACATTATGTACACAAATGTGGTGTCAATGTAAACCATGGACGTAAGAACTATTCACAAAACCACTTGATGTGAGAGGTATTGCAATGGTTTTCTGATTTAGACATTGCACTTATACAATCTAGAATCAACCGGTAAGAAATACATGGATACAATAAAATCACTAAGCATATATATTCCAAATTGCTCTACAGTGACCAGAATAAATCGTGTGCACAACTCGTGGCGAAACTGTGCCGACATTGCAGAGGTGACACATACCAAGACCTAATAAAATCCGCTGCCTGTATTAATGTACATGTATATTGTTATCTACAACAAGAATATTCTATATAGTCTTCAAATATATAAATAAAACGTTAAAAATGCAGTAAACAATAGGTTATTACAGTGTATTTGTTATTATGTATCCATATTACACAGGTTGCTCTATAAAATATTGCAATTATATGCGAGATATTACTAGTTACTAGGAGTATTTCAATTACGTTTTATACTAGCCCCAAGACGCAGCCCTACTTTGGTCAAACTTGGGCCACGTCTAGCGGCTAGTCTTGCAGAAAATGCACATGTAGATTCACATACACGAAGCGAAAAATATTTATACCGTGTGCAAATGGCCAATGTTACATATGATTTAAAAAAAAATTGTGAATGAAAATTGATTCACATTCAGTGGAAAACCAGATATTCCGGGAAAAAAAATAAGAGCACATAAACTTTGATGAAAAAAAAATTATACAAGTATACACGCAGGACAATTTGTGACAAATTGTATACAGTATGAGAAATATAGTAAAGAAAATGGGGAAAGCTTGTTCATAGTAGCCACTGGTGTGCCGTCAGACGTTCAGCGTATCTATGCTATGGTCAGTTACGAGGAGCTCCAGTCCGTTTGTATCTGGGTGTTTAAATGCTTCTGCAATGGTTTTTGCTGCCTCTATATGCTGCATTCCGGCCAATGATTGACCATTAACCTCTAAAATTACATGACCGACTTTGAGTTGGCCAGATTCGTGTGCAGATCCACCAGGCTATAATAATAATAATAATAATAATAATAATAATAATAATAATAATAAATAAGTACATGATCGACTTTGAGTTGGCCAGATTCGTGTGGTTGGTTAATTGGTGTTTTACGTCACTTTCAACAATTTTTCAGTTATATCGCGACATGGAAGCAGGAGGTAACCAACTTCATAAATGTAGTGGCGCAACCCGGGAATCGAACCCGGATCGTCGGCACTGCAAGCCAAGCGCTTAACAACTACACCAAGCATGCCCCCATACGTGTGCAGATCCACCGGGCTATAATAATAATAAAAATAATTATAATAATAATAATAATAATAATAATAATAATAATAATAACGAATAATTTTTAATATTCTTTAACAGATCACAGTTGCCGTAGTGTAAGTCAAGTTTTCTTTAAAAACGAAATCTCTTACACATTTTATTATGTTCAAACTTTTAGGTACAGTGTTACTTGTTTCGACCAATATTAAAATACTACACATGTAGGTTTTATGTAATCAAACCAAAGCACAATGATGTCATTTATTAAATACTGTCTGCCTTTTACTAGCAAACACCTGTCTATAACGGCTATATGACTTCTTTTACGTGAATGTATGGTATACCCATATTTCACAGTATCATATAAGCCAGTGCAGCCTAATGGATGTGGTGTTCGGCTTGAGACTCAGATGCCCCGGGTTCGACTTCCGCCGTCACCATATACCGGTACATGTACGTGAAATAATCGTGAAGTAGCGTAATAATTATAATCAATCAATGGCTAATGAAACTGGTGAGAACAGAGCACTGTTAAGTGTAATAACTGTTTTTTTTTTGTTATATATTTGTAACATTTGTTCACTTGTTATGTACTGTAAAGTTGCCTGTATGTGTGACAGCCTAGTATGAAATTACCTGTATACATGTGGCTAATATAAAATTACCTGTATGTTTGAGACACTAGTATAAATCATAATCAATATATGACTACATGGATGATGATGACATAAGGAGTGGAATGTACACATTTTCCCTCCATAGCCAGTACCCGTGTGTTGTTGTACAAAGCTTCGTGAATATCGATTTTCTTGGGGAGTAGCATGTACTGCCCTTTCTTCTCTCCACAGCCAGAGCACGTGCAGTGTTGTATGGAGGAGTGCATGTTCTGACCCACCTTCTCTCTACAGCCAGAACCCGTGTTGTGTTGTAGAGAGGAGTGGCAAGCACTGAACAATCTTTCTTCCGTTGCCAGAACCCGTGAGTTGTTGTATTGAGTTACTTGTATGTTGAAGACCTTGCAAAGTGGCAAGCACTGACCCATCTTCTTTCCACAGCCAGAACCCGTGCGGTGTTGTAGAGAGAAGTAACAAGCACTGAACAATCTTTCATCCGTTGCCAGAACCCGTGAGTTGTTGTATTGAGTTACCTGTACGTTGATGACCTTGTTGAGTGGCAAATACTGACCCATATTTCCCCCATAGCCAGAATCTGAGTGTTGTTTTATTGAGTTAGTGGCAAATACTGACCCATCTTTCCCTAATAGCCAGAATCTGAGTGTTGTTATATTGAGTTAACTGTATATTGATGACCTTGAGGAGTGGCAAGTGTTGACCCATTTTATCTCCAATGCAGAGCTTGTGGGTTCTTGTATAAAGCTACCTGTATATGGATCACCAGCGGATTGCCCATCATGTACTTTATCCTCCCTCTACAATCAGTATCTTTGTCTTAATTTTTTTTATTTACTTGGGTTGGTAAAAACAAAAGCTTTACTATCCCCAAGTAAATTCATAAATTAAGACATGACACCTCTTCGTTATAAGTATACTTATAAGTAGTGTTGTACATCGGAAGTGATTTAAGAATCGATAATCGGAAAATAATCGGAAAAGGTAAACCGATCGATTATCAATTTAAATCGGAAATCTATATTCTTTGAAATTTCAGTTTGACTAATAACAGATCACATAGCAAATCTGATTTTTATTTTGCCGATTTGGCGTCATCATTCGGTTTTGTCAACATCTTGCATTCGGACATCCTCGGGCTTTTCCTGCGTAACGTAACAACCGTCGCCTTTTAGTCATTCGTAGCCATTATTGAAAAATAGTTATGGACACTTGCACATGTACCAGACAAATAAGTCCGTGCTTGGCTTGTAATGAAGACGGTAGAAGACTTTAACAATGAGACTATTTCACAAACGCTTAAATGATCCAGATTCATGATTTGTTATGAGGTACCGGGTATACTCCTCGGGAGTATCTTAGTTTCTTAGTTTTTAATCGTTTGTTTTACCATGAATATTATTTTAAATGAGAAAATAATGAACTATATATATTCTATGTATACTTCTTCATTGAATTCAAATGTCAATTTCAAATATTTATTACAGTATCTGTAAAAAAAATACTGAAAAATTGCATTATAACCTAGGATAAAACCAAAGTCATACCCCTCATGCATTCGGAATCTCTCTCGCCTTTACTCATAAAAGAATGCTGCAATATGTAAAACTCAAAACGGATACGTACAGTGAAATAGTCCCATTCGACGGAGCAAAACTGAACAATAATCCCGAACTATTGCAGCGTTATTTACTTTCCTTGACATAGATGTGTACCAGATTACATTTTAGACCCACATGGCTGATAAATTACTGAGTGCAATGGCGGAAACCGATTGATGCATGGATTCAATGTAAGTCATTCCGCTAAGTGACGTCCGAGTCTTTTTACGTAGGTACGAGTAAAGGGAGAGATCTTTGTACGTCGGCACGAGTAAAATTGCAAGATTGTTCCGAATGGTCACCTTGTGCTTAACAGACAATATGTGCGGAATAATTTGTGAAACAATTCACGTGCAGTTTAGTTCGTTCTGAACAATCTTCTCTCTCTCTCTCTCTCAGCGACAATCGATTATAAAGAATTGGAATCGATAATCGGAATCGAAAGACTTTTAGCGATCGACATTCGATTATCGGCGACAATTAGTTCATTACTACCTATAACCCTGGGATTTACTATCTAGCCGAACCCCCCCCCCCCTCCCCTTCCACCTCTTTTTCCTTAGCAGTCTGTTCTTGAGTTTATATCATAATTCGTTTTTGAAACTAGTATACTGCAAACCTTGTGGTTCATGATTCTTCTGTGTCAGTGGTCAGTACATTTGTACCTCGGTAGGTAGTATAGTTACCTGTATATTGATGACTTTAGGGATGGGTTGCCGTGTATTTACTCCTCCCTCTATGGCTAATCCTAGAGTTGGCTTGGTTTTATGAACAGACACAATTTCCAAATGAATATCCCCATATTTCTCCTTGGCTTTCGCTATCAACACCGATTCCTAAGATAAAAAAGAATTAAAATGATACTAAAATCTGTTATAAATAAATCACTTTTTCATAAATTCATATTATATCAAAACCAAGCGGTAAATTTCTAGTTTTCATATCAGTCTAGTACGCATTGTATTATATATGTATTGAATAAGCGATGAAATCGCCGTGTCCGAGCGGTTAGCTGGTTCGTCTTATTACTGTAAAGTCCATAGTTCGACTCACATCAGACCGTCTGAAGAATAAACCCGATACATCTGTGAACTTTTACTACCCTACTTGATGGTGGTTGTTTGATGAGCAAACTTTGTAACATGTACATCTTGAAAAAAAGCGTTACAAAACTAGATACATATTTTTGTCAGTAAGGTAAATTCAGTTAAAAATGTACAAAAGTACTAAAACAACCATGAAGTACAAAACAATATAAAATGCAGATACCTTTTCCTTTCTCTCCAATATAGCTAAATCCACATGAGTATATATTTGTGGACGTGGAATTTTTAGAGGCGCAATATCTAAACACCCATCCATAATGACAAGGATTCCTGTAGCGACGGACTTAAAATTATTGACTTTTTCTTTCTATATATCTTTTAGCTAACAACCTATAACGTGTATATCACACTAGCAAGGCTTTAGCGCCGTATCATATATATAGGGATTCTGGAAAAACACGTTACCATGGAATCTGTCAGTTTGCTGTGATATAAATCAATATTTCATAAAGATGGCAGTTATCATCATTAAAATCACACATGTTTATTATAAAGATATATATTATTTTAAATGAGGTTGATTTACGTCACACGAAGAATTATATCATTTACAGATTGGATTGAGCACTGTCAAGGTCGAACGAAAAACAGGAAATCACAGAACAGATCCTAGAACGCTCACTGGCGGACACATAGATGTACGTTTTCATTTAAGGGATTGGGGATCAAACCCTGGTTAGCCAGAGGTGAAAAACTACACTTGTATAATCTACTCCTTTCCTTTAATAATATTTCATCAATAAAATTGAAATGATATTACTTCTATATACATGTACATTTTTCTTTTTTCTTTTATAAATTGAAGCGCTTTATAGCAAGGATAGCATTGGATATACGACGGGGCAGAGTCCCACCATATACTGCTCACGTCTAGGATACCAACAAACGCAATACAGGTAACCGACATGGGGTAAAGAAATGGTTGATTAGCAGATTGACTGACTATTGTTTTACGTCACTCCACGACTATTTCAATTATATGGTGATGGCATCTGCCTGGCGCATTGCATAGAAATTTATACATTTGAAACCGATCACCAGAAACAGTGAGGGATCTTTTACGTGCCACGCCTACCGTGACACGGGATCTCAGTTTTTACTGTTTCATCCGAAAGACATGACACCCGCTGTCCCAACGGCGAGAATCGAACCTGGGACCTTTAGGTCACGAGCGCCTGATCCACTGAACCACACGGGCTTACAAAAATTGGGCACCCCTAATAAGAAAAATATGGAGCTAGTGCATGGACATGTCTCACGATATGGGATCTGGTGTTTACTGTTTCATCCAAAATACGAGAAACTAACACGACTCCGGTGGGACTCGTTCCACAGGCCTCGATAGCTAAGCCACAGCGACACCAAGTCCGAGATGCTAGGACACCGTGACGGTTCGTAAACACAAGCATGGCGTCATCTTAGATGTCGAGGAAGGAATGATAAGCGCTACATGGAACGTAACTATATCGGATCTTGAATTAAAATTCGTGATGTTCTCGTAACACATATTGTCATTATATATCACGCGCTACACACCGAGGTTCTGGCATGATTGTTTTCCATGAATTCAACGTAACTTAATATGTGAAAATCGTAAGTAACACGAATTTGATGCATATATCTTTGAGATCCCTTAGCGATAAGCAATTAGGGATTTTTATCCCTAAGGCTTTATCATTGATACATATCTGTAGGAGATGAAGCACCATTAAATATTCTCTCTGGAATTACTTTTGGAGCATTTCATTTCTGCGACAAAGAATATCTTTACATGCAGATGAACATTTATGTTCAACGTGAAAATAAACAAGAATAGTACATGTAAACTCAAGAGAAAAAGATTTTTCTCTTATGAAACTCCTTATATATGTTACCAAGTTGTAGACTATTTTCTACTTTCTACAGTGTAACCGATGCAATTTTGTTAAATATCGGTTTGTATGGAATAGGACATTACTGAAATTATTTCCGTTACTAATATTTCTTTCATATTTTCCTTCACACCTCCTTTCATAACGTGAAACAGTACAAGAGAGTGGAAACCGCGAAAGACCTACTTTTTAAACTTTAGTGTATTTATATACCAGTATGCTTTAACAGAATCTTGACAAAAACCGACTTAAACTGAAAAGTCTTTTCCTTGACTGACATCATATAATGGTTTGTCTGATTATTGCTTTAAGTCATTCAACGACTATTTCACACATATGGTGACGGCATCTACATGATGCACTGTATAAAAAGTCATACCTTGGCAACGGTCCCCCCCCCCCCCCCCCCCCCCCCCCCCCCCCGAAGCAGTGAGGGATCTTTTACGTGCCACGTCTACCGTGACTCGGGACCTTGACTTTTACTGTCTCATCCGAAAGACAAGGCTCCTGTCTGTACACAATGGAAGTCGAACCCGAGAACTCTAGGTCATGAGCAAAGCACCTCATCTACTCGATTTGTATCATCATCATCATCATCATCTAACCGAACCCTTTACAATGTATAACACGTTAGGAGTTCTAAAGGCATAAGGTCAAGTCCATTTCTTGTCCTAATGGGCTGTAGACAACTTATCAACACAAATCTTTGCAATCTTTTATTTTTATGCCCCCTGATCGATAGATCAGTGGCATATTGATTTTGTCATGTCTGTATGTTTGTTTGTTTGTTGGTTGGTCTGTTGTCAACTTTAATCATGGCCATAATTTTTGAACCATGAGGGATAGACTTCATATTTCACATGCGTACTCAACAAATGAAGCCCTTTCAAATGATATCAAGGTCGATGACTTTCTGACCTTGACAATGACCTTCCCGCTCAAAGTAACTTTTTTAACTTTGTTGCCATTCTCAGTAGGCACAGTATCTGAAGCAGACTATGTCATTCTTATTCAAGTAGGGTCATGTATAAGAAAGTAACTTACACTATAATATTATATCCTGATACTGCAAAGCAATACAATAATATGAAAATGCAACCCACATTCATATTAACTTCTTATTTAGAGATAAATGTAAGGTATACTTGTACAATGTACCTTAATTCTGGATTACTACTCCATTTACACAGACAGAAGATGTATCTCTACAGGATACATAAAGCAAGCAACTAACACTAGAGACATGGCAGTAAGAAAAAGATTACTGCTTTCATTGAAAAGAAATAAATCTTTTACACTCTTTCATCTATAGTCATCAATTTGATAAAATTAGCAAGAGGTAATGAGTTCTCATATTTGCAGTATTTCTGCTATGTTGATATTGCAATTCCTAAGACTACAATTAGATTTACATAGCAACACACGGATGGACGGATGGACAGATGAATGGATGGATTGATGGACAAGATGACTGCTTTCTACACCCATATATTGTCTGCAAAGAAAGAGGAGGTATGCTAAAGATAGTCAATGCACAGTACCTTGCTAGAATGTCCCGATACTTTTCTGAAAGGTAATGGTGATCTACTCCTTGGAGGAATCACTCTGCTCCCTCTTCTTTGTGTTTGTGTGTTGCCTTTCCCTTCAATATTTCCTGCTTCAAAGTCAGCTGACCAGTCATGTAATTTACTCCTGGTTCTGCTGCTCTGAAATTTCTTTGACCTCTCTACATAAGGGGTACCCATTCTCCCCTGAATTCTACTAGCCAGATTTGACAAAAAGGATGATGTATTTCCAGATGATGAATGTTTGATTGGTTCTGGAGATGAGTCATCCATTGCCATGGTTTCAGGGGGCAGTGACAACGACCTACTTCTCAATTTAGGTTTTGTAGAAGATTTACGACCCCTTTCTTCTGATTTCGCCTCCCAGTTAGGATGTAGGCTTTGATCCATACTTAATGCTTTTGGTTGCCTATGTAGTTTAGATGACTGCTTAGGTACTGGTGACCTTGAACATGACCTTGACTCTGATGACATTCTACTAGAGGTACTTGATCTGGCTGAAAGGGCATCATCTATGTCTACTGTGTTTTCTGATATTGTCACTCTGTAAACATAACAAAATTATTACAAATACAAAAATATAATTACATGTAATTACATGTGCATATTTTCAATGTCAATTAAACATGATAACATCTATAATTAAGCTTTTAGTAAAAGATTCTGAATCAGTAAAAATACTTTTCCTGTTAATGTAAATCACATGGTTCTTCTTAGTACACACAGATTCAGAATCAGATATGAATAGAAAGCAAAAGATTCTGAAGATCTGATTACATCTGAAGTATATCAATGTTAACATAGAAGCAGGAAGTTACCAACAACCTGCCTTCTTAATCATTATACTAATTTGGTCAATGTGTCTGTGAAATCAGTGAAGAATCAGATGTATGAAGTAAGTGAATTGTGCTCTTCTACATATTGTATTTGTGATTAAAAATTTCACGAGAGAAGCCAAGCAAAACAAATTCAGAATAAAATTTAATGCACACTTTAAAGAAAAGCTAATTTGAAATGTTAAAAAGAAAGATAAACTGTGTTTTTTGAACAATTAATTGTATAACTAGTATATATTTTGAACTGATATTTTTTATAAGTACCTCTTTTGCCTTAGAGTATTTTCAGGATAAAATTTTCTAGGAAAGATAAAAAGTAAGTTTTTTCAACTTTGACGGAAATTTTAGACATAAAAACTCTCAAATTAGAAAGTTTCGTAAGTAAATTTAGAAATGTATTCAGTTCTTTCATTTCATATAACTCTTCAAAATGTACTTCAAGTCTTTAAGCTTATTTAACATACCAATAAATTCTTGCTAAGAAATCATGTTCATGAATTTGAAAAATAAAATCATCTTCCCATCTTACATGAATTAATGAATTTTAGGTATATACTTTTCAAGTTTATTTCATAATATATTTTTTAAATCATTTTAGAAAGAAAGGATTATGTTAAACACATGTGCATATGCATTTTTCTAGTACTTACAGTTCTAGGGGATTATCTTCCTGGTGACCTCCATTGACCTCTACTCCACTGTCATCACTTGGATGATTGTCCTATAACAAAACGAAATGCAATGCTGTAAAAGGATATACAAAAATACTAATTAATATTGTTGACAAGATTTTTAACACAGATCACATTACAGGAGAATCCTCTATCTAATATTGAATATTGTCTCAGTATTAGATTGAAATATGACATTTCTATCCTTTCTTGTTAACACCTCAATGGAATGTGATGATGTTAGCAGTGATATTCATGAAATTACTTGTTATAACTCGTAAACATTGTCATTTAGTTGAATCATACGAGAAATGAAGATATGGGAAAAGGTTACTGAGAACAAATTTTGATGAATGTCATATAAGAAGATCATAACCCAGAGGTTTACATGCTAGGCTACTTAAACAATCAGCAGTTCAGTTGTTTACAGTGGTTCTGGATTTATAGTGTTTAGTCCTTAGATAACACTTTATGTGCATTGTCTCTGTCTGTCCAGCTATGAAAGCACTGGGTCCGGCACCATAAACTGAGAAAATATTTAAGTCATAATTTCAAATTCTTCTGTTCAACAATGAATTAATAACTAGAATTTGGATTTTATTGAGTTTTATTCTATCAATAAATAGATGTAAACCATTCTGCATGGCAGTTTATCTAAACGTTAATGATAATGGTCAAAATGAAATAATTGACTTAAGCATTTTCCCAGTTTATGGCCCCAGACCCAGGTGTCTTTCTGTACAATTAACTGTGATGAAATGGGGAAAGCCAATCTGATTAGTACCATCCAAATAAAATAAAAGAAACAGAATTCATGATTTGAAGAAAGATATAACATTTTTAACAGCTTCCTTGACATTCCTCACAAAATATATGCACAGCCACTGTAAATGCCCAAGATAAAGCTTTCAAGACCTATGTTGTTTATTTCTGTATGAATTACATTGATCGGTGACAGTATAACACCCCATATTTGATCCACTTTTCAGCACAGAAAGCGATGTTTGGCAGACTTTTGATTGTTATGCCTATGACGTCATAATGAAATGTTCAACATTTCCAACCTTGTGTGACATCATCAAAGTCGTATTTTTTGCTAAAGTGCTAGATATTTGACGAAAGTATGTCATTCTGGATAAATGTTATGTTGTCATGGGACACCAGCTGTTTCTTTCAATTTATAACCTCCCTCAGAAATGATTTGCTGATCTGGTTTCTAAATAGGAAATGGAAGTTTCCAGTATGATATTTTGACGTTAAAAGCACATATACATGTATATAGAATAAATTTCTTATTTTGTATTTTCATGCAGGAATGAAATACAATGGCTGATGCATTTATGAGATATAATGCACTAACGCATTGCATCTCATATATTATATTAAAGGACATTTAATTATGTAGTTTCAATCAGAGGTGCTGTACATGAAATTACTAATCCACAAACCTGTATTTTAATGTTAAAGTACAAAAATTGAAACCCCTGAAAATAAAGTGTTTTACAGTACAACAATACGTAGTACATTACAATGATACCTAGGGTATGTGATATCACAATATACAGTACAGTACAATAATACCTGGGGTATGTAATACTACGATATACAATACAGTACAATGATACATAGGGTATGTGATATCACAATATACAGTACAGTACAATGATACCTAGGGTATGTGTTACCACAATATACAGTACAGTACAATGATACCTAGGGTATACAATACCACAATATACAGTACAGTACAATGATACTTTGGGTATGAGATATCACGATATACAGTACAGTACAATGATACCTTGGGTATGTGATACCATGATATACAGTACAGTACAATGATACCTACTGTCCGTGCCACTCACTCTGGAAACTGGAAAATCTGGATTTTCAGTTATCCATCTTCAGAATAATTTCAAAAAAGCAAAACCATTCGATAGATCTTGTTTAGTCATAACTTTTGGTGTATGCTATATGTTTGTATAAAGAAGCGTTTATATTTTATAGAAAAAAATCAATTTTAGTTAGGGCGATTTCCATGTTAAATTTTGACATGACGTCGCCAAGTTTCCCATAAACTTAATGTTAAACATCAGCGACGTCATGTCAAAATTAACATGGAAAATGCCCTATCTAAAATGAGTTTCTCCTTATAAAATAAGAATGCTTCTTCGTAGAAACATATAACATACACCAAAAGTTACGACTAAACAAGATCTGTCGATTGATATTAATTTTGTAAAACTATTTTAAAGATAAATAAGTGATAATCCAGATTTTTCGGTTTACGAGTGAGTGGCGCGGACAGTAGGGTATGTGATACGACGACATACAGTACAATACAAGGATACCTTGGGTATGTGATGTATCAGAGCCCTGGTTGTGATGCTGTCTATGTTTGTACCTCTCCTCAGGAGGAAATTTTCTTCCAGCGCTCTGAGGTCATCAGCAGATCTGTGGTAAGTAGGGGAATAAACTCTGACATCATCACTAGATCTGAGGTAAGGAGGAGATAGCATGTCCTCAGTTACTTGTTTATTTCTAAAAATTCAAATGATAATGATGATTAGATAAAATTTCAAACACACCTTGGATTTCTTCATTATGTTTCTTCCCCCCCCCCCCCCCCCAAAGACAAGATAAGGTTAGAATAAGATTTTGATATCTGATATAGTTATTTACTGTAACAAGCCTTTTCAGTACCAAAATTCTTTACCTTTGACTAAATCTCTGACTTTCAATTTTCAAATTATTTCTAAACATTAGTGCTTATTAATGATTAACAGCAGTAACTGTATATATTGTTAGTCTATTTCAAATGTATATGAAACTACCTTTTCACATCTTGCATATTTTTATGATGTCTTTTCCGATGATGAGAATGACTTGAGATACCAGACACTGGCGAGGATCTTCCTGATAAAATTCTCTCCTTTTGTTGCCTTGGTGATGGTACAGAGTCCACTTCAACTGCTCTCCCCAAAGAATAATTCACCATGGGGGATCTTCTCCCATCAGCCTCTATCTCAGTGATAGTTCTACAGCTGTCTGTACTACCTCTTCTTCTCTCATTATATTTTACCATACTCTCCATTTTGGGTAGAGGATCATTAGCGAAATGCATTATGGGAGAAGATCTGATGTCTGTGTCAGTCAGTGTAGATGAGGAGGAAGAGCTCAAAAGGTGTGACATATTCTGCTCTGGCAGGGGAAAATCAAGGGTCTCATCCTATCAGAGAAATATGAAAATATTCCATTTTTAGTGTAGTAATTGTTTTAAAGATGACATAGTATCTAGAAAAAACATTTTACCAATTACTGTATGAGTACGATTGTTACCAGGATTCAAACTTCAGCAGAGCTAGAGCTGACCTTTGTGTACTGAGTAATGACTACCCTGAGGCTTATCTTCTAAAACTTATGGAAAGGCAGTCACAGGTTATGTTAATTCATGACTTTGCTTGCATATCACAAACCTCTTCTCTCAAAAATTTGTGCTACAATTTGGTTGCATTTTAAAAGTAAGTTCACATACAGTATCAATCAGTATTTGTCAGGTGTCATGAATGGTCAAATATGTAGTATTATAACAAGAGGCCCAAGTGGGCCTATATCGCTCACCTGAGTACCTAGATGATCAGTCATGCAGGAAGGAAGAATTCATTTATTTTTGCATTACTTTGACTAAATCAACACAAATGTTGAAAATATGTCAAATTTTATTTCAGACCAGAATAAAAAACAACACTTTTTTGCACATCCATTCAGGTGATTTTGACATTAAGCATTTGCTTTGTCTCTGCAAGATGTGATTCAGGGCAACAAGTTAGTCATTTTCATTAGATAGGGCCTTTTTTTGACTGATTTCAAGTCTGGGTCATGAACAACAATTGCTTCAAATATTTTACAGATCCACCTTAAAATGGCCTAATTTCATATATTGAGTGTTGAGAAACATCTAAAAACTTATTTAAATGTGTAAAGAAATGAAAAAAAAATTTGACCACAGCTGGATTTGAACCGCTACTCTTCTTATTTTTTTAATTACCAAGTCATATATGTACCATTGTGAGACCTAGTTTTTTGACATGGTAGCATTATCTGTTGACCAATTTGGATGAAATGTACAAAATTGATAAAGGACCTATAGTACTTCATGTATACCATGTTTCATTAAAATATTTCATGTGGTATAACAGCAGGAGTTAAAAATGTGAAGAATTGTTCCTATACACCCTTATTTTGAAGTCTTAAAAAATTCATAAAAAGTCCAAAAATCAAGATATTGTCAAAATTCTTTCAAAGTAACATTCCTTACCATAATCATGATCACAATAGTCTATAAGAAATCATCATTATCAGTTAACTAGAAAATATGACACTTTTCTGCATTGAAATCACCAAGTCCAAAACGATTTGGAAAAAATTTCTAAAATTTGATTTTGGAAGGGAACCAAAATGACAAGACTTCTTCATACATCCCTCTAAATGATTTCTATGCATTCTGTTTGTCTTTGTATACAGCCAGTATGAAGAATAAGATTGACAAAGAAGGGTACTCTTTTGTGACCTACTTTTGACTATGCTGGTGCCACCTGTAAAGAGATCTGGACGAAAACAACAGAATTTGAAGGGGATCATAAGTGATTTATTTTACCAAGATTTATTAAAATCCTTTGGACAGTTTTGCAGAAAAAGCTGAAAATGTGAAAAATGGCCAACACCCCCCCCCCTTTTTTTTTTGGAAGTCTTGAAAAATTCATAAAAAATTTAAAAATTGAGATATTGACAAAATTCTTTCACAATAATATTCCTCACCATAATTATGATCAAAATAATCATTAAGAAATCATCAATATCAATTAACTGAGAAACATGATACTTTTCTGCATACGAAGTCCAGAAACACGTCACAAAAGCATAAATTTCTATTTGACGGATCTTAAACCTGAACACAATTTTTGATAACCCATCTTTATAGATTGTTAAAATGCAATTAGTTTCCCCATTTATGCACTGCTTCTGGAGGAGAAGATTTTTGAAGAGGGAGACCCTTTTGGGCACTTTTGACCCCGCCCTGGATCCACCCCTGAGGGAATCTGGATCCTGAATACAATTTTAGTAGGGGACCTTGAGTACATCATTTATACAAAGTTTGATCCAAATCTGCAATGCAGTTCCAGAGAAGAAGTTGAAAATGTGAAAAAGTTGACGACGGACGGCGCACTATGACTATAGCTCACTTGAGCCTTTGGCTAAAAATTACTATGAAACTGTTGTAGGAATAACACAAACATAAGCATGATAGATTTATATAGGAAAAAGTGTCAATGGCACCTTTCTGTGTCCCTGAGACAAGGATCAAAATGAAAAACAAGAGGCCCAAGTGGGCCTATATCGCTCACCTGAGCACAAAGTGCATATTTACAAGCAAGCAAGAAGAAATTCTGTGCAGGGGTTCTGGAGAGGAAGATGAAAATGTGTCAATCAAACAGAGCCAATGGCGGCCATCTTGGATTACGGATCGGCATGAAAAACCTATACTTGGTAGAGGACCTTGAGTACTTACTTTCTATGCAGTTTGGTGAAATTTTGTGCAGTGGTTCTAGAGAAGAAGTTGAAAATGTGTCAACCAATCAGAGTCAATGACGGCCATCTTGGATCACGGATCGGCATAAAAAACACCAAACTTGGTTGAGGACCTTGAGTACTTACTTTCTATGCAGTTTGATGAATTTCTGTGAAGTGGTTCTGGAGAAGAAGTCGAAAATGTGTCAACCAATCAGAGTCAATGGCGGCCATCTTGGATCACGGATCGGCATAAAAAACAAAAATGTGGTAGAGGAAGTTGAGTACTTACTTTCCATGAAGTTTGATGAAATTCTATGCAGCTGTTCTGGAGAAGAAGTCGAAAATGTGTCAACCAATCAGAGTCAATGGCGGTTATCTTGGATCACGGATCGGCATAAAAAACACAAAATTGGTAGAGGACCTTGAATACTTACTTCCTATGAGGTTTGATGAAATTCTGTGCAGCCGATCTGGAGAAGAAGTTGAAAATGTTTCAACCAATCAGAGCCAATGGCGGCCATCTTGGATCACAGACTGGCATAAAAAACACAAACTTGGTAGAGGACCTTGAGTACTTACTTTCTATGAAGTTTGATGAAATTCTGTGCAGCAGTTCTGGAGAATAAGTCGAAAATTAGTCAACAAATCAGAGTCAATGGCGGCCATCTTGAATCCCCAATCGGCATAAAACACACAAACTTGGTAGAAGACACTGAGTACTTACTTCCCATGAAGTTTGGTGAAATTCTGTGCAGCGGTTCTGGAGAAGAAGTCGAAAATGTGTCAACCAATCAGAGCCAATGGCGGCCATCTTGGATCCCGGGTCGGCATAAAAAACATCAAACTTGGTAGATAACCTTGAGTACTTACTTCCTATGAAGTTTGGTGAAATTCTGTGCAGCAGTTCTGGAGGAGAAGTCGAAAATGTGTCAACCAATCAGAGCCAATGGTGACCATCTTGGATCCCGGATCGGCATAAAAAACACAAACTTGGTAGAGGACTTTGAGTACTTACTTCCTATGAAGTTTGGTGAAATTCTGTGCAGCGGTTCTGGAGGAGATGTCGAAAATGTGTCAACCAATCAGAGCCAATGGCGGCCATCTTGGATCACGGATCGGCATAAAAAACATAAACTTGGTAGAGGACTTTGAGTACTTACTTCCTATGAAGTTTAGTGAAATTCTGTGTAGCATTTCTGGAGGAGAAGTCGAAAATGTGTCAACCAATCAGAGCCAATGGCAGCCATCTTGGATCACGGATCGGCATAAAAAACACAAACTTTGTAGAGGACCTTGAGTACTTACTTCCTATGGAGTTTGGTGAAATTCTGTGCAGCGGTTCTGGAGAAGAAGTAGAAAATGTAGAAAAGTTAACGACGGACGGACGACGGACGATGGACGACGGACGCTGCATTATGACAATAGCTCACTTGAGCTACGCTCAGGTGAGCTAAAAAAAACCACTTTTCATTTGATGAGAAGAGGCTGGAGTGATGATGAATAGTTTCAGATGAGTAGTGCATATCAACTTCTGCTTTTAAAATCTGGACAAACACTAATGATTAGGTATCACAATGATTGCCCTTATTTTGTAAAACTGTTAAAAGGATGATAATCACATAAAAAGATATTATCTTCACTTTCAAATCTCTTATTCCTAAATCGAAAGTGCTAATTCTGGGTCCCTTCCCATAATGTATCTTCAAATAAAGTTTCACAGTAAAAGCATATAGGCACTAGTTGCATCAGAAAACCATGTAGAGATTTTGATCTTATGTTTTACCATATGAATACTAATTACGTTGTGATATGACATATGGCAAAATGTTTTCTTTATTAATAAATATACCATGTTTCATGTTTAGTGCTCACAAAGAAAGGTCTGTTCCTTATTCAAGGAGTGCCTGGCATCATTTCAAAACACTTCTTTTACCACAACCAAGCAAGTAAAGAATATAGAGGCATCCTTATACAGTATAGACAGATGTATCATAAATGTAATTATGTTTATAGATGTTTAATATTAACCTGTGGAAGGTCATCAGGTAATGGATCTACATCTGCTGTATCTTCTATAGCCAGACAAAGACTTTCCAGATCATCTACTGTTATCTGAAAGTTAAAGCAGAAAATATTGATACAGATCTAGCATGATATACAGGTTAATCTCCTTAAATGCTCAATGAAATACGAAATTATCAACTATAGTGTCAGAGATTTAAATATGCGATAAATTAGACTCGAATCAGCAGCATAAAGAGATAGAGTAAGCTATCATTACGGAATAGTACCTGGTTAGGAGGAGGGGGTGCTCGCTTCTTTTTTGTACTTTGAATTGAGGAACTTCTGGAAAGGATGACAGTATCCATCATATCTTGGGGACGTGCCTGAAAAGGAATCAATGACAGTGATATAACCATTACCTAGAGTAATTCTGTTATGGAGCAGATATGAGGGAAATACACATACAAAATAACTCCTTTAAATTTCCCATGATCTTAATTTGGTATTGTCCTCACTTTGGATGCATATTTGTGAGACATAATTCCTTTCAGAAGTGATATACATGTTACAATTTTATGGTCAGATCGAGGGAAGTAAGGACATTGTTTCTACATGAAATCATACTCACAAAATAATGCAAAAATAAAATCCTCACAAATAAAAAATGTTTTACAATATGATGTATGTTAAAAATACATCATTTTGTAAACTTCTTCTACTTGAGCCTATCACAATGATATCATTTTGAAATATGTTATTGACACTAACTAACTCAGCCTTTATCTTTCTTAAAAGAACTTTTGCAGGTCAGAGAAAAACAAGTACTGATAACCAAAAGAAAAAACAAATACATTCCATTTGTGTGTGCATGTATTTCTAGGTCATCATAATGGTAATGTGAATAATCATTTATTTGTCAGATCTCTATAATCTAATCCAAGCAGTAGGTCAAGAAAACCAATTTGCAAATTACACTAATAACATATATTGATGATTCATTAAACAATAATAAATAATTTTAATATAAACAAGAAACAGAAACAAGCAAATTCAGAGAATTGTGGTCCCCCACATTGAAGTAGGTCAAAGGTCACGGTCAAGGTCACATGATAAAAAATTCTGGTACCAAAGGAAATGTTTTGCAACTAGGGACACACATGCCAAATATGAAAGGCCTACCTCTTACAGTTAAAAAGTTATGACCAATGTTAAAGTTTTTGTGACCAACAGACAGACAGACAGACGGACGGCCAGACAGACAAATGAGATTTAATGTCCCCATGCATTTCGCGAAAAGCGGGGGACAATGAAAATATATGCAGTATATGTTCAATAAATATATTTCCTACTTTGGTAATAACTAAATGACTTATTACAAAATGATTTTTGATGCTAAAATCCACAGATACCTTTTCTGCTCTGGCTTTCCTTTCATGCACTAGGATGTCAAACCTATCAAGGTCTGCTGGTATGATTAATGTCCGTACTACAATCATGAGGGAAAACTGCAACATAAACCAGTTACACTAAGTACCAAAGCACTCCATAAATGCAAAGAGAAACATTTCAAAATAATACTTTTCACTTCATAAATCTAATTCCTTTATTGGAAAGGGACCAGTTATAGCTGATCCTTGCAGGCTTTTGGGGTGAAGTGCCTACTTACTAAATATATCACAATTATTTATTTCACATAATTTTGTAATGTCCATTACTCACTTTGAAAAAAATTGTTTACATAGGACGTTTCGAACTCTGTTAATGATCTCCACATAGCAAGAAGGATTCTGACCTACTTTATGAAGGAATCTGACCTATTTTCTGAAAATTGCTGGACAATTGTCAATACTTCATCTTCAAAATGTTGGTGTGACCTTATATTTAAATTTTATGCCAAATTAAAGTTCAAAGATAACATTTTTCAGTGATACAATATTATATATATATATTTTGAAACCTTTGTAAGTATGATATTTTCAGAGACTCCTAACAGTCAATAATCAAAATTAATGTACTAAAAATCTTTTTTCATAAAGTATCATGCTTCAGGGATGAAACAATATCAATGTACAATCCGTATAAACTCTTTCTATGGACAAAGAAACACACACAGTGAAATCAGTATACATGTACCATATAACAACTTATTAGGTGGGGGTAGTGTGATAGAAATCTTTCTTACTTTCGAATGAGTGTTGAGTAACTTTCTCAGTGCCATGACTAAATCTCCTATACTTATTTTCTTTAGTTGATACTCTTTTAGTAAAACATAAAGTCGTTGCTGATCTTTGCTATTTAATTCGTGTTTTGCAGCTCCCTCTAGACTGCTCAGTTGAGAATGTGTGGATGAACCATAACTCCTTTGTGATCCATTTTCAGCTGAGAAGCCATTCTATTTAAGACATACATGTATATTCAAGAGATTTATATTGTACAAAATCTACAAACATTATAACTAGAACTATGATTTAACAGTTTAAGTTTCTTCAGGGACATGTTTCTGCAAATATTTCTTGTGATAGAGAAGCTGGCATGGCCTAGTGGTATCGCATCGGACTCCTGATCGGGAGGCTGGGGTTCGAGTCCCTCTCTGGTCATGCCGTTGTCATGTCTTTTGGATGAGACAGTAAAAACAGATTTCACCAAATCTTCATCCGCAACGGAACAAATAGATATATTAAGTGGAAGATAAAGATTTGGTTTTAATAAGATTGTTCAATACTATTTCCCATATTAAAACATGTTTTCTAAGGAAGTACAAGCTGACAAGGCAATTCATAATTTTGTGAGGATTTTTCATCTTTTGTATCATTGTTATGATCTACCTTCTTGGCTGTTTAATATCAAATAATCCTATACATGTACAACAGAAAGTTTAATTTTGAGATAGTATTACACTATTATTCAAAGTGTCCAGAGTTTTACATTGGTACCACATATCTTCAACTTGTAAACAAAGTTATACTCCACATGGATCAAAATTAGAATTGATATAAACAGTGTTATCTGAATAAATCATTCAAATGAACTTTTCCCCATGTCTGTATTTCTAGAAGTGGTATTCTATCACTGTCAGACGTAAAAGATTATAGCAAGATCTAATACAACGACTTATCCTAGAGATTCAATAACAAAGAAAACAATAAAATTTCAACTTTTTTATAACATTATGATGACAAATGACCACTCACTGCTTTTAGTGTGCTGGAAGTTCTCTGACTGCTACATACTGATGCCCTGGTAATGTAGAGCATAGGAGACAAAGTTACACTATGTGGTTACCAATATAAGCAGGTTAATGACCTATCATTAATGTATTGTTATATATGCAAAATATCTATTATAACAATATTTTAATCCATTGTTGCAATATGTAAATGAATTTCAAAAATTTTACAGAACAATCGATTTTTATGTACTATTGTTTTCTACAAAATAAAGGATATATACATTCCATATATATAATGAGTGACCATGCTTATTTGTGGAGGAAAGTGGACGGCTCAATGACCCCTCCCCCTCTTGTTAGGTATATTGGTTTATCTATTTAGTGCTGGAAGATAAAAGGTTAAACTCACAGACATTACATCAGGTACACTGTTAAATCATCCCACAGTTAGAACGGAAAATAAATAAGACAAACTCCCAGAAACTGCTACTTGTAAGAGTGATACATGTATCTTACCCATTACCAGTATTTAAGAAGAATATTATTGGGCATTTATGACCACATGAAAATTTTATTAAGACTACAAGGGGTTTCAGTAGGAGTTCTCTCCCACTGACAGCATTGTAACATCTTTTATTAGGTTTCTGATGCCATTTGTAATTAAAGTGATTAAGGCTACAGATTTTGAGCTCAAATTTGAGTTATTTTTAAAAGCAGTAAGATGTTTAGCTCAGTAGTTAACACTGGCATCAGATATCAATAGATGCAGGTTTCGTGACACTACAGATGAAGAGATTTCTAACAAAACACTGAAGTCACATCCGGAAAATACCTTTACATCAAATAAAAAGATAGTCAACTTTACTCAAGGAATATTTAGCAGAAAAGTAACAATACAAAGAATAGAAAGTAATGATGATGCTTGCTTTTGTCATAAATGCCCTTTCAAGTAAAATACAGTATTGCAATATTGGCTAATAAAATATGAATATCCCTTTAAAATATGTATATAATATTAACCAATTTTCCTTTCAAAAACTTACAGTTTATGAACTTGACTTGTTGACCTTTGATGTTAAAAACAATGAGGAATTCCGCATAAACTTTATATACATCATTAATATACAAGTCTTTCAAAAACTTATACTTTGTGATAATGATGTTGAAAAGCAGTAGGCTTCTTTCTCATACATCAATAAGTACCGTACTCAAGGTTTCATGAAAATTAACTGTGCATTCCAAGGTCTCCACAAGGTATAAGCATAAATCTATGCATGAATAACTGCACAAAGAGATATAACTATATCCCCTTGTGAATAAGCAGTATTATTTGCATGAGAGATTGATTTCAAAGAGTTATCCCCCATAACACTAATTCACTTAGCACATGTACCACACTATTTTTGAAGTTATCTTACCGACTAGAGCATACAGATCTACTGATGCCATTAATCCAGTTTGTATAGTCATTCAGTTTAGATCGAGTGTAGGGAAGTTTGCCAACATCTTTGATGGTCATAATCATGAGGCTAGAGGTCTTCAAGATATGGACAGCCTCAGCATGGGAGATGTCCAGAAAGCTGTATCCATTCACGTTCAAAATCTGGTCACCAACCTGAACAGGTAAACCACAGTATTACTGAATCAAATCTAAAATTTAATCAAGTGACAAATGTATTACAGTGAAGCATGCACATAGTGAGTTTCAAGGGACATCTAACATTTTAAGTCATCTTTAAGTATCAAGTAAAACAATAAGTATAAAGACCTCTGACCCAGCCCTATAACAAAAGTCATCACAGACAAAAAAGCAGACAATAAAGACATATAAAGACATCACAAAAACATTCAATTTTAATGCAGTTTGAGACATCAACTTAGGATGGTCAGTTGAAATAATGCTAGTTACTCAATTGGTGTGGTTATATGGTTTAAGGGCCAACGTTCCCACTGTCCACAACGGCAGAACAATTAAAGGACATACCGGTACATTTTAAAATATATAAATTATACTCCATATATACAGATCAAAGACCAACAGGCTACTTAATTTGAGAGGTCTTAAACATCCACACTAGAAATGTATAATACCGATAAAAAATTACTATCTGAAATGTAAAAGTGACATCAATTTCGGCCTACCATGCTGAGATTTTCTGAAAACGAGCTAAGGCCTTTGTTCCATCTGAGCCCAGACTAACAGTCAGAGGAGGCAAGGCTCAGGACTTTATCTCCTCTGAGGAGGTTTAGATATTAGGCTCGTCATAGATTTCCCACCACCCTGTAATAAACATTCTAATGGAAAAGTAAAGTGATTTGGAGAAGAAATAAGTGATTTAGTTTTGGTAGAAAATAAAAATGTCATCTTTTACAAAGTATTATCACTCAATCCCACAGTATGTACTGTGGGATTTATAATCTGCTAGATATGCACTTGGATGAGATCCAATTCTTGCTATGTCATTATCATCCCAGTCAGATTTATAGATCTTTCAATATCATTGAGTGCAAACTCAATGGCAGCTTTACATATAGCCTACATTTACAAAGACTGAAATATCTCCATATTTCATCCTTCATGTATGTTCAAATTTTTCCTGAGGAAGTCTTTTTCTGTTAACCAATAATACCAGGCCAATTTCATGGCAGTACATTATCCAGAGCAATATATGATATTTTCTGGGGAAATGTTTCATGTTTTAAAGAATTTCCAAGTTTTACAAATTATGTTTATGAAATTTCAAAGAATTAAAAAAGTTATTAAATTCCGCTTCTTTTTCCTCATTAGGTTTATCCATGGCCTGCAATATGTCCTATTTTGTTACGCCAATCAGTTTGTCTTTATTTGTACACCCGTAATTTAATGCAAAACAATTGAATCAAACTACAATACCCTTATAAGTAAAATTTCTTTCCCAAACCCCCCAAAAAACAAGTCAGTTGGTGGTCACTAAAGCCTTAACTTTAAATGAGCATGTAACACACATTCCTCTAGTCATTTCAACAGTTATTCTTTCAAACGAGAAATTAATAACTTCGTTATAAGATGTGTGTTTATACATGTATAGACTACTCAGTTTCAGGGCCAGTCATTTTAGTTCATATATTAAGCTGTCAATTTACTAAAACAGTGCTCATTGTAATGTACAATTTTAGCATCAATATATACAGAAAATTTTATCTGAATTTTGTTCTGCTTGGCCATATAAGCATGGATTCCCACAGAGCATATTCATAATATTTGTATTTTATTGTATAAAATGAAGAACTGTTGAAATTATTAGAACCAAGTTTTAGTTAATAATAGAAAATGTAGGAGTATAATACATTTGAGAGAATTTTTAATTATCCCTGTAATAGAAAAAAAATCACAATTTCTAGGCTTTATTTTCAAAATGATAGTCACAATGACTGAAACTTGATCTGATACTCATGCATTGTAGTAAAGAAATTGAGTCCATAGTTTTACCCTTTCTTTAGTATCCAAAAGCACTGAATTAAAATGCAATGCTTACACCAGTACATGTCTTAAATCTCACCTTGATTCCAGCTTGTTCTGCAACTGACTGTTGATCTACAGATGACACATAAATCCCGAGAGCAAACTCCAAACCTCCCCTGATCATCAAGCCTAATCTCTGACCCTTATCCACTATCACAGTAACCTACAGAAAACAGTCATAATCATTTCTAGAATTTCATCAAATTCTGATACAAATTCTAATTACCAGTATACATATCAAGTAAAAACATCTATTCATTTTTCATTGAATGATTTCATTACCAACAGAAATATTTTACAATAATGATGCATGCAGACTTAGAATCTATCACTTTCTCATGCGTTGTTTTAAACTGTCTCCTACCTTTCTTTCGTCACTGTTTTTAAGCATCATGAACCCAGTTTTCTTGCCGAGTGTTCCAGCTTCTGCCTGTCGTATTATTTCTAACTCCCTAGGTGGCACTACAGGCTTTCCAAATGGATCCACCCATTGATACATTTGATGGACTTCATAAGACCCTGGGATTCGACCAACACGACAAATAACAACATCAAGTCTTCTTGCTGACCTAATTATCTAGAATAAGATTTGAAAACACAGTGTGAGAGGGTAAGCTGCAAAGTGCTTAGCATTACACAAGGATCATTTCTTAACAATTACAAATGTTCAATACTTTATATAATCTTAATGAGGTTTATTGTTCAACTGAATAAAAAGATCACTAATAAAAAGATCACTAATAATAAGATCACTAATAATAATGTCAATAAAAAGATCACTAATAATAAAATCACTAATAATAAGTGTCAATAATAAGATCACTAATAAAAAGATCACTAATAATAAGATCACTAATAATAAGATCACTAATAATATGATTACTAATAATAAAATCACCAATAATAAGTGTCAATAAAAAGATCACTAATAATAAGATCACTAATAATAAGATCACTTATAATAAGTGTCAATAAAAAGATCACTAATACTTAGATCACTAATAATAAGATCACTAATAATATAAGATCACTAATAATAAGATCACTAATAATAGTGTCAATACAAAATATGATGTGTTTCTTCCCTTGTCAGAATTAAGTTTGGTTTGTAAGTCTAAGTAAAATTTAAGTAAATGAATGATATTTATCTTATGAAAAAGGATTGGACAAGAATTAGCTAATTTTGGGACTCAGTTTTAACCTTTAACTTTGCAGCCATGAGCCAAGGATCACATTAAGCAACTGAGCTTAATTAGATGCAGTTCTAAATACATAATGTACATTACTATGTGTAATAAAATGAAATTTGTATTAAAACACTCATCACATTAAATAACTTGAAATAAACAATCTACACTTGAGTGAAAAACTTAATACAGAAAGGTTGCTTTATATATAATATATACTTAGTAATTCAGCAAACATATTTTGATTGGTTGATTTAAGTTTTACATCACTTTCAACAAATTTTCAGTCAGATATCAAAGTAGGAAGAAACCATTCTCTAAAGCATGGTGGCACAACCCTGGAATGGAAGACGGGTTGTCTGGCTCCCAAACCAAGCACCTACCCACTACTCCAAGTCTGTCCCCATACATAATGTAAAGTTATGGATTTAGTATGACTTGTTTAAAATCTAGTGTAGCAGATTATAAGCCATCACCATGAGGTAAATTATAGCTTCATACATAAGGGGCTTTAATAAACAAAACCTAATTTATCGGTAATGTAATCTAGACCAGCAGGATATTCTGATTCGGCACAGATATGATCAACTCTATAAATAGCAGGTGATAGGATTCTCCTATCTGTCTACGGTGATGAGTCTCATGAATAATAGATAGCAGGAATACGTCTACCTGACATTAATGTTACCTATACCGTGTATCAAGCTGACACTATAGGCTCTCTGTATCAGTTATACTGTATTGATTTACAACATCTACAGAATTCAAATCATAGATGATATCCAGTTGGTTAATGTTATACAATGTGACCAAGTTAGTAAATTAGTGCATGAGTATGAACCCAAGTGTGGCACAAATATTTAAAACATACATGTTTTATCATATCTTATTGTCTAATATTTTGATATATTCTCCAGAATTATTTCACGGTTTTTCACCTAAATGGTGGCCACATTTTTGCATTCAAGGAAAATAGAGTATATGAAGAAAACCTGACTTGCTAGATGTTGGAGGACTGATTGATTATTGTTTTACATCACTCTATGATTATTTATCATACATATTGATGGCAACTGCCTGCAGATGCATTGCATAGAAATTCATACCTCTGCAACAGATCCACCCGATGCAGTAAGGGATCTATTATATGTCATGCCTACCATGACACGAGACCTTTGATTTTACGGTCCCATCTTAAAGACAGGACACCAGTGTGCTCACTGCAGGAGTTAAACCTGGGACCTTTCGATTATGAACCGATCACCTCATCCACTAAGCCATAACAGCTTAAATGATGGAGGAAAACAACCGAATACATTTTGTACCAAGGGCAAAAATCAGTGACAAATTCAGAAAGCACAATCAAGTACGAAAGGTAAAAATCATTGACATATCTGGAAAGCAGTTGAGTATCAGGGATGAAAATCACAGACAAGAAAGCAGTCAAGCACGAACAGTGAAAAAATTAATCACTGAAAAATCAGAAAAGCAGTAGAGTACCGTTGGTAAATATCACTGACTTTCAAGCTTATATATACTGGCAATCCTTCCTAAGTGAACACATAAACCAAGCTCTTAAATAGCTCTCTGGCTGTAAGTAATGCAGAATATTAAGTTGTCTTCATTCAGAGTCTGTAATTTTAAATTTGGGCATTACAGTCATTTAGTTAAAAATTTCTGTGTGGTGTACATCAGGTGTAGGTTACTGAGAAAATCAGCTCCTTGGTAACTATAAATTATCAATTACTGCAAAAAAGCATTTTAGAATAGATCTATCAATTATACAATTGTTGGAAAGATTATTTCAAAATATGGAACATAGACATGGAAAAGAACAATGTATATATAGTGCAGTTCTGACATTTTGAAGAAAATACACAATGGGAAAATTACACAAAACACATTGAAAATTCAGGTACAGATTGATATGTGCAACTTCACATCTTTGTATGAAATCACAGTGTTTCACTTATACTAAATTTAAGGTCTAAAGTGTTTTGTGTAAATATTATGAAACATACCAGGACTATACTGTACTAACGTTTCCATATTAAATTTATCCCTCAAAAAAAACCCAAGAGTATCAGTAAACTGATGTATGCTCCCCGAATGGCAGTTATGATGCTGGAAATTGCTGACTCAATTCATATACAAAAAATCAGTAAAACTGATGGATGCTCTAGGAAGCACAGCAATAATGAAGGAAATGAATGACTCAGCATATAGAAAATCATTGTATAAATTGATGATGATTTCAAATCTCAATGTATCATATGGATATCCAATTGAGTCAACTATAGAACAAACGATCACAGTACCTTAAACTGAAATGAGTAGGCTTGACCTTGATTAGTTATGAAATGAAACATGACCTTTCAAATATGACCTTGAGTGACCTTTGTAAAAAAGCTCTTAACCTAAACATTTTTGGTGAAGTGTGATCAAATTATGATGAATGGTATAAGAGATATAAGTACTTCATAGTATTTTAAGTCATAGTTAATTAGTGACCTTCCCCTTTCAGATATGACCTTGAGTGAACTTTGTCCAAAGCCCTTAACCTAAATAACATTTTGGTGAAGTATGATCAAATTCTGACAAAAGGTGTAGGAGATATATGTACTTCATGGTATTTTAAGTCATAGTTAATAAGTGACCTTGACCTTTCAGAAATGACCTTAAGTAACCTATGTCCAAAAGTCCTTAACCTAAATAATATTTTGGTGAAGTATGATCAAATTCTGATAAAAGGTGTAGCAGATATACATATGTCATGGTATTTTAAGTCATAGTTAATAAGTGACCTTGATCTTTCAGAAATGACCTTGAGTGACCTTTTTTTAAAAGTCCTTAACCTAAATACTATATTGGTGAAGTATGATCAAATTCTGATGAAAGGTATAGGAGATATGAGCTTGGACGGACAGACAGACACACGGTACGACACACGGACACGACAGCGACTATATACTCCCCCGATTTTCGAGGGGCATAAAAAAAGAAAAATTGTATCCATCAGAGTTTACAGAAAGTGACCAAAATTACAGTATTAGCATCTGAACCCATTCACTGACCAAGGCTTCCTCTTTGCATTGATACACATTTCCTGTCACCAAATAGTGTAACACACTGATAAGTTTATCATGTTTACAGAAACTTGGCATTACCGCTTAGTAGTAGTATATATCATGACTGTGTGAGGTTTATGAAACACAATGCTTTGGTTTGCACTTAGTTTTGTTATGCAAATCAGTACCACAAAATTTGAGCTTATTTAAAGTCAAGTTTCAGGGTCTTACTCCTGGAGCATTAAGCTTATTTGTACTATGAAAGGTTTTATTCTATGAGAGATAGATTGTAAATTGTTAAAGTGACATGGTAAAAACAAACAACACATACATTAAACTCTACCTACCTTTGCTGCTTCTTCGTGACTTATATGTTTGAATGTTATGTCATTGACTTCCAGTAAAAGATCCCCTGCTTGTAATCCCTGCCTTTCTGCCCGACTACCTCTATCTACCATTGACACATAAATTCCAAGTCCGTACTGAGATCCACCTCGGATGCTGAAACCGAACCCTTCCTGAGATGATGAAGTCTGACCAATGTGTATATGTATAATTTCATTCTCGTTAGGTTGCAGCGATGAACGTGATCCATACAATGATTGACTGATTGTAGAGGACTTTGTTAATGTAGAAGTGTTAGAATTAGTACCAGATCTGTCAAGTTTATCCTGATGTTTCTTGAGTGGTTTTTTCTTTCTTCTTGGTTTTCTATTTGATCTTTCATTTGCTTGATCCAATGCACTATTTGCTGCTGAGAGATGAGATGGTTCTCCTTGGCGTTGCCGCAGTAAAAACTCTTTATTGGAGAAGTTATCTGGTATCTGTCTGTGTCGCGACCGGCTCCGTACTGGTAAAGTACCATAACCTCTTCCATCTTGCACATGTAAATCAAATGTTTCTACATCTGATTGAGGGATCACTTTTCTGATCAGGGGTAATAACTGCTGTTTCTCAGAAGAATTTAAGACAAACTTCAACTTTCTCAGAAACTGAATGACATCTCTATCCAAATGATATTCATTTAATGCACTGACAAATACTCTACGTTCCTTGTCACCAAACATGAAATTCATGGCATTCTGAAGTTTTCGCACATTGCTAGACATGGTGGAGTCCTGTCTAGGTAAGAACTCACTATTCACAAGAGCCATCTTATTCCAAGGTACAGCTAGGTGAAGATCCCAAGGATGATGGTTAACTATAACTCCTTCTGCACATTATCTACTCTGAAAAATATGACGATACAATGTTACATGATTGAGAAACATTAAATCAATGGAGTAGCTGGATTGATATAAACTTCATGACATAACCTATCAGTAGTTCCATGTAGACGTACAATTCTATTACTTTTTCAATTCATAGCCATCTAAGTTTGATCAAACTAGTACTGATGTAAATGGTACATATAATAGTAGGCTTGATTTATAGGTATATATTGTAGTATAAAATATTCTGCATTATCTAAACATTATGCCAAAAGTAAAAAGATTCTAGCTTGACATTCTGGCCCCAGTATGAAAAGGCCCCAGATAAAGCAACTCAATATGATCCAGGCCCATGATGAACAGGCCACTTTTAATCAAGACGACTGGCCAGCATGTTATAGTTATATATTGATGTTGGTATATTCCTAAATGTTAGCAAATACAAGACTGATTGATTGATTACTTATTATGTCAATCCACGTTTACTTCTCTATGATGACTACACATTTCTAATATCCCTATATCATTTGCTGGATTTGCCAATTTGTATGCCAATAAATTCAATGTATTTGTTAAAGAAAACAGTATGGTTACTAGTGTCCTTATATCCTTAATTAAAAGTATTTCTATTGTTTACATGAAGTAGAACTATAAAGAGCATATTCCATGAGCACTATATTGTAGTGTGTGGGCAAATTTAGTGCATGAATACAGTTGGTTTTTACTTTTGTATAATATGCAGGGGGAAATCCAAAACATATAATGTCGATTTCGTGTTGAAACAGCAAGACCGTGAGATGCAATCAAGATTTTTCAGCACATGTAAAGACATCGATGATGTTGTCAACTGAATTTGCTTTGCCGTATACCTTTTATAATGTAATCACATAACATGTATTATCATCAATAGTGGCACAAAACGACCAGTCTTTATTCATTGTGTGATATCAACGCTTTTCTCTCATTCATTTCATTTACGATCAAACTCGCATAGACTTCAAATTTCTTAACTATTGCAACCTACTAGTGTTTCACCCTCGTCCCAAACAACCGCTTAAAATTGTTTTTCTCGATAGAATCAACGTGCATGTCTACATATATTATGTGAACTTTACGCAGAGATGGCCAATGTTTGTGAAGACAAAATAAAGAAAGAATGAATGAATGAGTGTTATCCAAACTGTCGATACTTGTGCCGTTACGGTAAAGTAGTTTCACCTGTAGCATAACTATCAATTAAGGCTAAATCACTGCATCACCCTTACAATCTGCTAATCAGAAACCATTGCTAAATAACACAGCGCAAGTCTTCTATTGTGTTTATTGAATAACATACTGTAGACATCACTCCTGTTATCGCCTTGGGAATTTATACTACTGGAAGCAGAGAGTATACAGACAACCTGAGATATCCGACGCCTCGTGGGTTTGACAGACGACTTTAGATACTTTAACTGACACACCCACCCCCTAAATCCGCCACTGAAGCTTAAAAGCATTGAAAAAGAGTTACAAATTTCTAATCCTATGTATAATACGCAAATCAAAAACTGATAAGACAAATTGGGTAAAAAAAAAGTGCATATAAAATTCAAGTTTTTACGGTAATCGTTTTTGAAGATAAATGTAACTTTAGATTCAATTCTCAAGCCTTTGCCTTTGGTGTCTCTAGGTTTGGCTATGTCACATTAATATGAGTCACCAGAAGCTGAATTATACAGTCTATTTCAAAAGTAATAAGAAACATTACATTGCTTAAATTCTTCTTCCATAACAAAGTGTACTCATAAGTTGGATATTATATATACTACATTGTTTTAACATTATTTGTGATACTGTTATTCAGTCTTTTTGTTATACAGAGTTACTTCCCATTTGAGACAGTATTTGATGTAAAACAATTATGACATCATCATTAATTCTATGGAAACCGATACAAAACTCAAGGAAATGATAGCCCATAAAAGACGTTTTCATAGGAAATTGATGACATCATAATTGGTTTACGTCACATACCGTCCCAAATGACAGGTAACTCTGGTGAACGAAAAGACTCAATAAGACAGCAAGTCCCATGGTAGAAGAAATATCAGTGCATTAAAGCAACAGCCAAATAGATGTGATGAAAAAAGGTAAATACCTGTAAATGTATGCACTTGTGTGGATGAATCAAGTACCAAAATGACCAAATTATGGTTTTGTGGCTGCACCATTATGGCACGCTAAGCATGGTACTGCAGCAGTCTGGAACTGTGCTCCAGAGAAAAAAAGTACGACACCCCTGACCAATCAGTTGTCAATGTATGTTCTGACGGCGCTCACTAAAACTAGTACGCGGACGCCGACGCGGACTTCGGAAAGTCCGACTTGAAAATGAAAAATAGTGATTTCTCTAAAAGTTCCATATATCTCTTTGTAAAACTTTCTACAGACATTGTAATGGACATGTTTATTCTTATCAATGCCAGATATTCACAACTTAAGTCCTAAATTTATCATTTGAAGCACTGATCTGTTACAAACTCACTAAAACTAGTACGCGGACTTCGACGGCCGACTTGGGATGTCAAGACGAATATTCGTCTAATTTCAATAAATAACAACATAAACTTAATTGCTATGAATAGTGTAA
This sequence comes from Pteria penguin, assembly GCA_035048485.1. Lineage (NCBI taxonomy): Eukaryota > Metazoa > Mollusca > Bivalvia > Pterioida > Pteriidae > Pteria > Pteria penguin. The sequence continues at coordinate 31,523,030 of CM068586.1, forward strand.
GTGTAAAGAAATGTAAATACTTCTTATTTATGCTTAAGGACATCTTTATTGGCGATAAAACAAGGTTTGTTTACCTTGTGTGACAGCGGTCTCGATCGTTTGGAAAAGCCGACTTCGGTTTCAAACGGACGCGTACGGCGGACTCGAGAACTAAAACTAGTACGTGGACTTCTGTGTCTATATAAAGATATTTTCTATTTATTTCCATATCATAACAAGAAATTTAAATATTTTAATGATAATTAATTGCCATATCTAGTAAAATGTTAAAACATATCTTATATTGTGATAGAGGCAGTCCAACACAACAAGTCCGACTTCGCTTTTCAAACGGAATCGTTAACATTATTAACATAATAAAATCAAGTTGTAATTAAAATTAATTGAGGCATTATGACCATTTTTAAAACAATTTTACACCTTAGACTTTATCTACTCCTTATTCGCAGTTTAAACATACACACTAACTAAAGTAATAAGGTAGGAATTTTCTTCATTTACATCTTAGAAATTCAAAGTCGAATACAGAAGTCCGCGTACTAGTTTAGGCGATATAGTAAGTCTGTGTAGTTCTGCGAGTCCGCCGTACGCGTCCGTTTGAAACCGAAGTCGGCTTTTCCAAATGATCGAGACCGCTGTCACACAAGGTAAACAAACCTTGTTTTATCGCCAATAAAGATGTCCTTAAGCATAAATAAGAAGTATTTACATTTCTTTACACTTACACTATTCATAACAGTTAAGTTTATGTTGTTATTTATTGAAATTAGACGAATATTCGTCTTGACATCCCAAGTCGGCCGTCGAAGTCCGCGTACTAGTTTTAGTGAGTTTGTAACAGATCAGTGCTTCAAATGATAAATTTAGGACTTAAGTTGTGAATATCTGGCATTGATAAGAATAAACATGTCCATTACAATGTCTGTAGAAAGTTTTACAAAGAGATATATGGAACTTTTAGAGAAATCACTATTTTTCATTTTCAAGTCGGACTTTCCGAAGTCCGCGTCGGCGTCCGCGTACTAGTTTTAGTGAGCGCCTGTTCTGACAAGCAAACTGGATCTTAAAGGCGAGTACAAGGTCTATACAATACATATCTACAATATTTTACATAATGTCGTTTTTTCGGGATAATTTATCCCGACGTGAGTTATCCTCAATACGACTAGGAGCACACTGGCTTACTGCTTTCCTCAGTTCTGGTACGAGCACACTAAAAACAGAGGAAATGTGAAAATAAGTATTAAAATATTAGCTATATCTACCATCCATTTTCTTTTCTCTGTATTCCGTTTCCATAGTAAGACAGAGGCAAAACATGACATATTGACCTAACAGAAAAGGCACATAAAATATTCATGACAGGTGGAACTTAGCTTTGTTTACACGTGAAACCATTGCAATCTGTATCAGCAAAATGTTTACAAGATTCGGAATCGGAATAATGTGTTAAAGCCGTTTCCGAATTTCATAGTATGACAAATTCTATATTTCTTTCTTTCTTTCTGAAGTGGGGGCAGGTGTGGTGTAGTGATTAAGCGCTTGGCTTGCGGAGCCGACGATCCGGGTTCGATTCCCGGGTTGCGCCACTATATTTAAGAGGTTGGTAACCTCCTGCTTCCATGTCGCGATATAACTGAAATATTGTTGAAAGCGACGTAAAACACCAATCAACCAACCAACCAACTTTCTGAAGTGATTTTAATGAAACTTTCAACGAAAGACGGTGAAACCCGCTACACTAATTTCTATTGAAACGGTCGGCTCAAGGTATGAGCCGACCGTTTCAATAGAAATTACCGCTACACTAACCTGATTCCACAACATTTCATTAATTATTCATCTATCTATCTATCTATCTATCTATCTATCTATCTATCTATCTATCTATCTATCTATCTATCTCGACATTTATTCATTCATTTATCTATACTCAGGGACTTTAAAAACGCCTATCTAATATCATTATAGTTTTATCAACAACTACGGTAAATAATAGCATCAAACTTGATTTCTTTCGAAAATATGAATTATATTTGACAATATGATTGATACTATCACACATTTCTTTTAAAAATTTTGATTTGATTTCATCAGTTATGTATATCACATCCAAAATTTCATGTGTTTTGTTTAGTAACGAGTATCCCCCCCCCCCCCCCCCCAATTTGCTTTAACGCATGCACGCAATCTGGACTGCATGAATAGACATAAAATTCGAAATTTTCTCATAGGAATTTTATTCCACCCTTCTTGAAGAGCACATGCCAACTCATCCACAGTTCTTGGTAGACGGTGACGTTTACGTAAGTGTCACCTAACTCATCCCACATATGCTCTACAGGACTGAGGTCGGGTGAACATGCTGGGAAATCCATTACATCAATTCCTTGGATGTTTAGAAAGTTTAAAGTGACTCTAGCCGTGTGCGGGCGTGCGTTGTCTTGTTGAAACATCAACGGATTGTTGACAGTTTTGTGACGTTAATTAAAGGAAGGAGCTCAGGCTGTAAAACGTCATCGATGTAGCGCCTCGCGGTAAGAGTGTTCCTCAAAATAACCAGTGATGACTTGAAATGTTGACTGATGGCTCCCCAAACCATGACGCCACCACTGCCAAATTTGTTACGCTCAATTATGCAGTTTGCAGCAAAACGTTCATTGCGTCCCCTTTAAATGCGCTGTCTTCCGTCAGCCATGGAAAAATTGAATCTTGATTCGTCGCTGAACACTACGTCATGCCGTCAATTAGCAAACATGTTCCGGGACCAGGTCAGATGATTTCCTCGGTGGCGAGGAGTTAGGATCAAGCCTTTCAATGGACGACGACATAGCAAACCTTGCTCTTTCAAGCGTACTGTTCTGGGGTGGATTTGCCTACCGTGACGACCTATCACATCTCTTGACGTGCTTATTCTGTCGCAAACCTGTCACGTAGATGACGTTGCCTTTTGAAAACGTCTTGACGTCTTGTCGTTACGCGTGGCTGACCACTTAGAGAACGATCCTTAATACTTCCTGTGGTCCAATACTTCCGTACAAGTCTCATGATTGTAGACAAATGGGCGTTGAAACGTCCTGTGATGATACTTTGATTTACGCCGGCGTCTACAATGCCAAGAACAGCACACCTCTGTTGCTCAGACAGTCTCGGCATTTCAGCGTTAGTTTTAATGAAGCAAAGTTTGAAATCAGGATAGATAAAGGCACTAGGTGCCAGTATACATTATTTCTGAAGAAAATGACTCAATGTAGAGCACGTGGTCGAGTACTTTTGAAAAGCGCACGGGTGAGCAGTATTACGTTATGGTTGAGTGATTTGTCTCGCCGATAGCATGAAAGTTACCGAAATGATACAATATCAAGCAGATATTTAAATCGATTCATTTTCAAAACATTTATGTTTTACATGAAAAAAAAACCATATAGGCGTTTTAAAGTCCCTGAATATACTAGTATTTATTCATCTATTTATACAATAAACAGCACACAATATTTATCTGTACAAACGGCGCAGTACATAATTTTGGTAAGGTGTATGGATTAATCTCCTTTCACACGACACACTCATGTGGATGGTGATCCGTGGAGGGGGGGGGGGTTATGTCAAGATCCGTAAAAAAATGTAAGCAAATAAATTGAGGGGAGGATCTAGCAATTTTCGACAAGAGGGTTCGACTAATGACTTAAAGGGAATATCCTAATATTTATGTCATTGGTCCAACTTTTGGCTGTAAAATTTGCGAAAATTTACTAGTCGTAACATTAGATATAGGATAAAGTGACATTCTCGCTCAAACTACTTGTTCAAGGTGGAGGGGATGTCGGCCGGTTTAACCTGAACAGATTTCTTAAAATCACATATTTAAGTTATAAATGAAACATACAATTTTTTGTTGGTTCACAATATAACCATATAATATAATATAACCATTCCGATTATCCATATATTTTGTGACTAGATAGATACCCATTGATATATGTTTGAATGAAGGGAAAATCGGTGATATCCATTAATATATTGAGTGGCCTTAAAAGTATACCCCATTCCAGCCGTACATATATATATGAAATTAACCACCCTCCCCCGACGTACAGCGTATAGGAACCTTTGCGAAAATTGAGGGAGGGGGGGGAGCCGTTTGCTCTGTCCATCAATAATAAGAAATACAATGAATATCGGAACACATACAAACAATACGCATTTCAACAATTTATATGTCTCATGATGCTCATATGGCCCAATGATTGGAATTCTAATAATATAATAAAATATTTGAAGAGCAGTTAAAACTAAAGTGACCCAAAAAGTGGGCCAAAAATCAATCTAAGGACAGAATTATACATCAGGGAGATACTCCCTAGTTTTAGAGTGATTTACAATATTTCATGACAGAAAAATTTTAGTATATTTCACGTCAGTACAAAAGCACTTAAAAATTGGCCTCGGGAACTATCAGTCCACCAGCAGTGACGTTTGATTGGCTTCCTATGCCTCTGAGTGTTTTGATTAAGTTGGGGATTGATCCTGGGAGTTACATAATTTCTAATTTCTATTGAAACGGTTCAGTTCATACTTCATCACCGAACCGTTTCAATAGAAATGACATAATTTTAAGTCTATGTGGCATAGCCATATTTTCATCAGGGACTTTTGTTTTTTTATATCGTTAAGAATTCTTTTATTTTGCACGAGGCGAAGAAACTCTCTCATTTTAGATGTACATTGTTCCTATGACAAAGAAATCCTCTCAGTTTATGTAGATCTATACATTAGGCCTACTCCGATCATTCAATTTCCCTCTTTTAACCTTGATCGTATTATTTTTCAAGCACTTTCATAACACCGATTTAAAAGAATCGAAAACGAAAGCAACTTGGCAAAGCCAAAGTGTGCGTACCATGTTGCAAGGTTCGTGTAGCAACATTTCTCTCAGTGATATTTATTTATATACTTTTCTTGGGTTTTATTTTGAGGAGCAAAAATATATATTGAGATGCTAACTTTCACCAGTCCATGTAAATACCCCAGGTTGCATCCTACACCGGTACAAAGTGAAAGTAGAATAGGACGTATGCACAGACTACATCCAGAATAAAGTTTATTGGGGGTACACGGAAATTACAATACATTCATAAGACCTGAACAGCCTAAAACTATTTTGTGTGTGTTGAGGGGGGGGGGGGTTAAACCAAACCACCACCCCCAACAAAATTCTTTTTGGTCATTCTGTGGTAGTAATTTGGCTTACAGTTATACTGTCACCAGTACTAGTTTTAATTAATAACCTGGGGCCTATTTTACTAAGATTTTATGACCATTCATAAATTATGGACACTAATTGTTGTAATAAAATTACTTGAACACTCTGAATAAATTGCTGTTTTCGCAAAAAACTAGCAAAAAATCAATGAATATTATGCATAAATCTCTTTTGAGATTCTTGCACTAGGTCGCTTATTATGCAGTTGTTTACTGTTGCCACTCACCAGAATTATCTCTTGTCAGACCTTATCTTTACGTTATTTTGGTTTTCATGATTTGACACCCCCTGTGCACAAACGATCAAAAGCACTGTACAAATCTCTGTTTACTGCAAAATTCAGGTCACAGATTATATCCATACATATTCTCTTATATGCTCATGTAAAATTTCCCATCATATATTCCCTACGACACTGATATTTTTAAATGTCCAGGTGAAAACAACATCACAAATCCTTGCTATTAAGTGTTCAGTTTTCTGTCTGCTGAATATTGAATAGAAAATAATGCTAATATGTGTGCAATTTTCATATTCCATTCAAATATTTTAAAATGCAATAAAGATTCGAAGAAGTCCTCCAAAGGGAAGTCTGGTACATAAAAAGCAAAGGAACACAAACAATCTGTATTGCAAATTTTTGGCCTCACGACCTTAATAAGCAATTGAAGAGATGACAAATACAAATTTATGTATAAAATCCATGTTTATGTTTCAAAGATACATAAGCTTCAGAAAAAAGTTTATGTATCTTTGAAACTTAAACATGAATTTTACATAGCTTTGTATTTGTCATCTCTTAAATTGCTTGATAAGGTCGTGAGGCCGAAAATTTGCAATACAGAGTGTTTGTGTTCCTTTATTTTAAAATGGTTTACCAGATTTCTCTAGAGAAAGATGGCTGCTAAGGATGTAATAGGATATGGAATAATTTACCTTCAGCAATAATAAAATGTGTGAAGGATAATCATGTTGTCTTCAATCAAATTTCAATACTAAAACTTATGCTGTTTACTGTAAATCTTCTACATTTCGCATGACCTATTTTTGGGGTGATATCTTACTCTGGATATATTTGCAAAATGTAATTTTTGTTAGGTTCTTGGCTTTATTCATGCTGAAATATAGGTATCAAATTATAGAAAGCTAGGACTATAGTTTTGCATGGAGTCATACTTGAGAAATTCTACAAAAATAATGTCCTTGTAAAATTAAAGTGTTTTATGGTATCGTTAGTCATTTTATCAGTGTTTTATCAAGCTTGAATAACAAATGAGCTACAGTTCAGTGTGTATGGTTGATGAGATGGCACCTTTGAAACATCATATAAATCATACATCATATCATATATATGTCTGTATGTATAAGAACAGTATTTGAAATCTGAGATAGTATATTCAGAAGCTTTCCTCTTTCATGTTTGAAATATAATAGACTTCACTAATTGAAATAAAACATTTTGCGCTTTTCTAGTTAAAAAGTTGAAATACAAATGCATTTTTTATTTTATGATTTTTTGAATTTTAAAGTTCTTCAAGGATTATGATGCAGTGATAGAAGTAAAATTCTTGTTCAAAGGTTGAGAATGAGATATAACCACATAAGGTATTAGACAGGAAAAGAGACTAGGAGCTCTAATATGGAGAACAAGGATGATGACCCCTTGACTAGTAAAAAAGTAAGTGTCACCTTTACACCAAATACAAGCAAATAATATTAAGCAACAATACAAATACAATATAACAGAAATATACTCAAGATTATTTGTTCTGTTTTTAGTATCAATCTTGACATTTTAAAAAGTGTCTTGACATTCATAGTATTTTCCTCATAATTGTTGAATTCTGGGACAGTATATCTTAGTAATGATGTACTCTGGACTTAATATGAAAAGAAGCCATAGTGGTCGAATATACTGAATAGTTATGCCAGAACTCACTGTAGAGTCTGACCTATATTAGGTTTGGGTTTAAGCCATTGTAGGGAAAGGTCTACCAGTGTATCTGCTAAATGTCAACAGTTTCTCCATGTACTTTGGATTCTTCTATCACTGAAAATGGGGCTGCCACCAGATAGGTGAAATAGTCCTGGTGAGGTGTTATCCTCTATCACTGAACACTGGCTGCCACCAAGTAGGTGAAATAAACCTGGTATGGTGTTATCCCCTACCACTTCATACCTCTAACACCCCATCAGGGAAATAATCCTGGTGTGGTGTTATACACCACCACTTAAGTTGATTTAACACTGGCCACCGCTATATAGGTCAAATAATCCTGGTGTGGTCTTATACACTAACCACATAACACTGGCCACTGCTGTATAGGTGAGATAATCCTGGTGTGGTCTTATACACCAACACTTTACACTTGCCACTACCATATAGGTGAAATAATCCAAGTGTGGTGTTATACACTAACCACTTAACACTGGCCACTGCTATATAGGTGAAATTATCTTGGTGTGGTGTTATACACCAACACTTAACACTGGCCACCACCATATAGGTGAAATAATCCTGGTGTGGTCTTATACACCAACACTTTACACTTGCCACTGCCATATAGGTGAAATAATCCTGATGTGGTGTTATACACTAACCACTTAACACTGGCCACTGCTATATAGGTGAAATAATCCTGGTGTGGTCTTATACACTAACCACTTAACACTGGCTATCACGACATAGGTGAAATAATCTTGGTGTGGTCTTATACACTAACCACTTAACACTGGCCACCACCATATAGGTGAAATAATCCTGGTGTGGTCTTATACACTAACCACTTAACACTGGCCACTGCTATATAGGTGAAATAATCCTGGTGTGGTCTTATAAACCAACACTTTACACTTGCCACTGCCATATAGGTGAAATAATCCTGGTGTGGTGTTATACACCAACCACTTAACACTGGCCACTGCTATATAGGTGAAATAATCCTGGTGTGGTGTTATACACCAACACTTAACACTGGCCACCACCATATAGGTGAAATAATCCTCGTGTCGTCTTATTGACCAACACTTTACACTTGCCACTGCCATATAGGTGAAATAATCCTGATGTTGTGTTATCACCAACAGTTAACACTGGCCATCACCACATTGATTGATTGATTATTGTTTTAAGTCACTCCATGATTATTTCACGTATATGGTGACGGCATCTGCCTGATGCATTGCATACAAATTTAGACTTTTGTAACGGACCCTCCCGAAGCAGTGAGGGATTTTTTACGTGCCACGCCTACCGTGACATGGGACCTCGGTTTTTACTGTCTCATCCGAAAGACAGAACACCAGTGTGCCCAGGGCATGATTCGAACCCGGGACCTCTCGATCACGAGCTGAGCACCTTATCCCCTGGGCCACACCTGCTTGGCCATCACCACCTAGGTGAAATAGTCATGGTGTGGTGTTATAAACCACTGCTTAACACTGGCCACCACCATATCGGTGAAATAATCCTGGTGTGGTGTTCAAAACAATGGACAAAAAGATTTGTAAAGAAAATGATAATAGGAAATGTAGAAAATGAATCAAATTTTATTTTCATATTATCCAGTATAACATCAGAGTCTGTACTAAATCGTTAAAACTGTAGTTGAAAAGGCACAATGTTTCTTTTTAAAAAGCTTAAGTTCAACATGAAATTATCTCATCTGACACTTATTTTACTTAATGATTGATCTTTACCTAGCTTCTATATGGACTGCCTCCTGTCTTACCCTCTGCTAAAGAAGAGCTAGAGAAATACTTGGACTGTATAGAGGAATTGCCATTACTTGATCTGAACCGAGCACAGAGGTATACAAGCAAAATGTTTTATATGAGTCTTTGATACACTAATTCATTGCATAGTGATAAACACCTTCCCTGATGGAGCAAAATTTATTATTTTTAATCATCAGTGATATGAATTTATATAGAAATGTACACAGGAATGCTCCATTAATGTGGACAGGTTTGTTACCTGCCATATTTTCCAGATAAATAAATCATTTCAAGATGAAATCAAGTTAATTTCAGTGTGCAATGTGTAATGAGCAATCAAATAGGGAAACAAAACATTAAACAGCATGATCACTTCATCATTGTATCAACAACAGTAATTTGCTGTAGTTGTAGTTTGGGAAGAAAAAATGTATTTAAAGAAATGGGCAGAATTTGATGTAATTTTAGATACATGTTCCATAAACTCTCTTCTAGGTCAAGAACGCAGATTTCTGGATCATCCAAAAACAAAATTGGGGATATCTATAATTCCTGTGCATTTTTTTTTCAAAAAGATAATTCAATTTTCCAGCTCATGGCTATGAATGATGTAAAGTTAGAATAAATCATTAATATCATATCACCTAATTATACATTGCTCAGATTAACTAACCCACAATATTGCTGTGGTGACAATGCTGTGTTCTTAAAGAAATATTCTTGTTTTGTCATGATCTTGTCATTCATTTTAGTAAAAGAAGAAGTTTCATTCATGCTGTTTAGTTAACGAAGCATTGACATATCATTTCTTTTTTCAATCAGATTATGGCCTCGTATCCCAAATCCAGAAAACCTTTTACATACAGAATTATGCCCAGTTCAGACTACTATAGCAGTGGAGAGAAACCCGAGAACAGGAGAAATCATAGGGTACAAAGAGGTGACAGGAGTTTTTATTTCTTATATCTCATTAAATATTTACTTTCTTCATATTTGACTGGATTTATGTCTGTTGAATGATTTCTTACACAGGTATTGGATTGGTTGAAATGTATTGTTTATACATATCAATTCATTATTATTTGTTATACCCCACCCAAATGAAGTTTGGGGGGATATATAGGAATCACCCTGTTAGTCCATCTGCCTGTCCCTCTGTCCGGTATAGAAGTTTAGCACATCAGCTTTTTCAAAATGTATAAGTGGGACATCCATTACACCTATACCAGCGATGTATCTTGGGATGAATTATTGCATGTTTCAACTTTGTCACCATGAGGGGTATTTGTCCCATTAGGACAGCTCTAGTTTTGTACAGGATGTAAACTACATGAATAAGTTTTTGTGTTAATGGTTATCCAAGTTTTAGAAAGTTTCACTTTGGTTTAAGCTATACCATAACAATTAGCCATCTTTTATTTTTTCATTTTGTATACATATATATCAATATATTTTTTCAATGGTGTTTTTGTCATTATATACGCTGAATGACATTATTATTTGTTGTTTGTTTTTCCAGGAATACATTGAAGGTGCCAACACTGTGGGGGGAAACTCCTTGTCCCTGAAGCGCCCTCCTGGACCTCCATCTCAGGATGTGAGGGGTAGCAGTAGTAACTTCCCATTCTGGCCAGGTCAGTTTAGTACAGATAAACTCTTTATGTCATTACAAAAAATATAAGGACATTTTGTTGTAGAAATAGCAGCATTTATTTTATGACTTATTTTCTTTAAGGTGGAATTGATGAGGCAGTGGATCTAGATCAGATGCTGAATATGAATAACAAAGAAGATGTTAACTTCAATCCATCTGGTAAGTCATGTTTTGTGTTTTTGCCTCACACAGAAAATATTACATAACTTAAAGGGAGAATATGATTAACATTTATTCGTGATGTTTTGCTTGATACTGTATTTGAACTTATCTTATTACTGATAGTGTAAATGTTTTGTGTTAAATCCAACATGCGATAAATATTTTTGTAGAATTCCTTAAAGTTGCTCCAAGTATGAAGGGAGGCATGGAATTTGAGGATCAGGTAGCCCCTAATTATAGGAAAACTTTGGCCAGTGATAATGCTCCTTCTGTGATCAGTCTTTCTGATATATTGACTCAAGATCTGGATGACCTTGACCTTGGAATTGATGATGAAGAGGATGAAACTGAAGAAACCAACACATCTGAGGTTCTGTATATTCTTAAATTATCAAATGCTGTAAATTTAGGTGTATGTTACAGAACACTGATAATGCCTCAGATAACATTAGATTATTATTGCTCAAAACCTGTAATGTTAGTGATACTAGTCAAAACAAGATATCAGTGTTCATTTATTTTTTTAATTTCAGATAGAAAATAGATGTTTACAGTAAACAAGTTCCATTTACCATAAATCTGCTGTGATATTTCTATCTTGTGTAAACCCTGTTAGGATCTATATTGTTTGCTATGAATCATTATTGTGAAAACTGATTATTATTCCTCAGGTACCAAGTTTTGTCATTTTTGTCATCGCCCTACAGTATGAAATTATGTACTGACATATAAATAATGGTGACTGTCAAACATAAGCTCGTAAAAGAAAGTGTTGCCTTTCAAGTGTAATTCCTTTCTATGAAATCATTGTAATTTATGATAAAACACAAATAAAGACATAATATTAAAATGTCAATAGATTACAGATTATACATGTACACATGAAAGATCAACATTTCACTAAAACTCAATGACTTTAGATGGCACTTTTTAAAATCAACCAATCAGAGGCCATCAAAGCAGTCATCTCAATCATGCAGAAAATATCTTCAGAGAGTAGACGGCTGATGTTTGTTTCAGAATGACAGTTAAGATGAATGACTAATGAGTATGCTCAGTGTGCAGAGCATAAATGCGAATAACCAATCCCTTGCCTTGTAAGCCAGTTAGAAGTTATTTTGACATTTCTTAGTCCAAGATTCTCTGCCCTTCTCCCACAATTGATATCGTCAGTTTCTGGGAGGAAGGGCAGATAATCTCGGACTAGACATTTCTGTGATTAAGAAAGGGCTTGTTACACTCCACCCTGTCTTAATCATATAGAAACGCCAAAATAACTTCTAACCTATACGTAGATGGACAAAATTATAAGCACAGTCAGCTCAAATTCCAGCTTTAGCAAAATCCAGAAGCAATAAGCAGTCTTTGTAGAAATTGTCTCATTTATTGACATGACCTATTATACTTGTATATATAATGAAGTAAAGATGATGTTATGTGTTAATTTCAGAATGTTACAGTGGAGAGACTATCCCTTGAAAGAAGTGAAAGTTTAGAAAACATCATGACAGTAAGATAACTAGAGTTGTCACAGTAATACTGTTCATTTAATTTAGCATAGAGATGCATCTTCTTCCACATGGATGCAAAATGTATTCATGAAAGAATTAAAGATTTGAAAAACTTAACTTTTATGGAATATTTTCGAAATAAAGTAAACAGACACTTTCGAAGATGTTTTTATTCTGTTGCATAAATTACAGTAATATACCAACATATTTTTGTTAAGGATGATGACAAATTGTCAGCTAAAGAATGGTTGTCAAAGAAACCGGCAGTACCGAAGGAAGAGTGGGCAGTGGAAGTAGATATCAAGCAGCCAGTAGAAGATTTCTATAAGCGCATTCCAGACATGGCTTACAAAGTAAGATACACTCTGTTGTGTTTAGTATAAATGATGGCTCAGTGCTATATGCAATTTGCATCCTGTAGTACAAGCTGCAAAAATGAAACCAAATCAGTATTTCACTTTATAGTAATATGAAATATTTATTCTAAATTCAGTTATTATTAAATTTGTAGCGATCACAGTTTACACTGTACAGTATAACATTTCATGAATAAAACAGTCACCATATCATTCTAACATCGCTCTTCTGCTTTTCATGTCTGTAACTCCTAGTGTTCACACAGAATATAAATCATTGCACAACAACAATGAAAAAATGTAACATGACGTCACAACATGTGATGTAATAACTATATCTAGTCAGGGAATACCATCATGGGTATTCCCACTACAATACATCCCTAACTCAAACTCTGCTTAACTTGAAGTGTTTTACATGCTCCCCCCTTCCCCCCCTCCAATTTCAAGTTAATGAGAGTTGACAGTATTTCCTTTGTGGCCAGAGGTTTTGAAATGTACAATGACAATGTTGGTTAATTTTGTCATTGTCAATTTTGTGTCATTGAGCTTTAAGCAGTTTCTTTTATAAATTCCAACCTATCTAATAGATCGATCCTTTTAACTCAGAACTTTGGGTCTAGATCTTTTGATTAATATCATACTTGTTATTTTCAGAACTTGACTTTGGAGCAGATTAAAAAGAATCTAGACCATATCTTTTGAGTAGAAAGTGATAAAGATTTCTTCCATCTTTTATTACCTGCTTGGTGAGCTCTGTTAATGGAGACAATCTCATTACTGACATCTATCTTTATTATTTCAGTGGCCATTTGAGTTGGACGTGTTTCAGAAACAAGCTATTTTACACTTAGAAAATCATGATAGTGTGTTTGTGGCAGCTCATACATCTGCGGGTAAAACAGTGGTAGCAGAGTACGCCATAGCTCTATCACTCAAACATATGACCAGGTTCGCAGTTTTCATATTCTTGATAATATTTTTACCAGAATCACAGCTTTCATGCAATATCTAAAACAATTTTATATATTTGTTTGCTTATTTGTTAACACTCTGTTGGGAAAACCAACAGCTTTCCAAAGGTATACTTTCAAACCTCTCCACTGTTATTTCCACTGTAACTTTAACTCCTAAACCATGTTTGTATAAGTGCTTTCACATACATGTATATAACAGTATTCATTTGCGGTATCAAAGGCTTTAGTGTAAAGATTTTGAGGAAAATATTCCTTTTCCCAAAAATCTTTTATAATGAAATAGTCAGAAGAAATCATGGTGATCAATAGTTACTTTATATTTTACCAACATTGATATAGATATAGGAATCAATTTGATTTGATTATTTTTCAGAACTGTTTACACTTCACCTATTAAAGCCTTGTCCAATCAGAAGTTCCGAGACTTTAAACAAACATTTGGTGATGTGGGTCTCATTACCGGGGATGTACAGCTCAATCAGACAGCGGCATGTCTCATAATGACTACAGAAATACTCAGGTTATTTACAGTAAAATAGTGTTCATGCAACATAAAGAAGACAACCAATTCCCTATTTTTCAAAAATTTATTGATAAATATATTCTTTTTTGAATCAACATCCACATATAAGATAATGTTTTATGTCTGTGACAGAACATTTTTGCCATGCTTGTTTACTTTCCTTTTTGTCAGGTCTATGCTTTACAATGGTTCCGATGTGATCAGAGATCTGGAATGGGTCATATTTGATGAAGTTCATTACATTAATGATGCAGAGGTTTGTATAATCTGTCCTATCTAGGGGTTACCATCTCTAATCTCATGTCTTTTTTTCATAATCAGAAATCAAAATTGATAATCTGTTTAACTGTCGGTCAGTCTATAATCCTTGAGTAAGCTTTAGTTATTCGTCTTTCGACATATCTCTCTCATATTTTATAGGATAATGATTCATGATGTTTAGTTGAACATGTCACAATTTTTAGTTTCCTGGCACATAATGTCAGAAGAGGTATCAGTGATTCTTTTAGGTGGACATTGGGGCTAAAATTTGGTTCCCTCCCAATAAGAAATTTTGTCAATTTCTCCCAAAAAATTGATCTTAAATTCCCAAATTGATTATGGTCAGATCTTTCTGAACTTAGTTTGAAGAGAGAATTAATGACATGCAAGCTGTCTTATTTATGATACTTTCAAGAATCATTAAAATGTGCGAGAGATATAGCTTATTACATTTACAATATTAGAAATAAAATGTTCCCCAAATTTTCTCAATTTTATCAATTTTGTCACTGATTTTCCCAATTGAAAAGGCCCAGACACCTTTGAAAAAAAGTAAAAAAAATCACTGGCTATTGTCTACTCCTAACATCGACGTTGTTGTTGTCTGTGGACAGAAATTTTAACCCTGGTAATAACTTCTCCACTGTATGAGGTGACACTTCCATATTTTCCATATTTAGTCCTGGTGACAAGACTGTTTTCAGTGATCCTTCTAATTCAAAGTACTTCAGCAGTTTGTGTATTTATTGGTTTTGTAAGTGAGCAGATCCTGTGTAGGTATTTGAATGTAGATTTTAGAATTCTGTATATTTCAGCGTGGAGTTGTATGGGAGGAGGTCTTAATCATGTTACCTCAGCATGTCAACATTATTTTACTCAGTGCTACAGTACCCAACACTGTAGAATTTGCAGATTGGATAGGGTAAGATTTAGATAGAAATATCATGTGTATTCTTTAGGTGCATTTCTGAAAAATAATATTGCATTACATGTTTTATATAATGTTGTAATTTTATTTTCTAGTATATTTTATGGAACATGCATTAAATCTCTTTGTTATATTTTTTGAAAGTGCAATATGTGTTCATGAAAAAATGAATATTTATCGTATTTGTTTACACAGTATAATTTGTATTAATAATATGACATTGTCAGAAGTTAGAATTAAATCTGGGTTTTCTTTTTTCACTTAGTGTATTTTCTTTTCTTTGGTAAGTGTTTTTAACTTCAATTCTTTTTGATAGGAGAACTAAACGAAAGAAAATATATGTAGTAAGCACAACTAAGAGACCAGTTCCATTAGAGCATCATTTATATACAGGAAACAGTGGTAAAACCAGCAATGAACTTTTTCAGATTGTTGATCAAAGCTCTCAATTCTTGACAGCTGGGTAAGTATGTATTCTTTATTGATAGTAATACCACAGTGACTATAGTATAGTGAACAATAAAGATGCATTTATGATTTACAACTTTTTCAAATGTATTGAAAACTTTTAAAGGTATAACAAAGCTATGGCTGCCAAGAAAGAGAGAGCAAGTAAAAGTTCTCAAAGTTTTATACCAAAGGGACAGCGAGGAGGAGGCAACCCATTACAGGTATGTCAGTTTCCATGTGCGGCAATTTCCTTGGAAATCTTTTCAAAAGTTATCATACAAGACAAAATGATTTAATCATACATCTTGGCATATAATTGTTTGTGTTTGAAATAAATTGTGAGGGTATATAAAAACATCAGCATGTGTCTGTTCATTTCTTAATTTGTTTGCTCTTTGCACTTACTTTGTGAACACCCTTGAATCATATTTCAGCTGAGGTTTAAACTTAATTCATCTATTGCTCATAATATGAGGTAATAGCCTATTGGTTTTCACTGTCAAAGTCACATGAGAGGATGCTCTGTTTTGTGGTGCTCCTGTTCTGGAATGGTGACTCTAAAGCTCCTTATCCTCTGGAGCTCTGATTTGATGTCTGTATATGGCATGTCTGCTGTTGAAACTATGAAAAGTCAGTGGTATGTGCTGGGATTTCAGAATTTTCTCTGTCACTAATATTTTAGGACAAGAATGTGTGGATTTCTGTCATTGACATGTTGAAGAAGAAGGAGAAACTTCCTGTAGTGGCTTTTACTTTCTCCAAACGCAAAATTGACGATAATGCACATAACTTGTCAAGTGTAAACCTAACCACAGAAAGTGAGAAGAGCCAGATACATATATTCTTACATGGTGCTATCAAGAAACTCAAACCTCCAGACCAAAAATTACCCCAGGTTTGCCGACTTCTTTTATCATTTTTAGTACTATATAGAATTATTTTTAGATACTAAGTTAACACCTTGTGTTATTATGTAACAGTAATGAACAGATGATACAAATAAACTACCTAAACAGCATATTAATGAAGTGCATTATCGTAAATAAATTATATAAGCATAACACCTATTTCAAGAAATTAAGTTTAAAAGTTTAACTCACTCATGGAAAATATATCAATGTAGCATTACTAAACTCTGACAAGTTAATGGTGTATACAAGTATTACACCAGTAAAGCACATAACATCAGTCATTACATCATGTAAGAGTGAAAACAAATTAGCTTAATACCACTAAAGTACACAAGGTCTATAATGTGATAGAAGTGCATTATAAAACAATTAGATTAATACCACTAAAGTACACAAGGTCTATGATGTGATAGAAGTGCATTATAAAACAATTAGCTTAATACCACTAAAGTACACAAGGTCTATAATGTGATAGAAGTGCATTATAAAACAATTAGATTAATACCACTAAAGTACACAAGGTCTATAATGTGATAGAAGTGCATTATAAAACAATTAGATTAATACCACTAAAGTACACAAGGTCTATAATGTGATAGAAGTGCATTATAAAAGCCAATCAAATAAAAGTTTATAAGTATAACAACATTGAAGCATAACATTAGTGCTTTCAATGAATTTTTGGTAATGGTGTTCATTTATATAATTATGCTGAGATGATCATGACTTTTCATGAGTTATATCCCTTGGGATTTAAATTTCTAAGTAAAATCTTACAATCTTTTGTTTTAGTATAATTATTGTCTAAAATGAGAAAAGATTTGAGAATATCTCATCTATCTATGCTTTACCAGTGAATTTATATGTTGACAATAATATATGATATAATAATATGATGAGTAATATATTATTGACAATTTTTTATGAACGCTTATAATAAACCAAAAGTTATAACCCATAATACCTTCAGAATGTTTCGGACCTTCCCATTAAAGAATCGGGCATTATGTAAAACTTGAAATAGACGTGCGTAAGTTGTTGAACTACATTTGTTAGGGTAAAACATTTGCTTATTTGTCCTTTGCAGGTGTTGCTGATGGAAAGTTACCTAAAGAATGGAATAGGAGTGCACCACAGTGGTATCCTGCCTATACTGAAGGAGGTGGTAGAGATGCTGTTTCAGAAGGGTTTAGTCAAGGTAGTACAGTTATTTCATTTTAATGTATGCTATAAGCTATAAGAATGCAATCAGTTATAAGGATGCTGTTAGTTATAAGGATGCTCTTAATTATAAGGATGCTGTTAGTTATAAGGATACTGTTAGTTATAAAATTTCTGTTAGTTATAAGATGCTGCTAGTTATAATGCTGCCGTTAATTATAAGGATGCTGATATTTATTAGGATTCTGTCCGTTATAAGGATACTGTTCATTACTAGGATGCTGTTAATTATAAGGATACAGTCAGTTATAATGATGCTGTTAGGTATAAGGATGTTATTAGTTATAAGACTGCTGTTAGTAATTACGATGCTGTTCAGGATGGTTGTGTCAATTACAATGTTAATACAATTAGATATTTTAATGTAGTGTATTATTACTGAAGTATGAATAGAAATAAATTTAGTGGCTGAAAGTATTTACATTCATCCTCTATTTGATGTAGAGTTTCAGAATTGTGTCACATTAGTTCCGAAATGCCTAGAATAAATTACAATTAATATTAATAGATTTTGTTTGCTACTGAAACATTTGCTATGGGAGTAAACATGCCAGCAAGAACAGTAGTGTTTGATTCCATAAGAAAGCATGATGGAACAAATTTTCGAGACCTGTTGCCAGGGGAGTATATCCAGATGGCAGGACGTGCAGGCCGCAGAGGTTTGGACACGACAGGAACAGTTATCATTTTGTGTAAAGGAGATGTACCAGAAATGTCTGACCTGCATAGAATGATGTTGGTAAGCGCAAAGAGGAGCAGCAGGTTAAAATCTATAGAATGTTTATGCCCCTATTGGGATACAACATACCCATTCAGTTTCTGGTTTTATTCTGAGATGAAATTTTTATTTGATAAAATTTATATACTCTGTAATTTAATTCCAAGATGTTTAAAGTGCATAGGTGAGCATTACAGATACATTTGGGCCTATCATTTTTAGTTGTTATGGTACCAATTATAACCCTCCCCCCAGATTCAATATGAAATTGAATATACTTTAAAAGGAGGTTTTATTTTCATACATGTTTGTGTATATAAACACACCTAACTTCCACATTTGACATTGAATAATATGATACCTCTGTGTAGGGAAAACCAACAAAACTAGAATCCCAGTTCCGTTTGACGTATTCCATGATTCTAAATCTGCTACGAGTAGAACAGCTGCGTGTGGAGGACATGATGAAGCGAAGTTTCTCAGAATTTCATCAACAAAAAGACCTACCAAAGCATAAGACCCAGATGGAGGAACTTCACACTAAGATCTCTCAGATTCAAAACATTGAATGTTTTATGTGCTGTGTAGATCTGGAGAAGTATTTTGAGACGTGTAGAGATTTTCAAAGTTTAAAGATGCAGTTACAGGTTTGCAAAGACTCATTTCCTGTTTTGTAATTATATCAGTTTCAAAAACGAGATCACCCTTGAAATTCACTCAAAGTCTAATCTTGGGGAGACTATCCAAATATCCATATGACTTTGTCATTTACCTTGATATTCAAGAATTAAATTTGTAAAAGATTTCTAGTACTTTATCCTCATGGTGTTTGAATCATTATTTGCATAATGGGGGATATATAGGAATCACCCTGTACGTCCGTCTGTCTGTCCACCAAACTTTGTCCCGGCCATAACTTCTCACCTTATGCACGGATTTTAATAATATTTCACAGAATTGTTGCTTAGGATCCAAGGGTATGTCATGACCTTGAACCAAGGTCATAGGTCAAAGGTCAAGGTCATGATAGACACAATAAGTAAAACCTTGTCCGGGCCATAACTTCTTCCCCTGTGCATGGATTTCAATAATATTTCACAGAATGTTTGCTTAGGACCCACGGGTGTGTCATGACCTTGAATCAAGGTCATAAGTCAAAGGTCAAGGTCACAATAGACACAATGTTAAAACCTTGTTTTCATTGATTATACCTCAAAATGTGCTTGAAAGTGGGACATCCATTACACTTACACCAGTGATGTCTCTTGGGATGAATTATTGCATGTTTCAACTTTGTTGCCGTGGGGGGTATTTGTCCCATTAGGACTGCTCTAGTTTGTATTGTATGATGCTTATGGAAAAATGATTTTGTTGTAGGAGGTAGTGCTGTCTCATCCGGCCACCATTAAGTGTATGACACCAGGTCGTGTAGTACTTATCAATAATTCTACTCATACTAATGTCTTAGGACTGGTTCTCAAGACTACTATGGGCCGAAACAATGAAAGGATCTTTTCTTGTTTGGTTACGTGTGAGAAAAATGAAATGTCTAAAACAGATTCAAAACAGAGTGTTATTAAAGATGAAAAAACTGAATCGACTAATGTTGTGAAACCTGTGTTGAAAACAAAATTATATCTACCAGAGGGACCATCATGGCATGATATGATTGAATTCAAGTCATGTGATATTTCTGTGGTAACTGTGAAGACTATAAAAGTTGAACCAGAAAAAATAATTGATAGTATCAAGAAAAGAAGAATTCCAAGATTCAGGTAAGTTTACTCTTACATTGTGTCACTTAATATCTTATTTTTTGATGATCTAGATGTGTGGAAAGCACAACACTAAAAACCACTGACAGCTCCTTTTCATGTCTGTATTCAGTTCTTGGTTGAATTTATTAGACATGTGTGCCAGTATATCCGCTAAAGATTATAGCATTTTGATTTCACTTCTGTTTTCTCTACCAGTCAATAATGGCCGCCACCAAACACGTGATCTAATGTGTGTGTGGCAAATATATAAAAACAAATTGAATGTGTAGAATTCTGAGGAAACATTTCATTTCATTTCATTCAACAATTACTGTAGCAGGATGTATGTAATGTAAAATAATTATAACATAACACGTTGCCATTTTATAGTATATGTATAGTATAGTAGCATGAAGAGATAGGCAATCACAGTACTGTAAATAACAATAAAAAGTAACACATATGTACAAAACATCATATAAATTACAAAATTAGAAAATACAATTTTCTTTTGTTTTCTCAAACATCGATAATGCTATTTCCAGGTTAATTCAAACTAATTTCAAATTCCTGATTCTTATCTTTATACATGTATATAAATATACATCTCAAACTCAATTTCCACTTAACTTGAACTGTTTTACATGGTCTGTGCGATTTATAAAGAGTCCACTGTACAACAGAATTATTGTATATTATTTGGTGTACTGTTGATGTGGCTGAGAGCCTGATTTGCATTATATTGGTGGCCATGTTTATTATCTCAGGATTGTGTTACTATGTGGAAGTTGGTCGTAAGTTTTGACTTTCATGTTATGATTAGTCCAGTTAGTCAGCCAAACTGTCACATGTTTGATAAGAGCTGACTTGTCATATTAAGATATGATAGAACCGACCATTGTTGTTGCGTGCACTTACACCTCACGGAGCCAAACAATAGACCTTTTAGCTTTAACTGCGGGACTGAAGTTTGGATAGTAAAATCATCACTGTTCCCGCAAAGTGATGTAAGAGACAATTAATGTCATTATGACGTTAAAAATTTTACTATGTAACTATTGGCTAACCCTTAACGTCCATCCCACAGTTAACCTGAAGAGGTATATATTAGTAGGAAAAATTTTATCATACCAAGAGTTCTACTGATAATAAGTTAATGAACTTCAATTCAAGTAACTTGCATCACTTTCAGGTTTTCATTAGTTTTTTTCCTTCGCTATAATTTACTTACGAAATTAAATATATGATTATACCATGATCAATATCCACTTTTCTGGAAACCATCTATAACAACTTTGTGTTTGGTAGGTACATTCAGATATTGTGCATTATCAATCTTTGTAACAATAAAAAAATCAAAAACAATTTCTAACGGTAATATGATAATGTCCAAAGTGAATTAAATAGGGATAAACAAACAGTGATTGGTTTTGACAGGTATACCATGGTCATGCTGATGAACACCACTTTTTCTTGGCTCTAGCTTCCTATGTTCCAACAGCAAAATTCTGTTTCCAATGGTATAGCCCCATTATCACTGTAGGAACCAAACAAACGCTTTATATTTATCCTCTACATTGTAAATATTCCTTATTGTGGTAATTATATATACTATAATTCTATACAATAATTATACTGCCCCCCCCCCCATAATTCATTACAATCATTATACTAAACCCCACCCCACAAAAGAAGTTTTGGGAGGAATATAGGAATCACCCTGTCTGTCTGTCCATCTGTCCAGTCAAGAAGTTTAACAAAGTTTCTCAAAAAGTACAAGTGGAACATCCATTATATTTATACCACTGATGTATTTTTGGATGAATTATTGCATGTTTCAGCCCACGTTGCTGGTGGTGGTATATGTCCCATTAAGACAGCTCTAGTATGATTAAAAATCCCCTGGGCTTCAGGTTTTAATATCACTACAAACAGCAGTTTTATCAATTGTATCACACGTAATAAACTTGGTATTTTGTATTTATAGAGATGATCCTCCAGGGCAGGCAGTATCTGTAGCAACTCAGGAACTACTTAGACTAGCCGAGTCAAACCCAGACGGTCTGCCAGGTTTGGATCCAGTGAAGGACCTCCATTTAAGAGATATTGAACTTGTTGAACAATTCCGATCACTTGGAATGATAGAGGAAGGACTACAGAAATATCAGTGTATACATTGTCCACGCTTCCAAGAACATGTAAGTTGTTTAAAAAAATTATTCATTGGCAGGAAGATTCTTATACACTTAGTAAATTTCGATGAAATATGCCCTCTTTTGGATGTTTTGGTCGTAGATTCATAGTTTAGATATATTAAAAGATATTGTACATAATAATGCATATGATTTATGAATCAATGTCAAGGTCACAGGTCAAAATTTTGGTACTGACAGAAACGTCTAGTTACAAGGAATACATATGTGAAATATGAAAGCACTATCACATACCATTCCTGAGATATACCCAATGTTAAAATTTTTGAAATGTAGGTCAGAGGTCAAGGTGATAAGGGTGAAAATTTATTTACTCATGGAAAGGCCTTGTCACAAAGAATATGCATGCGAAAAAGGAGAACTCTACCTTTTACAGTTGAAAGTTATGCCCAATGTTAAAGTTTTTTGCCACAAACAGAGAGACAGACAGGCCAAAAACTAGATGCACACAAATCTTTGATCTTGGGGGCATTAAAATATGGGTAGCAAATACAGAAAGGGCAGTATAGCTATTTCCTCTTTCTACTGTCTTGCATGTAAGGAATTTGTCATGTAAAGAGGATTATCAAGGGATAAACAATACATATTGAAATGTTTCATCAAAAGGTTCTTTTTATTTTGTTCGGAAGCAATGTGAAGGTCTGCATGTATACCTTCCGAGGGTGGTTTTCTCAAGTTCCTGCTACTGCTATCATCATGTCAAGTGGAACAAAAACAAATGACACCTTTTATTCTACCACATGAATTGAATCATTGGTATAAACTAATTCCTTTACCTGTTGATCTTTTTATAGTTTCAGGAGCATAGTAGGAATATGAAAATTAAAGATGAATACAAACATTTGAAATTCCTTCTCTCTGATCAGAGCTTAGCATTATTACCCGAGTATCAACAAAGAGTTCAGGTGAGATACTCACAAGAAACATCATGATTATAACTAAATTTATCTTTGAATCCTATTTTACCATTCTTTACAATATTTTGACTTAACTATAGTAAAACTGCTGACGGTTGCTATTTTTTCCTCCTTTTTTGTAACTGTATAAATTTAATTTTGTACACTTTGATAATGTTACAGTATGTAGTTCATAGTTAATGAATGTTATTACATGTACATGTATAGAGATTGAAGTTTTAGAATAACAACTTTAATATTATTTTCAAACATTAGAAATCAATTTGTATTTGCATATTCAATGGATAAATAATGCAGTTAAATATATGAACATTCACTATTGTTTAACACAGTCATCTGCATGAGACAATTTTTTACAAATTATTACACTTCCAAATGAATCTATGCAATTTGCTATTACTTTTAATGAGTTATTTTCTAAATGAAGTATTACTAGAATTTACCAATACTTGTATAATACCGATTAACACCAAGTTCCCAGGTTACACCACAGTGTGCATCAGATTGGTAACCTCTGCTTCCATATCACCATGTGACCTGAAAATTGTTGAAAGTGACATAAAAATCAACCAATTAACTAATGTCTAGAACAGTGACTCATGTCAGAACATTTTTCCTGAACATTGCTATAGCTTTGTCCATCTTGATCTCTGGGTTTCTCAGATTTGAGTTTTTTAACCACAGTGTTTCAGTTTCTTTGAGAGCAGCTAATTATCAATGAACAGTAAAAATCAAATATGAAGAGTGAATTGAAAGTATATGTCAAGTGTGAAACAGTAACACAAATTTCTTCAATTCTTCTTGATAAGCATTTTAGGTTTTAACTAGTGAAGAAAAATTTTGCAAATATCAAAGAAGAATAAAGAAATATTATTTTACATATATAATTAAAATCCATGATGAAAATAGGGATTCCTTTTTCCTAGCAAGGACATGCCTGGTCTGAATCGTTTTTTTTTTTTTTTTTTTGGTAAAATTCAGCTGTGTGTGAAAACATCACAGACATGTAAAATACATAGAATACACACATACAAAAGACGTCACAAAAGTGTTCAATTAAAATGTAGTTGTGGTACCAATTTAGGACGCGGTCATTTGAGGCGAGTTGTTATCATGATTATTGTATGTATTTTTGTGTCACTCTATATTGTAGGTTCTCAAAGCACTGAACTACATAGATGAAAATAACACAGTACAGCTGAAAGGTCGGGTAGCATGTGAGATAAGTAATCATGAACTGATGATAACCGAGTTGGTTTTTGAGAACGTACTGACAGAACTTCATCCCACTGAGATTGCAGCTCTCTTATCCTGTGTAGTGTTTGAACAAAAGAAATGTAGCGATCCTAATCTTATTGATACTCTTGTAAAGGTAAACAGGACTTATTATGTGGTATTTAAAGATATATATAGGTATTACCATAATTACTCGTGTATAATGTGCACATTTTTCAGAATTGCTGACATCGATTTCTAAGGATTTGTATGTGATGTCGATCTGAATATAACTGCTGAATGTCGGCATATACTAAGATTACAGCAGGAGGTTAATTAGGTTCTTGTATGTCTGATATTTCTGACAATCTTCCTATTTACTAGAGTTTTATGTATTTAATTACAAATTACACTGGAAGTGGGTTCAATCTTTAATAAGACAGCTAATTGGCCCATCGTATACCTTTCACCTATACAATTAGATATCCACTGTGCAGGGTAAAGATGTCACCTTCTAACAATACCTGGTCAACTGACCGATGTGTTGTACACACATCAGTCAGACAGAAAGTGTTAATGCAGCAAATAATAAGAACATCCAGTTTATATAGGTTTCATTATATTGGAGTTACTTCCCTTGTGATAAGTTGTCTGCCATCATCAATGTATAGAACTGAATATTTGTTCATAAATCAACTAAATTATGTAGGTAATTTCTCCAGACTAAGAATAATTAGTGTTTTTGCAATGCTTATGCATACTTCGAGGTATTAGACAACGTAAAAAAAGTTTCTAATAAGTGTAGATATTACAGCTTCCTAAAGTATTAAACTTAGTATGAATATGAGGCAAAAACTCATGCTTGACCACAACATGACCGACAACAGGAGGTAACTCCAACTAAATTACTGCTAATGAAACCTAGCTATAATGACCTTGAAGGTACATAACGTATATCTCTAAAACTAATTTATTACTCACCTACGGTAACTATATTAGTATCTATTATAATTATGAGTACAGGCATAGTTAGTCAGATAATTGATATATCCAAATGGATGAATTTTGCTAATAAATGTGAAGTGCCAGATAATTCATGCAACTGTACATTAACAACATAACTTTCACGGCTGCTCACTATTTATCGATTTTTTACCTGCATATTTTATACAGGAAGTAGTTTTTTCTTGATTTTTTTCGTTGATTTTGAGGTTGCACATTATACGTGTGTGTTCATTATACACTGGTAATTATGGTAGCTTTCTGTATAATCGAAACCGAACCTTTACTGTGCTCATTATTTGTTTAATCACCTCTATCACGACTAAATAATATCAAGTAAAGTTGAGGTCTGATCTTAATTATACAGGGCAGTGCCCCATTAAAGTTGTTTGGTTCAAAAAGGGGCGTTGTGTTTGCGACGAATGTTAATAATTTTGTGAATGTTTCTATTTTTTATGAAATCTTCAAAGCAGTAAGGCAATTGAATTCAGTTTATTCAAATGCCATACAGCTTATAGAAATAACATATTTACAGGTATATACATAATTATACATAACATAAAAACAATGAAATACAAATATTGTCATAACGATTTACAAAGTAAAAACACGGAATAAATGATTTATATAGTTGCACACAAGAGGAGGGTGAAATTATACATATGTGAGTTAACTATATAGTCTGCATAGATCTTTGTTTTGATGACAAATATAGGTACTTGTCAAGATTGATTAGCTGTTTAACATTATTTATACAGAATAGTTTAACTAACTTAGAAACACAAAACCTTCTATGATAATAAGGTTTAATATGCTTAATTCACAAGTTCTATAACAAGGACATATTAATATAAAGTGAAATTCATCTTCAATTTCATTTTGGTTGCAATGAGCACATATTCTATTAGTTCTTGCTTCATTGATGTATTTTTCTTGTTCTATTTGCAGAATAAGTGTTGATAATCGAAATTTAGCGATACATTTTTTACATAACATGGGAATAGGTTTTATGAAATAATATTGTATTGTTAAATTGTCAATTAGGTGTTGATATAAAAATCCCTTGGCAGATCTCGAGATTTCAAGGAAAATATTGTGTTGGCGCAGACCTTAAAATTCTTTTTTCTATATTACACTTAACGTGTGTGTCATAAAATAAATAAGCATCTTCATGAGTCAAGGAGATGCGCTACATAAACTTCTCTCTCTACCTGACAGATTGCATTCAAATGTCTTGGGTCAGATAACTTTCAATTTCTGGTCAAGTGTAATCATATTCATACATGTTCCAATATAAGTGTACCAAAGCATTATTTAATGTTAAAATCATACTTCTCATATCTGTTTTTCTCAGTACTTTGAAGTTTTACTTAACAGCAAGAAAAAAAACAAAAACAAAAACAAATCTGCAGCTTTATAGCTGTATTCTATTTTTGTTGCCATAATCTTTATTATTATTTTTTTTTTTGGCTAAATTTACTTCTTTTTCTATAGATTTTTAGATTTTTGTTATCTGATAATAGGTACGGTTCTACACTACTCAATACATATATTCAATTACTTTTAAAAATGACAATAGCACCTTCCAGGTGCATGGCTTCTTATTTTTCTCCTTTGCTATGGACCCAATCGAAGCATTAAGGAATCAAATACATTCAGATGTATACTCCCTCATATGTATACCATGATATGGGGCTTTCGGTTTATACCGTCTCATCCAAAGGACCGATGGAAAAAAGCCAAACCGACAACCAGGATTGAACATGGGTCTCTGTATTAGAAATCTAGAGTAATATATTTACCTGCTGCCTGATTTTATTATGATGTATATGTCAATATTGTGATGTTGTGTGTGTGTGTAAAAACATCATGTTAGATATGTGTTAAAGGGAGATGTGAAAGTGTATTAAAAATGCTTCATTTTTAAGGGCAAAGAGCATATCTTGGAGATAGCAGAGAGAATCACAGCCCTTCAGAGACAGTGCGGAATGGAGTTGGCTGCAGATTATGAAGAGGATTTTAAGTTTGGACTGATGGAGGTGGTGTTTGAGTGGGCACGTGGAATGGTATGTAGATCCAAGATCCTAGAGAGCCTTTAATGTTTAGAGAACTGAAATCCATTGGCCCTTTTCAATGGTAGCAATCAGATATACATGTATTTACCAATATTCAGGTCTGTATCTGGTCATTTGAGAATATACATCTATCCAAGTTTGAAGTATGCCATGTGCATCTTTTTTCGTTTGTTTTGTTTCATTCAGCAGTTTACAAAAAGGAACCATGTTAGAGATACTTCATGCACATTTAGTTTTGTAGTTTAACGTAGCCCACAATTCAGCATTTATGTTTGTAATTAATAAACATAACTTCCATAACCCCAACGTTTAAGCACACACAGCGCTAGCATCATCTAAAAACTTGTGTTGCAATTTCAGCCCTTTGCTGACATTACAACGTTGACCGATGTACAAGAAGGCATAATAGTGCGATCTATACAAAGACTGCATGAAACAACTAGAGATGTTAGAAATGCAGCTAGAATTATTGGAGACCCCATTCTGTATCAGAAGATGGAAGAGGCCTCTAACATGATTAAAAGGGACATTGTATTTGCAGCTTCACTGTACACTCAATAACAAAATAAAATATATATTATTTGACATTTGTGTTTTATTTATTGTTCCTCTTGATGAACCATCAAATAGTTACCATGTTATGAAATAACTTTTTATACAGTTATGTTTTAATACAGGTTAAAGTTTAAAATATTTTATCGTCATCAATATCCATAATAAAAGAAGTTCAAGTCTTGTATCAAATGATCTATTACACACATAATGTGTTAGTCATAGTAGGAATACCATGTTTTATTATATTTACTTGAAACAATAACTTTCAATCTTGGAAATACAACCATGTTATAAATTAAATACCAATGCAGAAACCGTAACGTTGACACTCTCTATATAAACTCTTTATCATAATTTTATATGAAAATGATATAACCTTTACACCATTTGTTGAGGTATTTTACAAAATTTAAATTTTATAGAAACGGAATCAAAAATTTGGGAACAACTTTTTATGCCCCTGGATCGATAGATCGGGGACATATTGCTTTTGTTTTTATTTTTTAATTTCTACATTATACTAAAAACTATTCCACAATCCTATAACAGATAGCTAAATAATAATACAAAGTCAGAACAGATTATTCATTAGGTCGGTGATACCTCAGTCTCAAGACCTTGTTTAATGATTAAAATGTATCGTGTGTCATGTATGTACATAGAATACAAGTATCTGTACTATGTACATAAATCAAAACAAGTGAATATTCAGAATCAAAAAACCTGCCTGGAGGTCGGCTTATTTAAAAGTTTTTTCCCAAACAAAGTGTCGGATATAAAGTCTGAGAATATGAAACTTTATGTAAGTATGTACTCTATAGCTAGTCACAGTGATACAGTAAAGTGACATCAGGAGTTTTTTAAAAAAAGTTGCAAAGAAATGACATTACACAATCTATATGATGGCATGAGCAATTTGAACGTGATCTATCTGAAGTTATAGGAAAGACTGGTAATAAATATTTCAAATATAACACGAATACTGTTCATAATATTGGAATTACATGTATAAGCAAAAAGGATTTTTATAATCTTGACTTGAAGTATGTACTTCAAATGAAAGGTAAGCTTTGATGGCACAGACAAACTACATGTGATAAAAGAGATAAAGCATGTACATTGTATTAAACTTATTACAATATAGGTGTGTGGTTATTTGGAATTTTTTTTATCTTTTTTGACAATTTTTCAGTTGTACCACAGCATAGATGATAGAAGCAGAAGTTTACCACCTTCTTTAACATAATGGCACAATCCCTGAATTGAACTCGCATCCCCTGAATAGTGAAGCACTTGAAACTACACCAATTCTGCATTAATATGTAAAAGATAAACTCCAGGTTCTATTTAATTCATTTGCAAAGCAACAAAATGACCTATGGTCCAAATAATGGATGGACACATTAATGAATATTTGTATCCTCTAGTTTAAAAAAAAAGAAAAGGTGTCATAATGTATAAATCATTATGGATAAAATTTGATGTATGAAAATATCAACTCTTCTGTAACAAAACATAAGCATCACAAATTCTCAAGAGTTTTTATGCAAATTGTTGTTCTACAGCATGATTTGTAAAGTTCAAATGCATAAGATGAAATTTCACAATAAATAAATATCATGATGAACTAATCGCTCATTTCCTACAAAGAATCCCTCAAAATTCATTAAATGCTGCCATGTAGAATTCATACACCTATGGATTCTGTCCTGCTTTAAGGCAATCCTCTGAAGATCATGGTAATTCTGATTAGAAAGGCCATGGTTTCAACACACTGCAAGTTCTCTGTAATACTGAATTCTTCACTTGTCAATCAGAGTTCCCTTGAATTTCTTTTTCGCTTCCTCTTGCTGGAATGACAGCAAAATATACATTTATGAATAAGTGAAAACAAGAGTTGTCAAGAGACAATAGAGCTCACCAGTGGCAACCAAATTTAAATAGCGAAAATTTTTTGTAAGTAGGTCAGTCTTCCAGATCATAATGTAAGAAATTTTGCTACGCAATAAAATGTATTGTCACAAGGAATATACAAACTTGAAATATTTAAGCCCTATCTCTTACTGTACGTAAGTTATGACCAAGGTTAAAATTTATTAAAAGTTGGTCAAACTTCAAGGTCAATGTCATAAGGTCAAAAGTTTTGGTAATGAAAGGTCTTGGCACAAAGAATACACGTAAAATATTAAAGTCCTGTCTTTAATGGTTCTAAACTTATGATCCAAATTAAAGTTTTTGACTACAGACAACAACAATTGTGGTATGACAAAAGCATTCCGGACATTTGTCTGGCAAGCTAAAAATGAATTAATTTGATATGTTTACCTGTATGTAAATTGTAACAACTAATCAGTTTTGTAATAATTCATTTAAACCTCTTATAATTTGAAGTTCATGTGATACATAATTTGACAGACACTCTGAGGACTTTTGGTTCCTTCAATTTTCTGTCAATATCCCTTTTCTAGCAGACATTAATTAAAATAAACCAAGACCTTGATACTAACCTCCTCTATTCTTCTTTTGTTCATGCCTTTCCTTAAAAGTTGTTTCTCAATAACCATGGCATTTGCTGCATATGAATCCGCTATTTCTTTCTGTAAATGTCAGATTTTTTTGTATTATTAACATGCCATTACATAATTTGAGTAAAATCAAATAAATGATTAACAGTGTATAGTGAAAAATTAACACTTGACACTCGGAACTTTATTTCCCCTTTTCACCCTCAGTAAAAGTATATCTTTATTTTTATCTATTTTTTTTTATGTATTATGTATCTGTAATCACAAGTCTACTATTATACCTAGGGATCTGTCTCAAGCACTTTAACCTATTCTGACCTTAACATGATAAGATATGTCTTTACACTTCATGTATTCATACCTGTCAATCATTATCACTTGATAAACACTGTATATACAGCTTAGATATTTAAATGAGATCATGATAATAAATTAAGTATGCCCTTGTATACAGTCATGTCTATTATGCCAGCAAATTGACACAATAAAGGATGGAGTTAAAGAGCAATGTAATTACTTTTAATATGCATTATTTCAGTGTTGGCTCAAATGTGTTTACCCTCTGTCTAAAGTTAGCAAAAGCTAAATAAAAAAGCAAAATATTCAATCATTTGTTCCTCTTAAACCAATGGTTTACAAAGGTATGGAGCATGTAACATATATACATTATATGCAATGCAGGTGCTAAAGTTAGATATACAGAAATACAGCAAAGGAGATGTGTTTGTGACAAAGTAATTACTCATTTATGGCTTTTAAGTGAGTATGCTTTTCCAGCTTGTGTATTTATGAAAGTAACATGCATAATACTAAAATCTACTAAGTTACCGCTTCAATTTCTTCTTCTTCATCTTCCACTGTTGACACTGTCACAGAGCTGAATTTTCCCATATTCTTTGTATGTTTAGTTAAAGTAACCTATAAAACATCAAAACACAAAGCATTAATAAAAGTTGGATGTCAACCGTATTTACTTGAATACAATACGCACCCCCCAAAATGACCTCCAAAATCATGAAAAAACCTCTAACTCCGTGTATAATACGCAGGGGGAAAATCCAAAACAAGATATCAATTTCGTGTTGAAACAGCAAGACTGCGAGCTGAATTTGCTTTGCCGTATACCTTTTAGAGTGTAATCGCGTAACATGTATTATTATCAAAAGCGGCACAGAACAACCAGCCTTTATTCATCGTGTGATATCAACGCTTTTCTCTCTTTCATTTCATTTACAATCAAACTCGCATAGACTTAAAATGTTTTAACTAGTACCCTCGTCCCAAACGATCGCTTCATTTTTTCTCTCTCGTTAGAATGAACGTGCGTGTCTACTATACTATCAGGGACGTAGATATATACATCCCTGATACTATGTGAACTTTAAGCAGAGATCGCAAATGTTTGTGAGGACAAAATATATAAAAAAAAACACTAATGAATGAATGTAATCCAAACTGTCGATGCTCGCGCCATTACAGTCAAGTAGTTTCACCTGTTGCGTAACTATCGATTAACAATTAAGGATAAATCATTATATCACCAGGGTCTGGCGCCATAAACTGAGAATATACTTAAGTCAAAAATTCATATTCTTCTGTTCATCAATGAATTAATAACTGAAATTTGGATTTTATTTAGTTTTATTCTACTGATGAATAGAAGTAAGCCATTCTGCATTAAAATTTATTGGAACATTTGATAATGGAATAAATTAAATTGAAATTTTTGACTTAAGTACATGTATATTCTCAGTTTATGGCGTCGGACCCCGTACAATCTGCTAATCAGAAACCATTGCTAAATAACACGGCGCAAGTATTCTGCCACATTGTAGACTTTACTCCTTTTATCGCCTTGGGCATTTCCTACAGGAAGCAGACAGTATACAAACAAAAGATTTATCTCGCGCCTCGTGGGTTTGATTGACGGCTTTAGATACTTTAACAGACACACGCATTCCTCTAAATCTGCCACTGTAGCTTAAAAGTGTGGAAAAAAAGTGCCAGATTTCTAACCCTATGTATAATACGCAGTGAGAAAATGAGGGGTCAAATTGGCGAAAAAAAGTGCGTATTATATTCGATTAAATACGGTAATCAGAACAATCAAATGAATTCATAGAATTTGTATTGTAAATTCCAGGGTATGAGGAAGCAAACATAACTGCAAAGACAAAGTGCTTTTTGTACAGCTCTTATCAAATGTATTGTAATTTTTCTGTTACATATTTTAAAGTGTTATAGTTTATTTATATACCTTCTTTGGTTCAGATATCTTGCTGTACACATCAGTTTTGGATGCATCTCTCTTTAAAGCTCCATCCACTACAAACATGACATTACTGTTGCCTTGGTGATGGTAATACAACCACAGACCACACCTGCAAAAGTATTACATGTATCTAATTACCTATTTTATCACAAAAATGAATTTTAATCACATAACAGAAAGTGTACTATACATGCACCGTAAACTGATTTTCTTTTTGAAAACTGGACACTTGTCAATTTTTCCATGATAAGAATTTATTTTGAAGTTCAGTGCTTTGGTTCTTAAAATGTTTTGAGAATTCTGTAATGAATATAACATTTTAATTCTAGGTACAGGGCTCAATACTGTACATATAGCAGGGCCTCCCTTTGAAAACAATTTTAAATACTACATTTCATGAGATATTACTGAAATTCATGCATTGTAGATTAGTTTATTCCTTAATAGTTTTATTTTGAATTAATACCTACCGTTTAAAATATGTTTAGGAAATGCTACATGTATTTAAAATTTCTTTATCACATTATTTACCTTTTGCATTTTTGCCTGTATTGTTTTTCAATTCCTTCTGGTCTGAAATAATTGTACAAACTATAAAGCAAAAATATTAAAAAGATTTCTATATTATGATAATAATTGTTCAATATTAGTATTACTTATTTTTTGTTAAATACTCGGCTCTTTCTATCGGGCAATTCATAAGAAAACCTGTTGAAACTTTAAGACACTGATTGCTGTTCGAGTACTTGCGCTAATACAACAACTGAATGATCATCAAATGTAGGACATCACATCTCTTGGCCAATTCACTCATTATAATGTCATAATTAAACAGCTTTTCAAATATGATTCTTTTATCTTATAATGAACTCATGCGGTGAATGTGGCCACCTCTGAATTTACACAAACAATACCTTTTCAGATATATAATATCATCTGGATCACATGTGAGTTTGTGAGCATGTTTTTGGCTGTCAATCACTCTGGCATTATCACGCCTTCTCATTGGTAATTTCTCCATTGGGCAATCTATATATTTCATTAAAGAGAATTACATGTAGGTTTAACTTTATGCATATATCTATGTCAAATACACAAGTATACACTTATGAAAGTTCTACTCAAAACGCTATGTGATAACCATCTCAATTACTCAGTAAATATCATCAATGATCAATCAGTTGAAAATTTAAATAAAAACACTTGGATACAAGTATGATGTGATGATATTACAACTTTAAGTTAAATCAAGAAGTTTTGTATGGGCTAAGATGGATATAGTCCAAGAGTTGTTATCCATTGAGGGAGATTAATAAACTCTAGCCAATTTGAGGAGAGCAAGGTTCAATGTTAAGTGCTTTATATTCAGTGTGACAAAAAGAAAAAAAAATCCAGCATGTGAGACAATTCCAACAAGTCCCACCATACTGCCAAAGAGGGGGTCCAATGAAGAACTGCATGATTTATCAGGGGAAATTACAGAAGAGAAAGTATATATATAGTGTTTCCATCATACCTGAACGACTCCAACAAGAAAGCTTGGAAGCTAAGAAACATAAAGCCCGAAATGTGCATGATGTAATGTGTGGTTAGCAACCTCACTGACATCCCATTAACAGATTTACATCCAACATGTGCCACAACAACGGGGCATTCCAAACACTTTCTTCAACCTTACTACCATGTGCAAAGCTACCAGGACTCCTTTCTTGCAACCATTATCCTTTGGAACTCTCTCTCACAGCACACTGTAGACACTGATTCTCTCGAGACATTTAAGGTCAGAATCGAGGAGTGAACAGGTCACTATAGTGACTTCAAGCGACTGTTGGACTGAACGTTTTTATCCAAATTGTAAATAAATGAACCTTCCATTACATGATTTTACCCTATTTAAGGTGTGCAATAATATAATACTCTTGATGAAGTCCTGCACAGCAATGGAAGAAGAAGAAGAAGGGTGAAACCAAACACCGAAACGGCACCTAAACACAGAAAAGGCAGGATAAACACCAAAACGGCCCTTATATACTCATTATAATGACAAATTTGCCCATTTCCATAATATATAGGCTAAACAACATTGGAAATGCTGATTTTTTTTTTAATTTTGACTTAGAAATAAAAAGTTTGATATTCCGAATTTCCTTTGATTGATATACAATAAACTGCTTAAAGTCATTCGGACAACTCTGGATTACATGGATTACAGCAAGTTCAGGATTCGGGCATATTTATCATTGTATCAGAATTAGTTTCATATCATTTGATCACAGTCCTCTGCCTATTTATAACAAGGATGCATACATTAGTCCCTAAATATATATAACTTGAATTAAAGGAAAACATTAATTTTCCCCCAAAAAGTTTTATACTTTCTAGTCCTATCCAAATACATGCTACAAATTGTGATGATAAGAATAATGAATATATACTGGCTATAAACCTCTTCATGACATGAAGATGGCCATTTTCACAACCCGAAATAGCATGGAAAAGAAAGTGCAATAACTATGTCAGTATGCATCAAATCATAATATAACTTGGTCATTGTATGTACAACATATATATCTATCATGAAAAAGTTGTCTTTTGTTTCTTTGATCAATATTAAGTGCCGTTTCGGTGTTTACTCTGCCGTTTCTGTGTTTAGGATGCCGTTTTGGTGTTTCGATTCACCGGAAGAAGAAGTGCCCTTTTAAATTTGAAGTAAAAATTCTAAAACATTTCAATTTTTATTACTTTATAATTAATGTTTACTTTTGCTCAGTCCTTGAATAGACCCTTCACGTTAACTGCGGGGCTGATGTTTTGAGTGGCAAATAGTTACATTTCCCGTGAAATTTCTGAAGTCATAATAAAATATTGATTGTCTCTTAGGTCATTTTGTGGGAATAGTAATGATTTTGCCACTCAAAACATCAGTCCCACAGTTAACATGAAAGAGTCTATTGGTTTACTGAAAACAGTGTCCGTGAAACTCATCGGACCGAACAGACAAAAGTGCGATCGGTCCGATTTGCGCGTTTTCTAGCCGGACCAGTTTGTCCGATGTCGGCTCCAGCACTATGTATACCGCGGAGAGACGGAGTCTTGTAAGCACTTATACTATTTAATAACGACGCTTATAATTTGAGCGTTCCTGTGACATTGTATTGTTTATATGGTTTAAAGGTCGGGCGTTCATCAGTGTTCATGAATGTCTTTTCTGGCGAAATTAAAATATGTGGAGGGGGCAATGTTTAAATACCCTATTTAAAATGGCACCGTGTAAAATATGGAATGGAATGGAATCGTGGAATGGAATGGAATATGGAAAGAATTTTGGAATGAAGATTTTAAGTTGAAGTTTTGGTGTAAGGGTCACACATTCGGTTTCTTGGGATGAAAGGGGTTACATTTTTATGGCAAATGTGTTAATAAGTGACCACTGGTCAGTCCAGTAAAGTTCTGAAATAAGAAACTTTTTGCGTTATCATTAAACTTTTGTTGGAAGAGTCACACATTCGGTTTCTTGGGATGAAAGGGGTAACATTTTTATGATAAATGTGTAATAATGACCACTGGTCAGTCCAGTAAAATTTTGAAATAAAAACTTTTTGCGTTATCTTTTCACACAATGAACTGTCTATAAAGATAAAAATGTGACAACTGATTATTGGTCACTCTGTACAACTGATCATCTGTCATCGTGCCAAAATTTGGTATTTATAAATCTAAGACTAATTTAACACGGACAGGTGGTAAAATGGCTGCTAATCAAATAATATGATTATATGCCAAAAATTGTAAGTAAAGAAAAAATAAACTCTACCTTGTGATATGTCATGCGACTATACAGTTTTTCATGTGGATAAAACCTTTCAGTGATTGATTTTGTCGTGTGTGTTACCCGCTTGGTCGAGAATTAGTACCTGATTATCACACATCTATGTTTAGAAAATTTTAAAAGCAGGAAGGTGGGACTGGATTGGCATAGCATGCATTGGCAAATACTATTGTATTTTAGTATGAAGGTCACGGTCAAGGTCACAAGGTCACTGACGTTAATGCCATTTGAAAGGGTTTCATTAGTTAAATAAACATGCCGAATATGGAGTCTCTATCTCGAAAGGTGGAAAAGTTATTGTATTTAAGAAATCGGGACGGATTAATGGACGAACGAACAGCCAAGCAGACAGACGGATGCCTTTTAGGCCGGGCGTAAAAGTATTCCAAATTTCTATTCCAAAGTCTATTTCATTCCATTCCATCATTCCATTCCATTTCACAATTCCATTCCACGATTCCATTCCATTCTATTCCATATTTTACACGGTGCCATTTAAAATTTGTCCCTTTTCTTTTTCGGTCAGACAGAAATGATTTTGGTCCTATGAAATATGTCTTCCAATAGGACTGAATGTCCTATGGAGTTCAACAAAGTTTCGCGGACACTGTGAAAACAGATAATGTTAACGATTTTCTCAGCTCAAATGAGAGGTTGTTCCAAACCAGTGTCAGTGTTTAACAATTCCTTTTTTCTTCTTTGTTGTTTTTGTTTTTGTTTTTTATTTAACTGTTACTGTACTGTTAATGTTACTCTGTGTTAAACTTAAAGCAAATAAAGGAGCCAGTACCCAGTATCAAGGAGATTTGACCACAAATGCAGTAATATACATAGAGGGGTTTCTCCGCTTGATATTCTTCTTGATCTTTGACATCCGTACAAACAACACTTTTGGAAACTACTTTCGGCATTTTGTTGATAGATCTAATACATGTAGTTACGTTACAACGTTCTTCTTTTTTCTTTGAGTAGAGTCACTTCGCTCTTTTGATAGTTCACGCACGAATGTTTCGTTGTAATGAATTGTTGTAAACACCATAGATATAAGGTTGTGCGAGTCAGCAATTTTATATTAATAATAATTTTCTTAAGCATCGTCCATTTGATTTGATTGGGGGGGGGGTCCTTTGATTTTTGTGAAATTATACTGTAGATTTGAAAATTTTTATTTTTCCAGAAAATAAAAATTATTATATTGCTCTGGTACACACACACACACACACACACACACACACACACACATCTGATGAAATAGATAAAGAATGAATGAATAAATAAAGAAAGTTTTATTACGAACAAAATTAAATAAGTAAAGTGAAAAAAGAAATCTGTAAGGCGGCTTCAGAACTTTTCCTGATTTATTTATTGTCTTTTTCATTATTCACCATGCAAAATCATGTCTACAGTAAGATAAATGCAACAACACAGTTCCCAGTTTCATGATGGCACCCCCCTTATATCCCATCATATGTCATGGATACATAAAGCTCATTTGATTCATGATTTGTGTTTGAAATAACGAAGCCCTCCCCCCCCCAAAAAAAAAATAAAGAACAAAACAAATAAAAACAAAACAAAACAAAGAAACATACACGCACACACAACCTTGTTTTTGGCTTCACATAAAAAGAATCTTATTCGGATTCTCAAAGACATATATACACATGTGTATATTAGTCTCTGGGATTCTGTGTGAGAAATTTAATCTTATCCACATAAAAATATCCATTACAACAAAATAAAATCGAATTGTGCTTTATTAGGTCTTTTCAGTATACAAAGTTATTTCCCATTTGGGACGGTACCTGACGTAAACAATTGTCACGTCATCAATTTCCTATGAAAACGTCATTTGTGGACTATGATTTCCCTGAGTTTTAGATCGGTTTCCATAGAATTTGATGACGTCTGAAGTGTCTTACGTCAGATACCGTCCCAAATGGGAAGTAACTCTGTATAACGAAAAGATCTAATAGACCCTTTCACTGCTATGATATACTGCGGGACTGGCGTTTGGGTTGGCAAAATCATTACTGTCCCCGCAAAATGACGTCAAATACGATCAAGTTTTTGTTGTAATTAACGTAATGTCCAAAATTTTTACGGGATAAGTTATCATTTGCAAACCAAATCGTTATGCAGTCGCAGTAATAGTGAAAGGGTCATTCCATACACCGAACTACAATTTGTGTCGAAACGGTATCAATAATAATAAAAAAAAACTTTATATACTAGGGCAAATAATGGACCATCTCCAGGCGAAACTGTCAACTAATCTTATTTGTCATATCTTTTTTCATTCGGGGCAAGCATAGGACAATATACGCGGGCTAAAGTGAAAAATCGAGGGTTGTTCGAGATGAGGATGGGTGGAGTGAGACAACATGTATGGGAATGAATGGATTGACCTTAGGCATGAATGAATGGAGGTCTTAACACTGAATATCGCCGGCAACACCAAGTTTGTAAGAAGTGAGGCAATTGTAAAGTTGTAGGACGACGAATAAGAATAGGATATACATATAGTAAGGTGGCATTGAGGATTAATGTTTAATGGACGTAGGTTAGTTTTGATAGGGGGAAGCTGAAAGTTTTGGTAGCGGTATGATGAGATGTGAAATAAAATTGCCTGAATTAAGTAAGGTGAGAGAAAGGTGAAGCAGTAAAACTCTGAAGTTGGCTATGTGAGGTAATTAGAGGAAAATGAATGAAGGGAATTTAGTTCCAGCAAGCTGATGTGAGATGTGAAATAAATTCATACAAGTCAACGACTGCAAGAAACGATTTATATTGAACAGAAAATAGGATGACATGACTATATTACATATTTTTCGCTTATATCCTTAAAGGTTAAGGTCAAATATAAAACAAACATTAATATTATTCTTCATCATTCTTAATTTCAATGTCTTAATGTTTCTAATATTTAAATTTCAATAGATTCTGGCCATTTTTCCTATTTCTATAAAGGAAACAATTCAGAGTCAGTTCGTGCATGCAATTAAGAAGACATAAGCGTCTCATTTCCGGTCATTGGTAAAACGAAAGCATGAGTTGAAAATGCAGAACCCAGGACCTTCTCAGCATGGTAGTGGCTCATCTGCTGCCAATTCCCCGGCTTACTCTGCGATGGGACATGGCGGTAATAAAATGGACGATCTGGAATTTCCATTTTGTCCGGATTCCAACAAATACGAAAAGTTGACGAAGATAGGACAGGGGACATTCGGGTATAAAATAAATAATAAATTAAATTCTAATACCAATATGACCTAAGATTTTCTCCCTGTATGTTCCATAGAGCTCGCCTGGCAATTATTCTCCAATACATTCCCTTTTATATATGTCATACCTACTACAACAACCTCAGTTCTTACACTGTAAGTTACAGCTCCACCCGGTTATTTTCTGACAACTGATTTTATTGATTATTAACCGATTTTCATGGCAAAATGAACTTGTCGGCTGCAGAAACATAATAGAATAGAATTAAAATAACAACTACGTAGCCATTGCATGAATCGTTATAATTTGATTGGCTAATGTGACTCTTACGCATTTTTATCGCATGTTTTGTTGTTTATGCAGTGAAATATCGCTATGTCATAAATTAAGTTATGGCATAGGTGACGTCATAGCGAGGAAAAGAATTGTGTCAAGCCGGTGTTTGATGAAATAAAGCTAGGGTAAATGTGATAAAAAGAATCGGAAATGATTTTTCATTTCATACGGTATTTATGAAACTTGTGTGTTTTATATCCCCTCGCCTCGCCAAGGCTCGGGGATATAAAACAAACAACTCATTTTTATAAATACCGTATGGTATGAAAAATCGTTTCAGATCCTATATGTGTCCAGTATCAGCAACTTACAAATCTACACAATATATATCGTGAATGAGTCATTGTTTAATTTAAGTAACGAAAGTTCCATTAACTGGCCAATGTATCTCTCGTCACCAGCCGCCGATGCTTTGCTGTATATTTTTTAAATTCAAAGTGGCCCAGATGGCCAAATGTATTTGAATAATTACTGCTTATTCTCTAAACAATAAACACAACATACATAATTTTATTTGTGTAATGAAATCATATAAATCAATCAGCCTTATTTTGTCTGCCGTTGACAATGTTTATGTTCCCTCAAGATTAAAAAAGAGAAGTGTATGCCACCTCTTTGCCATCGTAGGTTGGGTATATCTCTTTATAGGGGTCTTTACCTTGATCAGGAAAGAAAGATGTTGTTTTTTAAACAAAAACAATTTTTCCAGTATTTCAAAATTGATATAGATTGCATTGGTGCATTTAGAATTGGGAAATATTTGTAGAGAAGATGATGATTTCTCATCTGTAACTGGCTCAGGCCAAAGCGGTTACTCCAAGTTCTTTAGATTTTCTATATCTAAATTATAACTCGAAATAATCTAGTTTCAATATTTATTCAAACAAATTATCAGCTTATAGCATTTAGTAAAGCAAATTTAGTGTTTTATCTAAAGCGAAATAGCATGGCACCGTGCCATGCCCTTTTTCTGAGCGCCATGCCCTTATTTTCCCTATGTGATTATTTTATGAGACTAAAGAAGATCAATTTTTGTTCACGTAATATGAAACCCTCAAAAAGATCGTTATTTACAGGGCCAGTATATTACGAATATCGCTTCGGACATGCCCTCTTTAGAATTTGGTAACACTTTCCGTACAACATTACGTAATGGTCTCAGTCAGCTGTTTGACCCGCTAAATATCAGCCGT
Organism: Pteria penguin; assembly: GCA_035048485.1. Classification (NCBI taxonomy): domain Eukaryota; kingdom Metazoa; phylum Mollusca; class Bivalvia; order Pterioida; family Pteriidae; genus Pteria; species Pteria penguin. The sequence continues at coordinate 31,564,796 of CM068586.1, forward strand.
AACCTGTGTACTGCACTGTCTGCTACTTTTCAGGTGTTAATTGGGGCAATTTAATCAATGTTACCTTCTTAGATTTAGATTATATCCGTACACGAACAGAGTTTGACATGGTTGTCTGAATGCCGAAATAGTAATTTTGCAGGTCAAATTCACATCTTATCAGTCAGATATTAAAGAAAATTAAAGGATGTTTGATCTTTAAAAGCAATTATTCTAGGATTATACGAAAAGTAAAACATTAAATGAAAAGTGACTGGTTTACATAGCAGGTCACGATCGCTACCCATTTTAAATGTTTTACTTAATATCATTTAACTAATTTACTTAATTTGACACCAAATATTTAAAGATCTACTCTCCACATTTCCTCTGATAATTTTGAACATTGTTTAGTAATTCCGGCGAAGATGATATTTCAGAACATCTTTTTCATCTGATACAACAATATCATCATAAGTAGTTGCAACAAGAGAGGCAACAAACACACGAAGTGTATTCACACTATCAGACCTGTCGGTTTTTTACGATCAAAAAGCTGAACAACATAACTGATTATAAAACATGACTTTTTGGTATTTCTAGAATCAAGGGCTAAGTCCTTGCTAGAATCAATAGAATATCTACGATCTGTAAGTCAATAAATGTGAATGAACATTAACCATTATAATTTATTACTATTACTTAAGTACTTTGAGCTGAGACAATCATTTGGGCCAGCAACTTATTTACAAAGATCGTGATATAAAGCAGTCACAAAACTAAAGTAACTAATAACCTTAAGGGGACAGATACACTTTATATTTCCCATTATTAATGCTTCCAGCAATTTCCTCTAAGATTTTGAATTTGAATTATTCAAACGTCAGCACACATCCTTCCTGTAGCACAGAGATCCAGGAGTTTATTTGTGTAGGAAAAGTGGATTGATGTTGGGGGCTGAGAGAAATTTTTGTTTTGTTAGTAGCAAACTGTTTTCTTTATTTTCATAGAAATATTGGTCAGGTTAATTAAAAATTTATATCAACCCAGAAATACAACTGCACATCAAGGACTTATAAACTTGTTTATGTCTTTGTGCACATGCATACTTCTAGATCCCACATAACATTTCATTTAATAACACATTCTTTTCAGCTAAAATAATGGCATGTCATTCAAATATTTAAGTTATGTAAAAAATAATGATACATTGTAAAGACTGTTCAAGGTACAATGACAAAACTTGCAGTATCTCATGTTGCCAGTAATAGACAGAAGGGGCAGTGCTGGTCTTGGAGAAGTTTGAATAAATTTTTATGAACATGAAACAGTATAAGTTTACAAATTGGGAATTTATGCAATACTCAAAAGCATATAATGATTGCAATAATGTAATTGTAACAGATATTAAGTAATTATAGCTCCTGCAACAGTGAAAAGGAATTTATTCTGAAGAGAAACTGGAATTAAGATTTTCAACCAAAGCAATGTTAAGGATTGCAAATTACATCAAATTATCAATAACAATTGTCTTTTACATTTTCAAATATCATCTATGTAAATAGAACGAGGAAATAATGCAATTTTAAACTAAATTTTTAAATATATTTGGTGACATTTAAAGTTGCTAAATTAAGTGCCCTTTTTACCAAATACCGTGTTAAAAAGTGCCCTTTTGATGGGGAAATTTGTGTGCCCTTTTGGAATCCAAGATTTAACACTAAAATTAAGCACTTAACATTACATAATAAACTTACGTTGCTCACAACTGAATCAAAGTGATCTGTGTAGGAAATGGATAGAAGCTATCAAAGAATTAATGGATATCAAGCAATATATACTATGAATGTCACGTGACAAATAGTTACAAAGGGAATATGGACCAATAATATTAGATATATGCTTCAGTGATTCACAGGTAAATTTAAAAATAGATTAATACTTAGTTATCGAGAGATATATCACTAGAGCTTAAAAAAAACTTTAATAGATTTAAAGTGAAACGGCTACATTTTCTTTAATTGGGCAATACATGTACTCATCTTGTTCATATATACAAAAAAAAAATAATATTGGTAAGAAACCATGGTAAACAATATTTATATGTCCATATATATTCTGGTATTATATTGTGTAATTGTTACATTTACTTTCTGGTATATTGATAGTATCTTAATAGATATGTTGTGTTTCAGGGAAGTATTTAAAGCCAGGGACAGAACAACAAAGAGACTTGTAGCCATGAAAAAAGTTTTGATGGAAAATGAAAAAGAAGGTGTAAGTTGAATGTAAATGACAGTAAATCTTCCAAGCTATGAATGCAAATAGGGCAGGGGCACATATCTGTTCTAGGCTTTATCAGGTTATTTGTGTGAATTTTCTCTTAAAAGTTCTAAAATTTGAATCTTAAAAGAAAACAAATCTTAATTTTTTCAGTTAGAAATAGTATCAATTTTTATAATAAGTTCTTTTGGATTATTGAGTATGCATAATTATATACGGTAGTGTGGGAAGGAGCCAACCAAGTTTTTCAAGGAAAAGAGAATTCCAAATTCATAGTCACTGAAAATTTGTATCTCTATTGTCAATGTCTTTCCACTTCTTCAAATTGAACGGTTGATCAATCAATAATAGGAAACATGTGCCTTATGACAGCTAGTACAATTTGATTTTATGTAATAGTGCTTATTTGAATTTCCCAAAATCAGAAACTGACTGTTATGTTGATAATAAAATCCAATTTCATACAAGGGATAATTTTCAAAAATACACGATAAATTGCAACTATAGTGAAATGCTTTGGATAGACAAGAAGTCATCTAAAGTGAACTTCCAAAAATAAATGGCATGCTATTCACATAGAAACTTAAGACTAACTCTTAGACTTTAGTTTAACTTTAGGAGTTAGGAGCTACATGTATTCACAAAGAATCTTACACTTAGACATAAAACAAAAAATTTTGTGTATTTAAGATTGTGCTGCTCATCAAAAAAATTGGGGAGACTGTATAATTAGCAATTAAAATATAGAGAGAGAAAGGATTTTTGAGACTGAACACAAGTAGACTACTTAATTATCTCAGTGATAAGAATTTAATAGAGAGGTACTCTGCCTTCCACAGTTTTCCATAGTTAAACTCTCTACTTCCATGCAACAGCTCCCTCTATATGATCAGATGTTACCAAAAATAGAATACTGTGAGCTCCCTAAACAATATACATGTATACATAAAGACTAAAGTTTACACAAGAAATTGTTAATAATATCTGATGTAAAATCTGTGTGATTTTATAATATCAATGACTTTTAAAGAAACTCAACTATGCAAATGTGTAATATATATATACAATGTACAGGTAAATTTCAGTATTTCAGCATTGGATATCTCGACAACCTGGCTTATCTCGACATCAATTGTCTGTCCAAACTTTTTTCCTTAATAATCTGATTAAATTTAGCCCGGATATTTCCACATCCCCTATGTCAACTACCATGCTTATCACGACTTCATTTTGCAGTCCTGTTATCAAAATTTACCTGGTTTATCGCAAGAATTGCTTCTTATTAGTGAATTATAACTGTGATCTAGCCTTAACTGATTAATTGATCATTATCAAAGTTTACCTGGTTTATCTCAACAATGACTTCTTATTACCGGATTATAACTGTGATCTAGCCTTAATTGATTAATTGATCGTTACGCGACACACATAATTACTTAATCATAACAACCTGCACATAGACAGCTTGGCATATATTCATAAGTGTGTTTACTAAGCTGTTAGAATTATTTTACCTAAATGATAAAATTGAATGCTATTTGCAGATAGCAATTAATCAAATGTTCATTTAATGATGAAACTGGTGATTCATTTTACAAGAATAAGATATCGGCATATTTAAAATACTTTTATAAATCATGAAAAAATTTAAATGGGTGTTCATTCTCGGTTTGTCATCAAATCTATCTATGCGATGTAAGAGATAAATTCTCCTATCCTCTCATCTTTGGGCAACGGATAGGTAAATTAAAATGGTCAGGTAAAACATAAACTCAAAGTTTATTCTTTCGAGACGAAGTATTTTGTTATACCCCCTGCAAACAAAGTTTGGGGGGGGGGGGGTGTATTTGTCCTGTTAGGACAGTTCTAGTAAATTATGAAGTAAACATCACAAAATTCATTATCACATGTGAATAAAACAATCATTAACAGCAATCTGTCTTATATCTTTATTATCGCTACACTATTAGGTGGCTACATTTATATTCTAACCAGCGATTATTGAAAACAACTTTGACATTTCTCTGTTTTACTCTCAGTTTGGATATCTTAACCTACCAATATCTTGACATATTTTTGTTGGTCCCTACGATGTTGAGATATCAAAGTTTGACTGTATATATTTTATATATTTAGAAGTGTAGATCTATATAGATCTACAGTGTATATTGTAGTAACTGTCATCGGTCGTGCATTATTGTTAATCTGTGCTGCTCATAAACTGAACATACTACCACAGTGGATTTCTTTCTTCAAATCAGGTCCATTATATGGACTCTTCCCAATGGAAATTTCATTGATTTTTCTCATAATTTGTCTAAATTTTTTCCATACATGGAACTTTTAGCGTTATGCAAATGGGACAAAAAATTCCCAAATGGAAAGGTACAGGCACCTTTTAAAAAGAAACCCCAAAAACAAAATGCTGTACCAGGTTTTAGTGATAATTTTAACACATCATACTTTATGAAAAGATATTCAACTGACGCTAAAATTTAGTATAAATCAAGATAAGAAAGATTTTGTATTTATATATGTTAAAAGGTTTTAACTCTGTATTGGTAGTATTTATTTGCCAGAAAAGTGTAGTCATAGATTTGTAAATTATAGATGATTTGGCAAAGTAATACATACTTTGGAATTGTTTCATTGTCTTCTGGAGGAATTTTAAATAAATATTTTATTCATGTCAGATTGCTTGTCCATAACAGTCTCTCTTTGCATTTTGATGTAAAAGGATTGTAGAGAAACCGATTTACATTTACTTCTTCTGATGGACATGGCAATAGCAGTTGCTGTACACATGCATGCTTATGCTATGCTAAGGTTGATATTGATGTACATCTAATGCTTACAATCAGTTGCTGTTCCTTCTTTTAATTAAGTCCAAGACTAGACTTGCGACATGTTTCGTGAATAGATCTTTTAAAGGTTTAGTCTTTAGGTTCTCTGTCAATAGAATGCCTGGTACTGATTTATTCAGGTAAAGTTCCTTGTTTAAGAACACAACATAAAAATTCATCGACTTAAGTGAACACGGTACCATTTGTATTTATATCCATTGATATTAGAAAGGTACAGAAAAGATTAATAGGACAGAAAGGTTTACAAATAAGAAAGAGTTGGGAAGAATTTGTACAAATTTTGATATCTTTGATAAGCAATGAGATAAGAAAATTTTATTGAAATATTATTTAACTGTCATTAACTTTTATCATAGTATATTTAGTTTTAATATCTGATCTTTGGATTAAGAATCTGACGTGGCATGTTCAGGGACTTGATTTACATGAAAAAAGTTACCATGTCTTAAAGCATTGTACTTCTGAATCTCTTCATTTACAAAGTTTGGCATAAAACCTTCAATCTGCCATAAAAAACTCAAACCTATTGCTTTAAATAAATACATTGTTACCTGTAGTCATATTATACAAAAATTATCCTCTTCAGTTTCCAATCACGGCTTTGAGAGAGATAAAAATACTACAGCTTCTGAAACATGAGAACGTAGTGGACTTAATAGAGATAGCTCGTACAAGAGGTAAGTACATAGAAAATCATAGATAATACTATTTACTAGTATATCAATTCAGGACGCAAGTTGAATTTTACTGCCTGTCAAGCACCATTTCTGTGGGTAGGCAGGTACTGGAAGCATGATGTTCATTGTTAACATGGACTTCAGTTTTATGACAGTTATCTTTAATTATAATGCAAGCTAACTTTTGAAAAAATCACCGTATATAGATGGCATAGCTTATTCTGAAGCATGCTTGGCTTTAATCAAAGAGATTTATGGTCCAAGTCTCACCAGGTGTTGTCAGTGTCTTGTTTCTTAGATATATGACAGTGAAAACCTAGATCTTGTGTCACAGTAGGTGTCAGGACGTAAAAGATACCTTCCTGTTTGAGATGGATCCAATGCATATGTTTAATTTTCAGTGCAAATGTGTTCGGCAGATGCTGTTACCACATTATGATATAATTAAAGTTTTATGTAATGCAAGGAACAAACAAAAATCTAAGAATGTTAACAAATGGATTTGAAAAGAATTCTTTATTATACTTTATTATGTAACATTCTTTCAATTTAAATTCTAGTAATTTCATATCTCAGATAACCTTTTTGCCAGTTTTACATGATGTAAGGGGCAATGCCGGACAAATACAAAATTGCCGCTTAAATTTGCGTCAAATTACTGTGACGTTACATTCCAAGCATTAACGTCATACGTCATATCATAACATCAAATTCCGGCAAAAAGTGGTTTGTCCGGTGTAAGACCCCTTACATCATTTAAGATTGGTAAAAGGTCTATTGGTAGGGTATATTCTGCATTTATATCTTGTAATACATTTTGCTTTCTGTGTTTGTTGTTTTAGCGACCTCCTACAACAGAATGAAGAGCACTTTTTACCTGATCTTTGAGTTCTGTGAGCATGACTTAGCAGGATTACTCAGTAACGCTCATGTTAAATTCAGTCTCGGTGAGATAAAAAAGGTCATGCAACAACTACTGAATGGTCTGTACTACATACATAGCAGCAAGATCCTACATAGAGACATGAAAGCAGCAAATATACTTATCACCAAATCTGGAGTTCTCAAGCTAGCAGATTTTGGCCTTGCAAGAGCTTTCAGTCTTCAGGCTAAAGATAAATCTAAACTTTTAACCAATCGAGTTGTGACTTTGTGGTATCGACCGCCAGAATTACTGTTAGGTGAGAGACAGTATGGCCCTCCGATCGACATGTGGGGAGCAGGATGTATCATGGCAGAGATGTGGACGCGGACACCTATCATGCAAGGCAAAACAGAACAGCACCAAATACAGATGATAAGTCAGTTATGTGGTTCAATCACAAAGGATGTTTGGCCAAACGTTGACAAATTAGAACTGTATGATAAAATGGAACTTCCACAAGGACAAAAAAGAAAAGTACGAGAGAGACTTAAGCCATATGTCCAAGATAAAAACGGTATAGACTTACTGGATCGCTTATTGACATTAGACCCTGAAAAGAGGATAGACAGTGATCTTGCATTAAATCATGATTTCTTTTGGCTTGACCCACCACCATGTGATCTTCAGGATATGTTGTCTAAACACAATACATCCATGTTTGAATATTTGACCCCAGCTCGTAGACCAGGACAAAGGCCAGCTCAGGCCGGTGGCAATAGAATGAGACCAACCCAAAATCCTGACCAGCATTTTGAAAGAGTGTTCTAATCTTTGGGAAAGTGTTCTATGTTATTCCCTGTGCTTGTAGGTATAATAAAACCAACTCTTTAATTCATGCTGTAGATGGGCATCAAAATGCATTCAGTTTAATCTGTAGAATTTACAAATTCAGTAGGAAAAAAAACCACCATTTTACCATGTATATCATGTAAAACAATTTTATTTTCAGCACCTTCTTTGCAGTTTTACAACTCATTCCATAAATAAATTTTAAATGTAGAAGCACTTCCTACTTGAAAATGTTGATATTATCAAGGTTATAATTTTCTTGTGAAGTAGGATTATAATATGAATATTGTGTAATATTGATACTGTAGTAATCATTGGTATGTCTTGTAAAGTAAACACTGTCGACATCTGAATTTGTTTTTCTGTATGTTATGCATATGTGCATACTAAATTTAAGATAGAGATCCAGGAAACAACAAATGTTTCATCTGGTGAAATAATTACATATTTTGATTACACATCATTGATCATGTCTGCTTTATTTGTGATTATACATGTATTTAATGTTTCTGTCATTCATTGTTGTAGAATTGTAAAAAAAATAATATTCGTCATGATATACCAAATCAAGTACGTTGTTTTTACTGATAACTTGTGTTTGCAGTGTTGGTACAAACATGCTTTGTTAAAAGAATTACATATATTCCTTCTGTAGGAATTTAAAATATTTGTGATTTTCATACCACATGTATACCTCATATTATTTCTTCACATTAAACACATGTTAAATAAAGGAGTAATAAACTTTTGCAGTTAAAGGTAATCTTTCATTTTGTTTCCAATAGTCCAAGTTTTAAAATTTATGTTTTGTCTGGCCAGTGTATGTTTTCTTCTGACTTATCTGACCCTGATTGTTTTATCTGATCTCTGTAACATTATGCAGTGTTTTAGTGAAGTTGCTGTCAGTTTATGCTGTCATTGTATAATAAAACAAGATGTGTTTGTGAAACACAAGTGCCCAGACTGGCAACAAAGTCCACAGCAAATTTTGCAATGTCCTATATCTTTATTACACCCCATCCCATGGAAGTACACATGTTAAATATGCAAGCCCTACTTCTTACGATACCAATGTTTGTTTTTTAAATGTAGGTCAAACTTTACGGTCAAGGTCACAAGGTAAAAATTTATTGTTCTGATGGAAAGGTCTTGTCACAAGCAATACAGTTTTTAAAATATAGGTCAGAGTTTACGGTAAAAGTCAATAATTATAATAACAGTTGTAATTATGATACCAAGTGAATGGTCGTTTCCCAAGGAGTATACATGTAAAAGATTGAAGTCCTATCACATACCATTCAAAAGTTATAGCATGAACTATTTTTTCCTAAATTTAGATCAAAATCCAAGGACAAAGGTCACAAGGTCAAAACTTTTTTGTACATGTAGAAAGGTATTCCTGTAAGATATGCACATGTGAAATATTAAAGCTCTATTACTTAGCATTCAAAAGTTACAGCATGAGGTTATTTTTCCTAAATACATGTATATGTCATATTCCAAGGTCAAGGCCAGAAGGTCAAATAATATTGTACAAAAAGAAAGGTCTTCCCACAAAAAATACACTTGTGAAATGTGAAAGCCCTATCACCTATTACAATGTTATGCCTCTTTTATTGAAAGCGGGACGGAATGAGAGATGGATAGACAACCCAAATGCTATTATATCCCCTTGGCCTTGGTCTACAAGACTTGGGACATAAAAGAAGGATAATTCTCAGAGAGCAGGAACAAAACTGTTTCAGAATTATCTCTTTTTTTTTTGGTACACATGTATGGCAGATTTTTACTAAACCTGGGATAGTAAATAAGAAACTGTCAAAGATGTGTGACCAAAGTCAAATCATGTTTATTTCATGTCCACTTTAGGTTAATAGGTTCCACAACTCTTGTTTATGACCCAAGCCTCTAGACCATACTCTGAAAAATGTTTATCAGCCAACGGTCACATTGGTTCAGTGCTAATTAGCATTGGTACTGTAGAATAAGCCATGAGAGAGCATCCATCCATCAAATGGTTGTCTTGTATCTGTTTACAACTGAATTAAATTACTAACTATAAAAGCCTATCAAATACTTTGGTTTAAGAAAATTACTGCACATTAATGTAATGGTAGGTAGTACTGGTTGAAGAACTACAATTATTATGATAATAATTGTGGTGCTTTATACTATATCTAAACAATCATACAAAAATATGCTATGTCCAACATGGCTCCCTACCACAGACTTTGTACTGACATCACCTGTAGTAGTAATTATGCTGAAATCATGTCAACTGAGACCCAAAAAAAACTGATCTGTAAGCTCAACAGCTAGTTTCATCTCAGTACATGTATTGAACAGTGAAAAGTCTGGAATCATACCTTTGATAGACGAAGTGGAAACCTATGGTCTACATTTATTAAGTTTTACTAAAATGAGAGCTGGCCACAGACAAAGAAACAAAGCACTATAATGCCATTATGTCAATGAGGAGAAAAAAAAGGCATAGGTCTTGTTAAGTTTAAAGTTATTTATTTCAAATTGAAAAAAGGAAAGGAAAATAATGAATCAATTAAAACTTCTTCATTCAAAAGAAACAAATTTAGAACTTTATTGCAAAGTGTTATCACAGAATCAAAAATCTTCACAAAACTACACAACACAATAATTAATACTGAGGTATAACAATACATGTATTACTATTACACAAAAAAAAAACTTAACAAAATTCCCAACAAGAATGTACCATTAAACGAATCTATTACACAGATGATCCTTGACCACATACATGTATCACAAAACATGCACATATGGAGTGCATAAAAAGTACATAAGAACACTGATTAAATACACAAAAATGTGTATGTATATTCATATGTAAAAAGATACAAAATTCTCATGGACATAGATGGAACAGTCAAAATGTGTACATTTTTATATATACTTCTTTAATATTATATGTAACTAGTTCTCATAAAGGAAAAAGAAAAAAAAGTTGTGATATTTTCACTCTAAGTTTAGATGTGATCTTAATTTTTGACCTTCTGCCCTCAAATTAGTAGGCACCCATGACTCTTTATCACTCAATATATCCAGATTTTGGTTGAAATAGATATAAAGTATTTGAATTGTCATCCAGAAACCATGATTTTACTATTTTATTTACTCCAATTTCAGATGTTATGATTTTTTGACTTGAAAATAAATTGGCATAATTATCTCTTCTTTGAGTAATCATATATCTTAAGTTATCATCAGAAAACCACTCGGTGACAGAATGAATGACAGACAGAAAGGCCTCTAGTCCCTTCCAAAGAACTAATCAAGTTCACTTTTACTAAATGGATTTCTTTCTATTTGACTGTGGTCTTGTATTGTGGCCTTGAGCTTACATTGTCTACCTCTGTCATGCCTGAGTATGGTAAACCCAACCTGTCATGTCTGGTTGTGATAAATCCCATTTCTGTCATGTCTGGGTATGGTAAATCCAAACTGTCATGTCTGGGTATGGTAAATCCAATCTGTCATGTCTGGGTATGGTAAATCCCACCTCTGTCATGTCTGGGTATGGTAAATCCCACTTCTGTCATGTCTAGGTATGGTAAATCCCACTTCTGTCATGTCTTGGTGTGGTAAATCCCACTTGTCATGTCTGGGTATGGTAAATCCCACGTCTGTTATGTCTGGGTATGGTAAATCCCATCTGTCATGTCTGGGTATGGTAAATCCCAACCTGTCCAGTCTGGGTGTGTTAAATCCCACTTTTATCATGTCTGGGTATGGTATATTCCTTCTCTGTTATGTCTGAGCGTTAAATCCCACATCTGTCATGTCGGGATATGGTAAATCCTATTTCTGTCATGTCTGGGTATGATAAATCCCACTTCTGTCATGTCCGGGTATGATAAATCCCACCTCTGTCTTGTCTAGGTATGGTTAATCCCACTTCTGTCATGTCTGAAATCCCACTTCTGTCATGTCTGAATATGGTAAATCCCACTTCTGTCATGTCTGGGTTTGGTAACCAAACTTCTGCTCATATCAGAGCTTGATCACCAAGCAAGGTTAATCCATATCTATCATGTCAGAGCTCAATCATCACGTTAAATTTCTTCAAAAAATACCGGTATATTGAAAATTTTATTCTCAAACCTGATCACCTGTATATTACAGCTAAAATTGTGACATATACTTCTTAATATCACAAAACCAACAAAAACGTATGTTATAAGTATTGTATGTAAGAAAAAAAACCCAAAACTCATGTGAGATGACAATTTTGTGCCCTTTGTGTACTTTCAGCAGTGAAAGGTTTGTTCTATTTGTAGCATCACACTTGTCATATAAAAACTTGTTACAGACAATTGTAAAGTTCTCAAGATACAACATTTTTTATCACTATGGCTAATAATAAAGATTTCTTTGTTCAGTCTTCAGCATTGATAGTTAGGTAGCTGCATTTACATATTTATTAATGTTTAGCAATTAGAACTATTTTTCTCATATTTCCCTTCTTTAATTACTTTCACAAAAAAAAGATAAAATACCTAAGATTACATCAATTTGTTTTATTATTAGCCTGTAACTACAATTACTAATCTAATGACCAATTGAAATGGTGGCCACAAAAAGACAACATTAGCAAATTCATTCAAATTTACATGTACAAAAATTTCAGCACAAACGTTACTATTCTCAACAAAAAACACTGAAGAGAAGAGGTGGGTAAAACATCATTGGTTGGGTGGGTAGAAATTCCATTGTAGTAATGGATACAATTCTACTATACTATGAACTGGTTCTGGAAATGTAAAGGATTCTACCAGTTCCTGTAATGCCTCAAAATCTTGTTCCTGTGACTCTTGTTCAGTTTGCAGCCCATTCTGTTCTAACTCAGAATTGGCAATAGCTTCTTGTAATGTTGATGGAGTATCTTGACCTATACCTGCTCCTGCTCCTTTGTCTAGCAAGTCAGTATCAGAAGATTCACTAGCACCTGTTCCACTCAGGTCGTCATTTGGTTCTTCACTATAGCATGCCATAGCTTGGTCAGAACTTTCTGGTTTTTGAATGAGTTTGGCTTTACTTTTAAAGCCGTTTGCTTTCTGACTTCTGACACCAGGTTTCCCAAGAGATCTTGTAGAGGGTTCTTGCTTCTGCAAAACAGCATTTGTATAAACTTATTTATTCATTTTTCTTGAGGAAATCTTTAATTTAAAAGAAGCTAAGCAACTACAGCTTTATTTACATTAAAAGGGTTAAACTGTTTCCTTCTTTAAATGATCCAGTAAGTTTTTCAAAAACTTTCTTTGGGATTTTTAATGATTCACTAACAAGTATTAGTGTAGCAGTGTTACTCTAAACATTTTTGGTTTGAAATGAAATAAAAACACACTCTGGGATCTTCAATATGCCAGTTGTTTTGTTAACATGAACTTTTATTGTAAGTCTCAGACCTCCCACATAGTAGTCCTTACAACCCTATACCATATTACTGTTTCATATATATTAATATGCATGGCAATATAAAACAAACCTTTAGCAGAGTTGATGATTTAGTGGCTGCTTTTTTCATACTAGACAATCTTCGTGGTGCCATCTTGTTTCCCTCGTTCTTGTCAATGCATACAAAATTTGCACCTGTGAGCAAGGTAAAGAGATCAAATTGTTGTAAATATACTCAAATACAGGACACAAGAAAATATTCCTTTCGATTATTTTTACTGCATTTTAAGAAACTGAGAATATTTAATTACCTTTTTTTGTATAGATCACTGAGATATAAAAGAGAAAAAGAAAAAACACACTGTAATCATGTTTAATTTTTCAAATTCTTTATTGTCCCTGCTTTCGCGAAAACATGGGGACATTAAATCTCATTCATTTTTCTGTCTGTCCATCCGTCTGTATCAAAAACTTTAACTTGGTCTTAACTTTTTAACTGTAAGACATAAGGCCTTCATATTTGGCATGTGTGTCCTTAATGGCAATATCTTTCCGTTGGTACCAGAATTTTTTATCATGTGACCTTGACCGTGACCTTTGACCCACTTCAATGTAACTTTTTAATCATAAGACGTATGGCCTTCATATTTGGTTGTTTAGTTTATTTTTTTTCTAGGGATAGCCCATATTATTGGCTTAATTATGAAAATCACAACAGGTTTGTGTCTTTGATGGTAAAGTTTTCATATTATGACATGGATGAATTACATAGTATTATACATATGTAAATAAATTTACATGTACCAATCCTTTAAATTTAGTAGAAAAACTTGACCTTTACTTAATTCTCCAAATGAAAGATTATGAGTGCCTTACAGAAATCAATGTACTAACTATTGTAATATTGTGTGTTAATCCATTTTCATGTAAAAACGTCTGGCCATCCACAAGAAGTAAAAAAGATTCCAAATAGGTCTTGAGCATATAATGAAATTAAAAGAGAATTTCCTTCATAGGAGCAATTTATTCATAAATTTCATTTCAGAATTGAAGGAAATACACCATATCATTCATAAACACAGATAGATTTAATTTTTTCTTCTAAGCAACCCATCTGCAGTTTCTATTTGCAAATGTGGGTACCTATCTTGACCTTTTTGAACCTAAATATCCTGAGTGGATCCAGCCGGAGAAATAGAAAAATAACAACCCTTGTAATTGACACTGAATTTCTTATTCCTGCCAAAGGATTAGGGTCAGTAAGGGCTTAATTTTGTCCAACTTTGAAAGCAAAGCTTTTGTTATTGTTAGGTATTTGAGGAAGTTTTCATGGTTTATTTCTCACATTTTATAAATTTGACAGCAAAAGTTTGAATTTCGACAAAAAATCACAGATTTTTGGAATCTAATCAAGATAACACTTTGTCTGAGGCATAGTTTCTATAAACCCTGTTGGATTAACTTCATAGTTGGAAGGAATCGTCATTATGGGAAGATGGTGTGTTATGACCTTGAGCTAAGGCTATATCTCCAAGGTTAAGGTCACAAGACATTAGATGAGTAGAACTTGTCTGGGCCATAACTTTGTACAGCCTTCATCAATTTGAATAATATATCACAGAATTATTGCCCATGTCTCAATGTTGTGGCATGACCTTGACGAAGGTCATACCTCCAAGGTCAAGGTCACAGTGCATTTGATTGATCAGATCTTTTTAAGATATGTACATTTAGTTGCATTTGAAATAATATATGATCTAGGTATTATGCTATGTTGGTGTTGCTCTTGTTAATGGACAATCATGGATTTCTGGAAATAATCAGTAAAAAGTAAATGAGTGAGGTCATAGGGGTCAAGATATGTATTGATAAATATTCTGAGTTTAACGTATGCAATTTTTACTTCAGAAGAAAAAATGACAGCTCTTATGTAATATAACAACATACATAAATCTCAGAAAAAATAAGCGGATTAGCAATGGGATTTTGGCAATGATTTTTTAATCTATAAAGGAAAAAACAGGTACGAGATCAACGCCAAGCGCGACATCCCCTCATATGGCAGCAAAATTCATGGTACTACACTGACCCTGACCTTTGACCAGTTGACTCTCAAGTAAATAGGGATGTTCCTTAAGCCATATTTAAAGTATAAACCCAATAGGGTCAAAATTGTGACTTCTAGAGTGTCTACATGGTTTTTCTATGATTACCTCTAGTGACCTTAACCTTTGACCTTTTAGCCCCAAAATCATTGAGATCTTTCTCTCATTATATTCAAGTCATATGTGAAGTATCGTCCCAATGGGGCCAAAACTGTGGCGTCTAGGGTGTCTACGAGGTTTTGTTTCAGGCACATGCACCCATGCACACACCCACGATGGTATCATTACAACAATCAACAATCTAAAATAAAGATTTTATGACCTAGTTCTTCACATTTGAATTTTGGCAATGTTTTTTTTATATTTGGGGTGAGGAACTGGCGGGTTTGACCCCTTTCCAGCAAGATATTTTGGAAATCAGTGTCGATGATCTATAGTAAACTGTTAAAATTCTGATAGAGGAGGGTCTGACAAACGTTTTGATATATGGATTACACAAAGCTTAGATGCCGAAAGTAGTGTAAATCTTGCTGGAAGTTGGTAATTCATCACGGGACCCTATGGGAAAAGTAATTACCATGCTTTGATCTTCATCTGCTATGCTGGAAATATTAAGGTGGAAAATATTGCACAACTCAATTCCGGAGAATATGGAAACTTTTAAACGCAATATTTCTAAAAAGTTTTATTTTATGGTTGGCCCGATTTCATTTACAATATTTTGTAGTATGATTGGATTCTTAATTTCTCACAAATATGCGAAATTTTGTCAATGAACATTCATAGCGCCAATCCTAATTTTCCTTGTGAAGCTAAAAATCTCGTTGATTTTTTACATCTTCTGCCATCATGCACTACTTCATCGTCCTGTAGCACATGAATATAAATGTTTTCTGACTATTCAGTGTTAGTAAATAAAAATATAAGTCTTATTTAAGTAAATTAAGAACATAAAATCTTGACATTTTTATTTCAAAAAATTCCTTTAATTCGAGGCCATCGCTCTAGTGTTACTGACCCTAGTCCTTTCATAAAAATCCTTCCAATATAATCATAAGATGAAAACTTAATTAAAATGAAAATGTACATGTAAATAAATATAACCTGTAGTAGTGTCCCTGCATCACTTTCCTTTTTTACTCATAAGCCTATAAGACATCAAAAACACAAACACACACAAAATTTGATTTAAAAAAGCCAACCAAACACAGTAAAACTCCTTTTGCTCAGACTAACTGAAAAGTCTATTGATTTCAGGGTTGAAAAATAAAATTAAGGTGAGTGTATCATATCACTGTTTCATAGTCCTATATCAGCTTTTAAATAGTTTACTTTATATTTGTCCATCAGTATGGTTCTGTTTTCATACATACTTTCCAGAAGCTGTGTCTGAGTGCTCAGGGGGAGATCTTTCCATTTGGCTGACCTTACAATCTGATGTATATGCTTCTTCATGAAGGTCTCACTCCGACTGTATAACTTCTGTACAAAGTCACAAAACTCCTGAAACAGTAAAGGAAAATACATATATTAGTAATTTGCAGACTTTGTTGTGTTATGTCGCATCAAAAATTTCACTTACCCGGTATATAGTCCTGGGATCTGCTTGATGCACTAGAAATTTGTATGAATTCAATGACCCTACTTGAAGTAGAGAGGGATCTTTCATGTACCACGTCTTCTGTGACACCTGACATATATTGTGACCACAGGTACTCACAACATAAAGTTTGAGACATTCCATCACTTTAAGCTTACAATCTATATTTAGATACCTTGTATATTATAGAATGAAAGCTTAAAGTGAGGGAACATCTCAAATTATGTTTTGAGTACCTGTGACTGGAACATAGCAGCTTTGGTTTATACTGTTCAAAATACAGGCCACCCACAGGGCTCAAACCATGGACCTCCTGACCTCAATCCAAGTACAATACCCCCAGAGCTATACCAGGTCTAAACTGCACAAAATGTATAATCTATAGGATAGTTTAAATCTGGTAAAAAGAAATGTTGTGTACCTCACTCCATGGATTTGCTTCCTCTGGCAGTTTGGAAGTGGCCAAATGATTGCTAAGTCTTGTAAATACTGTACAAGCTCCCTCTACTGGTAAAGAATCAATAACAATTTCCAGCAGTTCCTCTAGCAATCCTATTTTGTGAGCCAAACCCTAAGATTGGAAAAAAAAATAGTATAAATATGATTTGGAAATAAAGTACAGAAAACAAGATGTAGATTACATCTAAATGTTCTTCATTTTAACCTGCTCCTGTACACTGTATATAATATGAAACTGAATATTTATCATATATCAATGTACATCTCAAAACAATACACAGCCACAATGAAGGTTTACCAAAAAACAAGAACAATGCCTATATCGCAGATTTCGCCTGTCGCTTAATTCCTGGTTAGCAACTTTCCACAAAGGGCATAATGATATTTTCTTAAGGTCAATAACACTTGGGGCAATTGCAATGAAAATTTCGCTTCATCTGTTGGACTCCATATTTAACATACACAATGAGTTTAATTTGATTATTGCAAACCATAACTGAAAATGTTTTTAGAATACTAATTATGTATCTATGTTGTTTACATGGTCTAGTTTATAAACAATGTAAAGCATGTGACCTTAACCTTTTTATTCCTGACCTTGGAAAATTATAGTCATCATCCTTTTGAATTAAGGAGTATGTTTATCAACTTAGATGACCCTAGCCCAAAGTGCAATGCATATCATTTCTACCTACTATGTAACAAATCAGTGACTGCAAAATAAATGTCTTATTTTAGTTGATTCAAAATTTCAAATATCAGACTTGTGAAAATCCAAAATTCAAACAACATTTCCTGTTTGATACTGCATGTATCAGTTGTTCATTTATACTTAATGTATTGTCCAATGGTATTTCAAAGTAATTACCTTATCTATATCTCTAAACTTGGGTCCAGTTAGCAACAGATTGAAGTTTTGACTGGTATATTCCGTGGCTTTCTCCATCAGTGATGTTATCAAGTGAAGAGAAGGCTCGCTCCACTTTAATCTTGGAATGGTCCTATTCATTTTCTGACAGTCTAACATCGTTTCTAAGACATTTGAGATATTCTGGAAAATAATTGTCAATAATTTGAAATACATGTAGATCTATCTAATTAATTAAAGTGTAAAGAATGTATATATTGCATGACATATTATTGAATTATATTACAAGATGAAAGCTCATAAATTAAACTTGTTAAGCAAATTTTCATATTCTCCTTGACCTCAATCAATGAAATCCCAAGGTTTTATCAATAAAGGTATTGCACATTACCTAAATGACTTACCATCTCGGCAATTACAGCCTTATAACATAAGTCCATCACATCACCGTGGAGATTAGCAAAGGACTTGGTACACCATACTTTCACTTTATGATTATTGATCCACTTGATGCATTTGTCTTGTAATTCTTTCATATTGTACATCACAGCATATGACAATCCTTCTGGTACACCAACTTCACATTCAGAACAAGGCTAAAATCAAAGATAAAATTGTTAATACCATCTTTTGAAAATATAACATTGAAATGATCACAGTCTACTATGACAGGACAGTGGAGGACCAAGGCGGGAGTCAAACGTGAAAGCTCTTGGTCATGAGCCAAACACTTCATCCACTGACCTACAAGGCTTATTATCTTTTAAGTATGAAAAATTAATTTTGTAACAGAATAAAATAAACTTAAAATTTAAACAACATACTTGACAATTTTCAATAAGGAGGTCAATTGATTGATTGATTACTGTTTTCTGTCACTCCACAATTATTTCACATATATGGCTGCTGGGATGCATCACACAGAAATTTTTACCTTTGCGATAGACCCACCTGAAGCGGTGAGGGATCTTTTACATGCCATGCCCACTGTGACACGGGACCTAAGTTTTTACTGTCTCATCCGAAAGACAGGACACCGGTGTGCCCTTAGACAGAAAAACATCATCCACTGGACTACACCAGCTTTAAGGATTTCAATAAAATGTAATAACAATTATATAACATATAATAACAATAATAAAACGTAATGGAAATCATTTGTATTTGGTTGAAAGTTTGTGGGAAAAGAGTGTTTTTGTTATTATAAAACAAAATTGCACTGATATAATCATTACTATTACTGTGTCACAACAACAGTTACGTACATGTACATGGCACATTTTGAAAAAAGCTTAACAATTCATTATTGGATCAAATTTAAACTGTAACTGCTACACATGGTATACAAATCAAATTCACAGTACCTTGTGGAAGAAGTGACAAAAGGTTTTCTTCATGTGAAAGTAGACGATTTCCTTGAGTTCCTCAAGCCCATACATATCTGCAATAACTATCAGCTCACCTACATTACACTCGGGGTTGATCTCCACCACTCCTCCATACATGTACAGTAATGTTTGCTCCATTGCTCCAGGTGTGATGCTAGTGAATAAAACATGGGAGGCATTTTATTTCTACAGTATATATGGCTATTTGTTTCCATTAGGAAGTGAAAGGCTATTGTATAACACCATACCAGAATTATTCTTCCTATATCTGAGATGGCTATACCTACTTGGTACATATTATTGTTTAGAGTTATATATAATATGTCAGTAATTCAAAATTAACAAGAATTATCCTTTCAGGACAAATACCCCAGCAATAAGCAGCAATTGTACGACAATAGATATGGTCATTAGCCCAGATTGGCAATGGAGATATGACTTCAGGTCAAGGTCATGACACACATTTCTGTCATGGGTAAAAATTGTGACATCCTATATGTGAAGTATCATGGGTCTAGGATAAAAATAAATAAAGCAAAGTCTTGTGTCCTTGACCTTTAGACCCTAAAAACAATAGGGATCCTCCTGGATCATGAGTATTATATGTGCCAAGTATCCTGACACTAAGATGAAAAACAATTGACATAATTTAGTCCAGAAAATTGTGGAAAACTAATTTCAAACAAAGAGTTATAACTCCAGCAAAAATAACGAAATTCAAACTTGGCCTGCAGTTGTGGTACAAAATCTCAATCCAATATTTCAAAGGATGTGAGGCTAAGTGCAGAAAATTCATTTCAGACAAAGAACCATAATTGCAATCAATAGCACATTAATTGTGACAAAGTTAAAATTTCAGTCTACGGTTGTAAGTAATAGTTACATGTATAAAGTTTCAGTCCAATATTTTCAAGGAAGTGTGAACAAAAATCTGAAAATTCAATTTCTTATTAACCTCATTTGGGCAAAAGTAGGTCAACTGTGACAAAAGTTAAACTTTGTCTGTGTATTTGTTGGTAATAAAGATGTTTTGACAGACAGCAAACAGACAACCCGATTCCAGTGTAACCCAAATTTTTGTTGTGGGTTATTAAATTATTAAGAATAAAATACCCTTCAAGGATGATTTCCTGAGATTTGCTTTCCTTCCATGACCCTGATAACATAGCTTCAAAGTACAAGGATCTTGCTGACAAAATGCACCTAAAATCACAATCATAAATATACATAGACTTTGACATGCATGTGACAAAGGCAGTCTGAGTCTGATCCTCAAACTATACTCTAATGGTTCTAACCCCTATCCCCAAAGTCATGCACATTCACTCATTTACCGCTTTCCCACAATCACACACTTTAACACATTTATTCTATCCCTGTAATCATGCATTTTAATGCAAATATTGTGCATGAATTTTCTTTGCATATTTGTA
The DNA here is from genome assembly GCA_035048485.1 of Pteria penguin. Taxonomy (NCBI): domain Eukaryota; kingdom Metazoa; phylum Mollusca; class Bivalvia; order Pterioida; family Pteriidae; genus Pteria; species Pteria penguin. Next base: position 31,585,596 of record CM068586.1, read on the forward strand.
ATGTAGTTTTACAAGGAATATAATTAAAGTGAATACTGGCTATGAAATAAAGCTTTCCTACATTAAACATGTAATTTGATTGTCACTAAAACATTATAAATTAATTAATGTAATGACATAATGTATGAATTAATACATCTTTGTAAAATGGTTGATACCTTGCAGACATTTAATTTGGATTAAATACGATATATTTTCTATGTCTGAAGTGGTGTAAGTATTTTAAATGGCATATCCAAAAATGGAAGTGACGTATCACAAAATATTTTATCTAGTATATTGAATACTGCCAATTAATTGGGTGCGATGGGTGCAAATCTCTGCAAACTAACTTTGCGGAACTGGACAATATATGATACTGCATGCAAATAGATGATCACAAGTAATTAGGTCTCCAATGAGTTTAGGGGTTTAATTTGCAAAAGTACAAACTACAATTGATATATGGTCTTATAGTGATCTACAAATATCAAACCTTTACATACTTTACACAGCTACACATTGAAAAATAGCAATAATTATGTAGATAAATTACACTGAGAGCATTCATTGATGTCATTTATACTACTAAATTACATTCTGATAAATAATTCTTTCTATGTTTATCTGAGTTATTAGCACAAAACTATAGGAATATAAAAAGAAGTGTTAAACAAAAGCATGGAGTGGATATTCTCGTGAGGAAAAGCAGTTGTATGGTATAATCTGTGGCATTATGATAACTGTGACATTATTACTTAAAATGTAGATCTGCATTATCTGTAAGCATGAACGACACATACTCACAATCTATATTTACTTATTTTTCTTCCAATATGCCCAGAAACATATACATCACAATTATAATTTGTTACTTACTTGTGAGTTTTGAAGTGGGCCCCCGATACAGAAATTATACAGTCATAGTCCATGTCCTGCAGAAATCCTCTTAACAAGTCCTCTCCTAAATCACTGCATGTTTCATAAGGTACTGTAAGGTCATAGGTCATCTTGATGAGGTCAGGTAAGGTCACATGATTTCCATTAGTAGAAGATACATCATTGTAATGACAGTCTTCTAATGAACTGTTTACAATCCTTTTACATTCCTCCTGATGTGTTCCATCATTAGACTTATATATTTGAGGGCTGGGGCCAGAGTCTCCATTGGGATTTGTTTCTTTAGGACGACTGCTTGATTCTTCCTCAGAGATAAGGCCATTATCATGTGAGTGTTCATCATTTTCAATATTTTCGTCACAATTCACCAAAATCTGATCAACAGATTTGGTATTACTTTTTAATTCAGTCCCAGAAAGTGAGTCCTTTGATGAATGATTACAACTCTCTTCTATGATAATATTAGTCGAGGAATTATCATTCTGTGACTCTTCTCCATTGTAAATTGGATGTTTTGGTTTGTTTAATAACGATAATAAATAGTCCCATGTTGTGAAATTTGTATCTAAATCCAGTGATTCTGTGTCTTTTGATGACATTCCATATAAGTATCTAAAACAAGACCATCCCTCATATTATATTAAGTACAATACGTACCTCTGTATGAAAAATTCATGGATTTAGATTCAACGTTATCACCATCTAGTTATATTAAAGAAACTCTATACCACCATGAGGCAATGCTCAATCTTGTTATATAATTTTGTTTCCTTGAAAAGTTTTCAAATTCAAGTTTTTGCCTTAAATCATAATGGTTTCACAAATATGAATTTAGAAGACAGTTTATTACAAACCACTTGTACCTTATAACAGATGAACATGTTTCCTGTGAAATCCACTCTGGTACAATCCAGGTGTCATCATCATCCTTCTGACAAATTTCTGAAAGTCTCTCAAAGATTTTCCTGTTTCTAAAATGTAAACATTATAGTATATAGATAATTTACTACACAAAATGAGCCTTTGTGTGCAAGTGTAAATTTCTTGCTTTAAATATAGGAAATATGATCATACCCTATGTTTTAATAAAGAATACTTGTATTCAGAAAAATATCCAACAAACTCGAATTTCATTTTAACTGAAACCCTCGAAGTATGTCTTTGTTGATACCAGCATACATACACCTAATATATACACCAAGTATTTAAAAAATTTGGCTTTCAGATTGATAGCAAACGGATTTAACATACACTATATATAACGGGCCAAACTACATTGATTATGCCAAAGTTCAGAAGATTTAATCAGAACAGAGAATAACTTGATGTACAAGACTTTTCTGTTACAGTATACCAAACATCACTTCAGTACCTTAAATCATAGGGCATTAAATATTCCAGTACAAATTAAATTTTGTTTTGTAACTGTCAATAATACCAGCATAATATAGTTTATAACTGCAAATAGTAAAATAATGTACCACAAATGCTTATATTCACTGTGATCAAATCAGTCAAATGAGTCAAATCAGAGCAATGTACATTCTTAATCAATAAAATTGTATGATACTTGTTCACAACTTCCACAATAGCTGAGATTGTAACAAAATCTGATTGTGGAAAAATAAGATGATGACTGATATGGTAAACATATGTCAAAATGAGATGATGAGTGATTAAGTAATCAAAATACTCATAGTACTGATAGACAGAACATTTACCAATATTGGTCTAAGTTTGAAAATAATAAATGTTTTAAACTGTTAGTGTAACACGTATCAACATATCTATAGTAGAATATCAGGATCTCATAGCGATTTAATTGTTGATCACATTGTCAGACAGAAATGTACTTCACACACCAAAGACTGCAAAGAAAGCATTATCATACAACTTGACAACAGACTCATGGAACTAAACCATATCCTGAGGTATTGAAATGAGCATACACTATCTAGCTGAATTTCATTATTTGTAGCTGACCCAGTTTAAAAATAGTAATCATGTCACAGACGGTTACATAATGCTGACAAAATCTAAAAATAGCATTCACATCACAGACAGTAAATAGATACACAACGCCATCTGGCTTAAGATTGCTCAATCGTACCTAAACAGCCATATCCGTAATGGATACATAATGTATAGTTTTACATCGAAATGTAATCTTGTGTAGTGTCCATTTGTACATTGTTTTGAATACTTCATTACATCATAGTACATGCGTTCGTAAATAAATAATTCCTATTTGAATTTTCGCAGTGTCAATTTCTACTTCAGTGTTGGTGCTGAGCAAAAAATAAGATGCATTCTACGTACTATATCTTGGTGTAGATTTGAAGTTAGAAATACTATCAGGTCAACATCGAAACGACCCAATCGATTTAGATGAGACAAATAAATTCGTCCCCGTCTAAAAATAATATATCAACTAAAGATGATGACTGATATGGTAAAATACTGTCAACAAATGACGATGTCTGATATAGTAAAAATAACCTGTCAATAACTTACATGTCAACGACATAGCAATGACTGTTATGACATCAAAACCCTGTATTTCAACAATATTTTAAATTACATACATAAAATGCCATATGCATGAATGTTGTCTTAAATCCATTAGTGTTATTGTATAAAGTATTAACCTAGCTTTGATAATAAACCTGTGGACTGCAAATTCTTGTGGTCCATGCTTCAAGCATAGATCGGAGTGGAGACTTTCACTGTATAATCTGAAACAAAATAAATTATATATAAGTAAACACCACTCTTTTCTTCAATATTCATGCTCTAAGCCTCCAGCAAACTGGTAAAAATATATGTATTTATTACCTACACATCTGTAATTAAATCTTTAATTATGTAGTTAAATGATTTCTTTCTTTCCTAAAAAAAATCTGCATTGCAAAATAAGATAATCTGCTTTGTTCTTAGTAAGGGTAAGACAATTTCAGCAAACTTCCATAGATATTAAGCCACACTCCACTTTTCAGAGCTAATAAAAACTATAAGCACAATCATGTACCCGCTTTCTTTAACACTGCTGATGTAAATTACTATTATCTTCTTATTACCAAAGGACCAAAATACCAAGTGTTTGATATTTAAGTCAACAACAGATAACATTACATTACAGATCCAATGCTACTTCTGCGAGTTATTTGCGATATTTTTTTAATGCTAAATGAGCTTGTTGTTAAACATTCACGAGGAATGGGAGGGGGTGTTATAATATTACAATTGCATGAATATATATTGTTATTTTCTAACACCTGACATCACTCTTAATTTTCATTATTTTACATGATATGGTAGTAATGATGATTTTAACCACCCAAACCACCAAGGTCCTCATAAAGATTTACTTAAGATTATTTTGCCTAAATGAATTATTATTGATGTAGATATTGACCTGTATAAGTGACAAAAGGAGGTCAAATCCTAATGTAAAGCATATCATCTTTTAGTTTAGACCTGTGCAATGGACCCATCCAAAAGCAGTCAGGATATTTTTCATCTGATATGGCACGAAACATCAGTTTTTACACTCCTGTCTGAATTGATCGTCAAATGTCTGACATCACACCTTTTGGCACACTTTTTCATTATGGCATCATAAATAAATGGCTTGTCAATCTGAATTTAACAGTGATGTCACATTTTATGAAACTACATAATTAGTATGGTTAGTCGTACATAGCCATCCCTCAATTTTAGAAAGGACAATGACAAGCCTGTGATTAGATTCCAACCTGGAACCTATAAACCTTGAGCTATGCACCTAATCAACTGAATTTGAGACATAATGGTACTACAGTACAATTTCAGCAATTATATTTCTGGATTTTTCAGAGAATCACAGAAATTACTTTCCTTGGGGAAGAGTGAATTGAGAACTTCATTGGAAATATTCAATATATGTAACAATTCAAAATGCAATTACATGTATTTAAGAATTAATAAAAAGTATGTAATTTATGTAAAAGTGTAAACTACTGTTGATATAATTGAGAAGTGATGATACAACTAAAAGAAAAAGAAAAAAAAAATGATGTATGAAAGAAAAGAAGAAAAGGCAACAAATAGTCATAAATATGCAAATTTCTGTACAGAATATAACCATCACTAAAATACCTTGACAGATCAGTCCATAATTGTTTTGCCAATGTGGTCTTGATTTTCTTGATTTCTCTTTCACATCTGTCCTTAAATGCTTGACCTAGTTGAACAGGTAGTCTCTCTTTTGGCCTTGCCATAGCATTTACTAGAATTCCGCATTTACACTAAAATACAGAATTTATTTACATCCTCATTATAATAGTACATTTTATGTGATAGCTTTTTAAATTCACAATGTGTCTTTACAGATTCATGTCAAAAGGACATACAGTCAATCTCTACTCATTTTGAAAGGACTCTCCTTGATTTTAATTTTAAATTTTTTGACTGATAAAAATACATATAGAACTATAATATTCAAATGGAAAAAAGGGTGATGCTGAGTTTGAATTTATCAATGATCTCTCCCTTTCTATGACCTTTCACTTTGTATATTGTATATTACAGAGATCAACTTAGAAGTCCATATATGATAAAAGAAAAAGATTTCTTAATGTAGCTTTTTCTTCCTCCTTTTATTGTAGTGATAAATTTAGGTAAAACTTGTACAATACGAATTAAGAATCTTGCTATCTGATTGATGTTCTCTAAAATACCTTAATCACAGTACTCAGGATCTACCATTTAATTGTCATAAGAATGAATCAAATGATGGCTATGAATCACATTTAAAGGTTTGTGGTTTCATTAAAGACACATAATAAATTTCAAAAAATCTTTTCTGTGCAGGGATTTCAATAAGAGCCAGTATCTGGTGAAATACCGCCGCTTCAAATGACAGAAATCACCAGTTCCAATTTCCTCTGATCTCAAGCTAGTATTCATGTTCACCCATATGTCACTCAAATTGATACGCTTCTGCATAAGAGATATTTCCATTAAAAGAAGGGAAAGCCACAAGCATTTGTTGCTCCTTATTTATCCCATAACATTTGCCTTGAACTGATATAATAACATAAATGATTATTTTGATAAATCAGTAAATGACAGATTTAATAAAGGGGCACATAAGAAGCTACAAACACATGTGGGGAAAGCAACAGCAAACAAAACCAGGTATTTCAAATTAATTTCATCTCTCATTACATACTCAACATACAATGATTTGCTGTTAAAAGTTGTGACATTTTATTAACGTCATAATTCAGATACCAACAAAAAGTAGTTTGTCAACATTTAAGGCCCGTTGTAAAATGTAAATATGAAATTTGCGTATTTACTGAGTGTTCAATATACAAATACTTTACCTGATTTGTGACATATTTTCACCAAATTACTTGATAATATGCCATTATGACTCACATTTTGTTTTGCGTGATTATGGCATTGAAAAACAGCTCCTACACATAGTAAATAACCAGTAAGAATAATGTGTGGGAGATTGAGTAATGCAGTGCCAATTAGCATATTAAATTTTATTTGACTTAAAGACTTGACTTTACTCGACTGGAAACTGAATCTTTACATTATAAAGAGTTATTTCCCTTTTCAGCACGTATTTTACATCTAACCATTGTGACATCACAAAGTTCTGAGGAAAACTACGTCACAGTGTAAAATTATCGATATGGGAAATAATAAAATGATATAAAAGTTATATGACATCACAATGATTTAGTTTTCAAATACCCGCTCCTATTCCTACGGGAATTAACTCTATATAATGAAAAGACCCAAAATTCTCGAAGTCAGATTGGTCACATGAGCCAATATATGCCATATTTGTTTGGGGACAAGTTTCGGGATTTATTGTTGCTTCATATGAAAAATTCAATATTTTGAAATCTAATTATTTCAAACTGAGTCATATCAAACTTGATGAAGATAACTGTGTCAATCTTCAAATAAATTCCTCGATGAATTTTGGCAGTTTTACAACTTACATAGCTCTTGTGCTCAAAATACAATTCAGCAACGTTGCATTATGCTCTATGATAAACACCAAGTTAATCCCCTAGGTCATCCTCAAAATCTTTCAGGGAGTATCTATATCTAGGTCTCAGTATAGTGCAATGTCACTCTGACTTTGAGAACTGAAGCTTGAAGCTCCAGAGTCCAGTCAAACTACTACTTCTGTTTCTGGTCACCAATATTCGTAGGTGAAATAGTTGTGTTGTGATGCTAAAAACTTACAAATGTTATAAAACAGTACAGTACAGCAGATAACAATTAATAATGCCTGGTAGCACGGTTTGTCGATACTAGTACTACTCCTAGATTACTCGGAATCGGTTAATTAACTCCCCCTCCTTTTTTTTCAAATGATCAATAATAATCGTTCTTTGACATCCAAAAAAGACGAATAAACTTTTATGAATATACTAACTGTGATAATATTTTCATAGGTATACGATATCCGAAATCTTATTTACAGGGAAAAAATACAGCAAATGCTTGCGTGACTCAATAAAATCGATTTTTTTTTTTCAAGCAGGAAATATATTACAATGCTATAATTAGGAAGTGTGAATCGGTCTTGGAAATACGGGATTAACGACTCCTTTTTACAGTGGTATTAACAGGGAGCCTGAAAATTACAAGTGAAACCAGGGACCCGAAAAAAGTTATATCATCCGTCATGCCTGCCAGCTTCCAGGAATGAAAAACCTTTCATACCCAGAGCGCATAAGAAAAACACCTAGCGGTCAAGAGTAAGGGAAGACATGATTGAAGTCTATAGATGATAAGGGGATGATGATTCAAAAAGAGTAAACAGTGGAGACAACAGCAAGAAACTATTCCAACAGAGAGCTCGACTATGGAAAAGTCTACCAGAGGAAGTTGAATGTGCGAAGGCCTTTTAAAATAAATGCAATTTTAACACACTGGATATGTACTGGGAAAACCAAGAACTAGTGTACGATGACTATAAAGCCGCAATAGGCATCATCAGTGGAAGTCACAAAATATATTTTATATAAGATAAAATAGAGGATCCCATGAGAATAACCTGCATTGTAAGTCAACGACAAGTAACATTTAAAAGCATATCATACATAGAGATAATGAACCACTTTGACCGGCACTTCATCCTCACCAACATTCAGCATTCAGATCAAGGGGTTCCGGTGAAACTCAGGTTTCCAACACCATAGAGAGCATGTTGAACCAAGAAAGCCAGGCTGACATTGTTCTATTTAATTTCTTTTAAAATATACAAATGTACTATCAGGAGTGTCACAGGGAAGAGTATTTGGCCCTCTGCTCTTCCTCAATTATGTCAGAAGTCCGGTTTGGAGCTTACTATACCGTGCAATAAACAGCACAGAGGATAGCACCAGTCTACAGCAAGACCTTGGAACACTTGCAAGAAGTGGGAGGAAGAATGGCAGATGTCTTTCTATTCAGAGAATGTTTTGTAATATAGATCGTGTGTGTAATAGTTAGCGCATGTACTAACTTATTTGTAATGATTGTCTATACATATTTTTTTTCATTTTTTTCCATAAAAATGGCGTTTCGTGCTTTAGGTATGTTAAAGGAGAAAATGGGTTTAATAGTACAGATGCCCGCAAAATGTAGACACGAGGGGTCTAACATGATAGAAGTGGATGTACCTTTTCTTACGGAATTAAAATTTTGATAAACAAGGTCCGAGATAAAAAGCTCTCTCAATTCCAGTAATACTATCAGTTGTAGAATTTTTTATATGTAAGGGAGCAATAATATTAATTTGATTTTAATTGGGGGTGGGGTGGGGAGGAAGACTTTGAAACGCAATATAGGAAAAATAATTTCAGGGATAAGTGGGAAAAACAATCCAGCTTTGAATATTGGCAAAAAAAAAATAATAATAATCCGGTGTGGCTCTGATAATAGGCAAAATATGTATGTATAAAAATACTGCATGGGTGGTTTATCATCAATGTTTGCAACAGTACACTAGAAATTGATTGAATATCAGCTGCCAATATATTTGAAAGTACCATGTTCTTTCATGTTTTTCTTTTCGATACTAGCATTATTTATTACCTTTAAATCCATCAAACTCTCTGGGTCTATAATTTTTCTAGCTCTTCCGCGCCTTTCCCCCGATTATTTGTTTATTTCTAATCTTTTATTAGTCCCCTACCGGCATCGCCGAAGGGGACTATAGGTTTGCACTCCGTCCGTCTGTCCGTCAGTCCGTCAGTCACACTCACGTTTTCCGGACTTTTTTCTAAACGCTTGTAGATATTCATCCAATTTTTAGTGTGTGAGTATACCACCATGAGTTACAGATCAAGTTCGAGTTTCGTTACGGTCCACTGATTTTTGACGGAATTAGGCCCTTGGAATTAGAAAATTTCTTTAAAATGGCAGTTTTCCGGACTTTTTTTCTAAACGCTTGTAGATATTCATCCAATTTTTGATGTATGAGTCTACCACCATGAGTTACAGATCAAGTTCGAGTTTCGTTTCGGTCCACTGATTTTTGACGGAATAACGGCCCTTGGAATTAGAAAATTTCTTTAAAATGGCAGTTTTCCGGACTTTTTTTTCTAAACGCTTGTAGATATTCATCCAATTTTTGGTGTGTGAGTCTACCACCATGAGTTACAGACCAAGTTCGAGTTCCGTTTTGGTTCACTGACTTTTGACGGAATTATGGCCCTTGGAATTAGAAAATTTCTTTAAAGGTTGTGATCAAATACTTAACTTGCTGGCAGTCTGAAAGACAGTATGTTGTGTGTGTGTGTGTGTGTGTTTGTAGGTGTGTGTGTGTTTTGGGGGTCTTAGTTTTCCATTTGCCGGTAGGGGACTTAGTATTGCCTAAGCAATACTTTCAGAATGCTTGTTTATATATTAACCTTTAATGATTTTAAAGTCCTTTAGTTGTGATGAATATCTGAATTAATGTTGGCCTCTTGTATGGCAGTTGTTTGTAGTTCTCGCTTTTGCACGGATATACTTTCTCTAGGTCGAGGTATGAATTCAAATAGTGTTAATACAAGTTTATCGTCACTCATGTTTGGAATCTGTCTAAACCAACTCACGCGTCTTTGGAATTAAGTGTCTTTGTTATGCTCCCTGCTATACCTTTAAGCATTTGCTTTGTCCTTCCGTCCTTCTGTCTTTCCTTCCTCCTGTCACAAATTGGTTTCCGGATGTTAACTCAACATATTCAAACCAAATTTGGATATATGCTAACTTATCAAGAGAGGAAGAATCCTATTGATTTTGGGGTCAAAAGGTCAAGGTCACAGCTGATGAAAATAGACTGTATTTATTGGTTTCCAAATGATAACTCAAGTACCTTTCAGCATATTCAAGCCAAAATTGGATACATACTTACTTATCAAGTAAGGAAGACTCCTATTGATTTTTGGGTCTAAAGGTCAAAAGTCAAGGTCACAACTGATAAGATAGACTGTAGTTATTGGTTTCCGGATGATAACTCAAGTACTCTTCAACTTATTCAAACCAAATTTGGATATATGCTTACTTATCAAGAGAAGGAGAATCCTATTGATTTTGGGGTCAAAAGGTCAAGGTCACAGCTAATTGAAATAGACTGTAATTATTGGATTTTGGGGGTATAAACTGAAGTACCTTTCACCATATTCAAGCCAAATTTGGATATATGTTTACTTATCAAAATAGGAAGAACCATATCAATTGCGTGGTCAAAAGGTAAAAGTCACAACTAATGAAAACAGAATGTAATGTTTGGTTTCCGAGTGAAAACTCAAGTAAATTTCAATATATTCAAACCCAATTTGGATATATGCTTACTTATCAAGGGAAGAAGACCCCTATTAATTGTGTGGTCAAAAGGTCAAAGTCACCACTGATTAAAAAAAAAAATAGACTGACTTACTTAAGTAAATTTCATCATATGCAAACCAAATTTGGATATATGCTTACTTATCAAGCGAGGAAGAAACTTATTGATTTTGGGGTCATAAGATCAAAGGTCAAGGTCACAGCTAAGAGAAAAGGCTGAAATTATTGGTTTCAGGTGAATCTAATGTATTATCATATATAATTACATGTTCAACCGCATTTGATAACATTTTACCAGTCAAATTCTTTTAAACAGAAGTAAATTAAAACCTTATTAAAGGGAAGTATACCTATAGATTTAAGGGTCAATATGTCAATAGGCAATACTACAGCCCTGGTAATATTTATAGGAGTTATGGCCCATGAAACTTATAATTTAGGAAAGTTTATTGCTGCTATGAAATAAGCCCACGCGGGGGCATATGTTTTACAAACATGCTCCAACTTAAGTATATAGTCATGTGCTCGAGATCACTTTTAATTTTTGATGAAAAGTGAGCACATGACTCATGACAGCATTGAGAAATAACTCTGTAAAAGTATAGATATACCATTATGTCTCTAGTAATAATATCGATCAATATACGGAGGTCTAGCTGGTTGTAGGTTTATTTCAGTTTTCTTTAAATGACTTGTAAGCACGATTCTGTTTTTATGTATAGATCTCATAATGAACCAGAGGTTTCAGAACTTAAAAATAAAAATGAGTCTTTAATGAGGTCTTCAGTCAGACTCACAAACGACCAGTAACATTTGTAAGGTAGCGGCATACCACGCTACTTACGAATTGTTTTTAAGAAACATCACCAATGGATCCACCAAGGAACATTATATCTTGGACGATTTTTCCTGTGAATGATTCAATAACAGACACTAAAGTTCACGCTTGTTTATCTTAAAGACTTGTAATTATCATAACTGAATTGGTCAGTTAATGGCTAGTCTATCTTGTTTGTTTATCTTAAAGTCTTAGGAATCTGTGAACTAATGGCTTCGTGGGGTACGTGGTAAATTAGTATAATTAAAATATTAATTATTGGACTGGTCAATTTTACGGTTAATCTATTTTCCTTGTGGAATCATAATTAGACTGGTCAATTTACGGTTAATCTATTTTCCTTGTGGAAATGGATAGTGTTTTAATATATAAAGTAGTTGGGGAGTTTAAATAGGTTAGACCTCGGAAATACTTGATAGAGTTCAGACCTCGGAAATACTTAATAGATTTCAGATCTATTTGATTCAGAAAGAACTTGAAAGAACTATATTGTGAAATATAACATTGTGATCATCGTAACTGCCAGGTCTCCCCCTTTTCCACGTCGCACGAAGCCAACTTGCTATCTTGTACATTGCTGTAGAGATTTTATTAAAAGTATTAACTTTCTTACTGACTTATAATTTTGTCGCACAACACAACGCACCTTGAGGAATCAAACTCACACCACCCCAACGCGAAGTACTACCCTACACGTGTTGGTGATTTGGTGCCGTGACCTGGATTTGGATTTTAACCATCATTCTCTGTCGGTAAGTCTGATTTTTACTTTTCTGAAATCGTCATGGCTGAAAATATTGATGTACCTTTACTTTTTCAAGGGTTAGGTAGGCAAGTTGATAGATTAAGTGGGATTTTAACAAAACAAGGGGTAAAATTAGATGTCCCATCTTTTGACGGAACAAAACCAGATCAATTTGATAGATGGATTAAGAGCATTGAGAAATGTGCTAAATTAAATGGTTTAACGGAAGATGAGACAAAAGAAATTGCTTACAGAACGAGTAACGATGCCGTTAGCGACTTTATTGAACGATTATACGATGATCACCCCGGATTTAATTGGAATCAAGTTAAGGCAGAGTTATCGATAAGGTTCGCGCTCGTAACGGATCGACAGCATGCGCTGTCCTTACTACAAAGAGTAAAGCAAAAACGAGATGAAGAAGTATCGTTGTACGTGCATAGATTGTCAAAATTAGCAGACCAAGCTTTTGATAATTTAAATACAGCAGAAGTTCAGAAACAGTTAGTGAATTTCTTTATAGATGGGTTGGCTTACGATTACTTGAAGATCAAAGTAATGCGGGAAAATCCCGAGAATTTTCAGAGAGCAATCTCTATTGCTATAACTGAATTATCATTTCGGAAACGTGTTAGTCTTAGGACAGGTAGCTCCACCTATAGTTCACACAATTTTCTGCATGAGAATGGTGAGACGCCGATGGAAGTTGACCATTATAGGCCCCGTAAGCGATGTGCTATTTGTAATCGAACTAACCACACTACAAATCGTTGTCGCTTAAAACAAATTAATGATGTACAAAAGACAAATGAAGGACAAAATTCCCAGGCTCGGCGTGGTAAACATGCAGACATGAAATGTTTTCATTGTGGAAAGAAAGGTCACATTCGTAGGAATTGTTGGTCTCTACATAAGTCTATGAATCAGGAAAACTAGTAGGCTCCCGCCGAAACAGGACCGTCGCCGGGAGTTTTAAACGAACAGTCAGAAATAAAAGAAAATTCAAAAATAAAATTAAGAATAAAACAGGAAATTATCCGTCTTACAAAATAAATTTAGCTGGTAGTCCAAATTCGTCCCTTTTGAAAATTGGTAAAAAGAAATTTAGAGCATTAGTTGACAGTGGCGCCGAAGTTAGTTTGTTACACAGACGAATTTATCAATCTTTAAATAGACCCCCAAATTTGGTAAAGAAGTTTATTAGTCTCCAATCTGTGAATGGCGGAAAATTAGAAATAGACGGTTATGTGGAATTAGAAATTAAATTAGGAGGGACTACAGTAAATCAACCATTTTATGTAATAGCAGATATGAATAGAAACATTATTTTAGGCAGAGATTTTCTAACAACTCATGGAGTAAGACTTTATTATGACTTAGGATATTTGAAAATAGGAAGGTCCTATGTACCGCTTGAAGAAGATTGTCACATAAACGCCCTAGTAAGATTACAGAGAGGTGTAAAAGTGAAACCAAACACTATGAACATTGTTCCGGCACGGATAAAAACTCCGTTGAATCACACTGAATTTGTTGAAATAAGTGCAGTAGAAAAAGGATATGTGGATTCTGAACCTGGTCTTGAAATTAATAATGCAATAGTAAAATCAAATAAAATAGTGCCCATTGCTTTAAGTAAAAATACAAACAAAACTATTTATTTAAAACGTGGTTGCATCATAGGAAAAGTAACTAATCTCACGATAGATGAAAAAGAGACACCCGCTACAGATAAAACAAAAACGATCAATGAAGTTTTGTCAAATAAAACGTCTCTAGATTTAAAAGATTTAGATACCGAACCCAAACACTTGGAAAGTGTTAGGAAATTAGTTGTGAACAATCAAGACTTATTCACAGCTAAAGATACAGAGTTAGGACAAACGGAAACTGTGAAAATGACAATTGACACAGGTGACCATGAACCAATAAAACTTAGACCCTATAGAATTCCCTTACATCATAGGAAAACAGTAGACAATGCGATTGATGAAATGTTAGATGCAAAAATTATTTCACGCTCTCAGTCACCTTGGAGTTTTCCCATTGTTTTAGTTGCAAAAAAGGATAAAACCACTAGAATGTGCATAGATTTTCGGAAATTGAATCAAATTACTAAAACTACATCTTATCCCCTCCCGTTGATAGACGACATAATCGCACAATTAGGGAAAGCTAAATATTTCACCACTTTAGATTTGAAATCTGGTTATTGGCAAGTAGCCATGGACCCAAAAGACAAACACAAAACTGCTTTTGCTTGTCATAAAGGGTTGTTTGAATTCAACAAAATGCCTTTTGGATTATGTAATGCCCCTGGCGTATTTCAACAATTAATGAGCATAGTTCTTGAAGGTTGTGAGGAATTCAGCACTGCTTATATTGATGACGTCATTATTTGGTCAGAATCTCATGAAGAACATCTAGCTCATATTCAACAGGTCTTTGACAGGCTAAGAAAACATGACCTAAAGTTGAAATTAAAGAAATGTACTTTCTTTAAAGAAGAAACCACTTATTTGGGATTTGTAATTAACAAAGATGGAGTCAAGCCCGACCCACAAAAGGTAGAGGCGATTCGAACCTTGCCCTCTCCCAAAACGGTAAAAGAAATTCGTAGTTTCATAGGTATGTGCAGCTATTACAGGCGATTCATTCCTAATTTCTCAAAGATAGCTGAACCACTGATCGCTTTAACTAAAAAATATGCAAGATTTCAGTGGTGTGAAAAATGTCAAAATGCTTTTGACTATTTCAAGCAAAGTCTCACAGTGGTTCCCCTTTTATCATATCCGGACTTAAACAAGCCCTATACGTTATATACGGATGCAAGCGACACTTGCGTAGGTGCATGTTTGACGCAACCCTGTGATGACATTGATGATGCAATTCCGAACGTAATAAATGAAAAACCAATTTATTACCTAAGTCACAAACTCAGTGATACCCAAACACGTTGGTCTACCATTGAAAAAGAGGCGTATGCTATCCATTATGCGCTACAGATCATTACCTTCACAATAGTAGTTTTGTCATAAAAACAGACCACAAGCCCCTTAAATATATTCTTGATGCCCCTATGGAAAATAAAAAGATTCAACTCTGGGCAATGAATATAATGGCTTATAATTGCAAAATTGAATACATAGCTGGTCGTGAGAACACATGTGCTGATTTGTTATCAAGGTGTCCTCAAGAAACTGTCAATATGTCGGATGAAAACACTGGTGATATACCAGATATCCACCGAAACACACTAGAGGTCAATGCTTTGAACTCTAATAGATTCGAACCTAGAGACCATGCTAGTTGCAAGGTACAGAATGAAGAACTAAAACTACCGAATGTGAATGATCTGGAAGGTTTTAATATGCTTGAAGAACAGGAGAAGGATTCGGACATATTAAAACTTAAAAATCAGTTGAAAAATGGTGAAGCTTCAAATGTCAATCAAGCTCATCACATGATGGTGAAAGATATATTGTATTATATCTCTGATATCAATGACAACCCCACCTTAAGACTGTATGTACCAAGTCATTTGAGAATGAATGTTATAAAACAGTACCATGATGAGTTAGGTCATTTCGGTGTAGATCGCACCTTTTATAACATAAAAAGTAAATATTACTGGCCAAAACTCTATCAAGGTTTGTTAGAATATATTCAGTCTTGCGTAACGTGTCAGACTAGAAATTTGACAAAGATAAAACCCCCTGAAGAAAGTGATGCAGATGATAAATCTGAGTCACATCATTCTGACGAGTCTGATGAAAATATACCACTTAGCAAAATGGCAAACAGGTATAGAATCCGAAGGGATTCATCATCAAGTGAAGATGACATACCCTTAATGGAATTGTCTAATAGACTCAGGCAGAGAAAAAAGAGACAACTAAACCAAGAGAGTACTGAATCGAAAACAGTACAAGATTCGGACCCTGAACAACCAGGCCCCGACTTTTCTGACGATGAAATGGTTATAGATGAAGTTGTCAACAGTAAAACAACCAGGAAATGTGAGAAACGCGGTAAAAGTCGCAATAAAGTACTATTGAAGGCTTTTGAATCTTTTGATAGATTGATTAATGCTATGTAATGTCCATAGTAATGTGGCATGTGTTAACATACACATGAAGGAGATGGTTAACTCCTTGATTACATTAAATGGCTTAATTAATAGAAAATTGTATTAAATCGGTTCCCATCACATGTGGTATTTGCGATTAACAAATAAAGAAGCTGAAACGAAAACTTCTTGAACCGGTGTATTTAGATCACCTCTTGATGATCTGTAGTGATTTGATGAGTTAGATTGATATGGTTGAGGATCGCTAACGAATCAAATTTCCCAAATAGATCTAGACATAAGCGAGTTAAGAAGTCTTTTAAATGACGCGAAGTTTTATATGAAAACATTGCTGTTGCAGTTTAGTATGCTAGGCTTGGATCATTTAAGTCCTTCAATTATTAGCCCAGACGACTTAAGAAATCTATTAATAGAAATTCAGAGTCAGCTTCCTTCGTCGTTAAACTTGACTCATGACGCTATAAAAAAAAATTGTGCACTAGATACTAGAACAATGATTAAAAAAATAATTGTTGTAAAAAACGTGAATTTAGATGTTTAATTTCCACTCGCGGGGTATATTTGGGATGGTTTTTATACGATAGCTATTGAAATTAAAGCATCGTTTTCTCATGACGTAAGCAAACCTCAAATAATATTCATGGTTATACCTAAAGAATTAAATCATATTAAAAGTTACCAATTAAAAAAATTTATTGATACTATTAGAAATTTGAAAAAGGTCAAGATAAAGGAGCCTCTTTCGAAATGGCATTATATGGGGATTTTTGTACTTACAGTTGTAGGATTTATTGTTTTGATAATTATTTATAGGAAATATAAGAAAAATATTTTTTCATGTAAGATTGCCAGACGATTTTGGAGGGTAAAGTCAGACATAAAATCAAATGATGTTAATAATATGCAAGAGATGAGAAATCTTGTTGCTAAGGAACCAACTGCCATGCCTACTGCGCCAACAATGGACCAAGCCGTTACTGAGAAGATAGACACTGAAGAAAGGGTGTATCCGATTCTTCCGATGGCCTAAAGAACTTTGAGGGTATGGGATGAGACGACGTCCCTTGCCCGCCAACAATGAATTAGGGTATGGGTTGGGACGACGACTCTTGCCCCTATTGGATCAAATTGTATATAGTAATATAACGGAAGATTGGTGTACGACGAACTGAGAAATGGGTTGAGACGACGACCCTTGATTTCATTGGTCTAGATTGTAAATAGAAATTTAACGGGAGATATGTTGAACTTAATTTTCGTGTACATATTCATTATTAGTACATTGTTGCAGTATGGACTTCCAGGAACATTCGTATGCCGAGAGATATTGCCGAGGATAATGCTTTAAGTATTCATAACGTTGGACTAATACACAGAATATGTTACATAATCGATTGTTTTAAGAAAATATTGTGTTCGAATATTTTCTAGTGACATGGGGAGGAATGTAAGGTAGCGGCATACCACGCTACTTACGAATTGTTTTTAAGAAACATCACCAATGGATCCACCAAGGAACATTATATCTTGGACGATTTTTCCTGTGAATGATTCAATAACAGACACTAAAGTTCACGCTTGTTTATCTTAAAGACTTGTAATTATCATAATTGAATTGGTCAGTTAATGGCTAGTCTATCTTGTTTGTTTATCTTAAAGTCTTAGGAATCTGTGAACTAATGGCTTCGTGGGGTACGTGGTAAATTAGTATAATTAAAATATTAATTATTGGACTGGTCAATTTTACGGTTAATCTATTTTCCTTGTGGAATCATAATTAGACTGGTCAATTTACGGTTAATCTATTTTCCTTGTGGAAATGGATAGTGTTTTAATATATAAAGTAGTTGGGGAGTTTAAATAGGTTAGACCTCGGAAATACTTGATAGAGTTCAGACCTCGGAAATACTTAATAGATTTCAGATCTATTTGATTCAGAAAGAACTTGAAAGAACTATATTGTGAAATATAACATTGTGATCATCGTAACTGCCAGGTCTCCCCCTTTTCCACGTCGCACGAAGCCAACTTGCTATCTTGTACATTGCTGTAGAGATTTTATTAAAAGTATTAACTTTCTTACTGACTTATAATTTTGTCGCATAACACAACGCACCTTGAGGAATCAAACTCACACCACCCCAACGCGAAGTACTACCCTACACATTTTGACGACACGTTTTCTGTCCTGGTAACGACCAAATTTACATTTTCTTGCTTGGCACTGGAACAGTTTTTGGTTGATCAGTAGAGCTATATGTAATTATATAATTTATATATAGTTCAGCGTAACTACAAGTCTAATAGCATGTCTGTAAGTCCGTTTTCGATTAGGTTTCTGTGAGGCTAAGATTGTCGCAAATAATGTTGGCCTGTCGTCTCCAGTTCCAATCCATGGCCATTGTCACGTCTGTCTGGAAGGAGAGGAGAAGACTCAATTTCGTCTTTAATGTCCAAAGCTGGAGTGTTTGGAGTGTTGTCATTCTTGGCGTTGTTCGTGATTTCTACATCTGACTGACGGACTCTGAGTGGATATCTGTAGAGATAATTAAGGAGAGGAAAATCTGACTCAATGATAAATTTAGGGACTGTATATGTTGTTGCAATATTAGTAGACGGCAATAATAACGCGAAATGGTTCGGCGTCCATGTCCCATTTCTACTGAACGCGGAGGTGCTGGCCAAAGTATATTTACTGGGTTTTTATTAAAGTGAAAATACCTAGGAGTGAGAAATCATTTTAGATATCAATGGTCGAATTAAAACTACCATTCATTGAATTTGTCGGATGTAAAGAACAAATTAGCTGGCCGATGACGGTGGCTAAATCATGAATGGTCAAAGCTGAGAGAGCAATGAATAATTCCTGGAACTGCCCTTATAACGACCTCCTTGTAATTTAGGCTTACTGGTTTTCAGTTTGTATGGAGACCTAGATTTCTTATGAAAGTACTTTATGTCTCTGTTTTGTGGTACAATTCAATGCCATTTCTACAGCAGCCCTATATATATATAATTGAGCTCCATGATTAGTTCTTATTTTGATCTGCAGATGAATTGCATGTTTGCTGTTCCTTGAAGGCATCCAAGGTGTTTGCAGATGTAATGTGTGTCTGGAGTTGATTCCACTGAATAGCTGTTTGTGGGTAAAAAGAGTATTTATAACAACTGCTGCAGATATGCTGAAAGTTGTTGGAATTGTGATGCCTGGTCTTGCTGTCAATGGAATACAGCAGGTCAGAAGGGTACATTGCAACTAGATTATGGGTGATTTTGTGAAAGAAGATGAGTCTGGTTCGCAGACGACGTTGTTGTAAAGTGGGTCAATTGAGATTGTGTAGCATATCATTAACTGAATAATGTGTTGTGATACATCTTGCGGTTCTGCGTTGTACCATTTGAAGTTGGTGAATTTAGTTCTGTTGGTGAGAATCCCAGGTACAGCAGTTGCATTCTAGGTTTGGGCGGACTAAGGATAGGTATGCTCTATCTTTAATTTTGGGGGATTAACTTTGAGGTTGCGTTGTGTAGTTTTGTGACACTGCCTACACGTACAGTTGTTCAAGTTATGTGTTCGTTCCATTTGAGTTTTGTTTTTTACTTCGAACTATTTTGTGGATGTCTCGCTTGAGATGATGCGGCCACGGAGAGTATAGTTGTGTTTGATATTGCATGTTTTAGTGATGAGTCGAAGTATAGAGCATTTGTCAGCGTGGAATGACGTAAGCCATTGCCCAATCCTCTTCCCACTTGGCTCGGTGCCGGCAACATCAAAGTCACTTTGTAATTTGTCAGTAGTGTAAATATACATAATATTCCCTTGGAAAGCAATGGGAATACATGATACAGTAGAATTACGGTGGACTTTAAATCTTCCGTGGGCCAGTAATCTGCGGATTGGAATGCATGCCCGCCAGCACAACAGCAGCAGCAGTAATGAGCCGTCAAGACTCACATTCTGAAGTAGCCGACAGCCAACAATATTACTTGTACTCACTGTGATTAGCAGTATTTGTTTTTGAACATTTTAATTATTTATGTGCACACCTGAAGTGGCAGAATAATCAACATGATGATGACCGCTAACCAGAGGTAGAGGTACTGAGAAGTGAACGCGATTTTTGAGTAACTTCGGCGTAATGGATGAAGAGAACCACTATCCACACTGCATTATTATTCATATTCTATTCACTTTAAACGCCATTTCAGTAATGTTCTTACTTTCAAATACAGTAATCTTAAGCTGTTCAAAGATTTTTAAATGGGTAAATTAAGTGGTTTAATTTCGGGATCGAGAACTCGAAAAATATAAAATCTTAACGCAAAGGACCTGCATGATATTTTGCACCTGTAGGTAATATTTCTTGCACAACGCATTTCCTTCAATGCAAATTTAAGAATTTGAGTGTTTTTATCTATTTTGCAATGCTCTTGCAAACCATGGTTTATAAAATCCACAACAGAGGAAATTCGAATATCATAGCCATAGGTCATGGGCAATGTGTTTGCTGTAATCATAACTAAAGACATAACATAAGCGCATAAGACATATAAGACAAGATATATTTAGAGTCGTCATCAAAATGTAACCATCAACAATACCTCTGTAAAGCTATTTGAACGACTTACTAATTACCGTGGCTTAGTGGTATCGCGTTGGACTCCTGATCGGGAGGCCGAGGTTCGTGTCCCGCTCTGGTCATGCCGGTGTCATGTCTTTCAGATGAGACAGTAAAAACCGAGGCCCCGTGTCATGGTATGCATGGCACGTTAAAGATCCTGCACTGCTTCAGGTGGGTCCGTTGCAAAGGTCAAAATTTGTATGCCCCGCATCAGGCAGATGCCGTCACCTTATACGTGAAATATTCGAGGTGTGACGTAAAACAAAAATCAATCAATCATTAATTACCTGATCACACTCACACACTGTGATACTTTTTGTCCTTACTTATATTATAATATGTGCTGCTATATAGAAACAAGAATTATTAGCATCAGGTAGGGGTGATAGAGTAACTGTGGTTTTATAGAGCATTTAATTCACAACTGGATGTTTTGGTTAGCAAATTCATAACTGTTCCAGCAAATTAAATGATGTAAGAAACCATCAGTTTTTATATGTCTGTCATAGACGGATCAAGGTCAAAGGTCAAGGTCATTTGGGGTCAAAAGTAGGATATTTTTGAGAATTCAACAGAAGAAGAAGAAAAAGTAGATTGACCAAACTTTTTATACTAAAACTTTTAAACTTTGCACACTTATTTCTTATGACAAGAGGATAAACCCTATTAATTTTCAAACTAAGCAATGGTCGAATTATGCCACACTAGGCTTTACTCTTGTTTATTATGAGGTAAAAAAAAATTTTACGGAATACATGTTATCATTAAATTTGCCAACCAAAACGTCCATCCTACAGTAATATAGAAAGGGTTTATTTTCGAAGTCAGCATGATTTTACTTTCTTCATGTTATATAGTTATATTGTTATAAGTAGGTACCTGAGGAGCAGTCTGGAAAATACGGTTTGGGATAAAACCCTGGGTTTGTCCTAAGTAACAATTTATTTTTTAGCTTTTCCATCATTTCCTCAAGGTTTCACTAAAGGAATCTGCTGTTTTGATAAAATACAATGTAAATAAACTTTACCATAATAGGAAAAAAGACAAAAAAGCTTATAAATAGTAAAATTAATTTATTTTATTAAAAAAAAAGTTTTCTTTGAGTTTTGCTTGTAAAAAATGATTTTCAAATGTGTTAAGAATGTATTCAAATTTTAATTGTTTAAATAGCAAAATATTTAAATTCTTCCTTTTTACCAAAATTGTTCCAGGTACTATAGGTATATGCATTGCTGTCAATGATAAAGTCTGATGCTTTAATCCAAATTTTTCAAGTGCTTATTATCAAACACCCACATTTCCGACTTCTAGAATATAGTGGCAAATATCAGAAAGGAGTGTTCGGAGTACCTTTGGGGCCCAGTGTCTGTAATCAAGCACTCTCTCCAGACCACCAAACACATGTGCCTGAAAGGCTGTGCTTGTTTGAATATTTCTATTGTTATTTCAAAGAATCGCTCATATATATTCTATTAGATTTCTGGTAATTTTGTCGCAAGTAATGCAACCAGTTCTCACAGAAATGATAAAATGAAAGTGATAATTATAAAATCTGATACTGAAATTGGAACAGTTCCTAGACAGTACATGTAACAGTTCACGGATGCTTTGCTGATTGAACCATAATGAATAAGTAATCTTCCCAGTAATATTATATAGTATGTTTTGTAAGTGAGAATAAGATTTTTCTGGTGAAAGCTTTTACTAATGTCTTAAAGTTGGATCTTTTTTAATGATGACATTCATTTAACTATCAACATTTATGTGTGGGTGAAAGTCTTCTTAATCAAAGAGCCTTGAATCTGTTCTTAAAGTCAGAATGCTTGTAGACCTCTTCACAATATTTTGAATATATGCAGTATTACATTACAATCGTAAAATAGCCCTCATGGATGGTTAGCTTCATACCAGAAAGTGAAGTGATTTTTTGTAATTGTAATACAACTCTTCACCATTATGACTATCTCAATAGTCCTTTTAGGGTTACATGTACAAGACTGTCCCATTTAACTTTTCAGTGCAAAGGGAACATAATTCATGTTCAGCAGAAAATTTCTAAATTTCCTATTATTGCATCATTATTTCCGTAAAATCTTAACAGTTCATGTTAAATGTAACATTCCTGTCATTAATCCTTCATAGATCCTGTGAAATCTTGCGTAATTCACATGCAGCCTTATCACACAATTTGAAATTATGGTTATGTGTACGAAATTATTCAGTAACTCAAGTTCAAAAAGATTTTTTGTATAACTTTATCTTTATGAGGATTTTTATTTATCAACATATAGTGTAGAAGGATTATTATACTTATTTTCACTAAACTTAATGAATAATTTTATTTTCAGACTTGGGAGAATGATGAGAAACTAAGACAAGGAGATGAACAAAAAAGAAGAGAAAATATTTATGGAAAATGTTTACATAATACAATTAATTGTCCATTCTTTTCTTATGGATGGAGTTGGTCCTTACACTTGACGTAAAACACTATGATAAACCTGTCTAGTGCTGGAAGAGACAGTATGCCCTTGACGGAGTCAGATAGCATTCACCCAGAGTTTGTGTGTGGGTGGGGAGCGGCTTTTGTTAACATCACTGTGACATTCCCTATCAATAAAGTTATGTTTAGACAGCAGTTGCATGGAGTTCGCGTTCTGAAAGCTATATCTGGTTTGAAAAAGGAAGGATTAAGGAATGTTTATAGAGGTCTTCCTCCTCCTCTTATGCAAAAGTCTCTCTCGATGTCCCTCATGTTTGGCACATACTACCAATGTGAGGCTTTAATGCTTAAAAAATATCCAGAAAACTGGTTAATGAATAAAACATGTGCTGCAACAATGGCAGGTATAATGGAAGGCATACTTACACCCTTTGAAAGAGTTCAAGTGTTGATGCAAGATCGCAACTATCAAAATAGATTTCAGAACACGTTTCATGCCTTTAAAGATTTAAGAAAATATGGACTGCGTGAATATTATCGTGGTCTGAATACAATATTATTTCGTAACTGCACAAGTAATATCTTGTTCTTCATAGCCAGAGATCTATCCATGGAAAACCTACCTAAACCAGATTCCAATGTTCAAAGAATATGGCAAGACTTTTTGTGTGGAGCCTGTCTTGGTGCTTTTCTTAGTACATTGTATTATCCTGTGAATGTAGTCAAAGTGCGAATGCAGTGTCAGCTTGGAGGTAAATTCGACAGTTCCTTATCAACATTGAAACTGGTGTGGCAGGAAAGAAAGTCTATAAAGAAATTGTATCGTGGTGTCCATATCAATTACACAAGGTCTTTCATATCATGGGGAATCATTAATGCTACGTATGAAATGTTAATGAATCATTTATTTGGAAGAAGTACTCGACTGGCAGAAAAAATATGAAAGGATTGGATTTATTTATCTCTCATATGGTATGTGAAATATATATCGCAAACGTTGATTGCAATACCTGTTTAAATAGCGATGATTCTCAGGATACTCAAATAATTATCGGTAAACACTATGTACATGTACATGTACAGGCAAGGGGTCATATCTTCATAACATAGTGTCATAGTTATTTTTCACATTTTTTCATAACATATAGGAGAAAATTGAATGAGGATTCAGAGTAATGCAGAATATACGTAAATGCTCACGAAGTTATATCATACATGTATTAGAAGTAATAAGGTCTGAGTCACCATGGTAGTCTTAGATACTCTTGTGTTCATCCTCTACTGTACATGTATCGTGTATGCTACAAATTTTCAACTACATGTATATTCAAATTTTAAGCACTTAAGAAATGTATACCAGTACCCATGTAATAGTCTAGTAATCTAGAGAAATGTAACAAGTTTTGTTTTTAAATCACATGTAATGATGTATTAAGATTAGTTTGCTGTTTTCAGTTTGTTATACATGTATTGTGTTCCATAGTTTATTTTGAAATAATAATCAATTTACCAAACTGCTGGAAATGGCACACGAAAGGGCATTGTTTGTTTTTCATATGAGAGATTTGGTATTGTTATTGTGATTTACAGGAAGGGAGTCAGAGAAAATATAGATCATGTGCATGAATAATTTTGTGTTTATTCTACATGTACTTTATCATGTAAAAATCATGTGAAATGGATTGTTACGGCCTCTTTTGATACATTAATGTAAATGCCATTTACTATATAATGTTTGAGAACTGCCTAAATATGAGCGATCAAATCACCCATTTGTGTTTGTATTTCATAAATTATCTGTTATGAGAAAATAAATATCTTGAATTAAAGCTGCTTGAATACATATGCTAATTTGAACTTAATTGATCGATGTTTTAACAGGGTATTCTGCTTTTTATTGATATTTCTTTGCTTTAATACCACAAAATTTGAATATGTTATTTTATTTTTGTTATAGTTAGCTCTGTATCAGTTTAGATCCATATGTTGACTTGGTCGTAAAACATGTTGGTGTTTCAATCTGCCGTCATTTGGTCTGTTCTGTTTGATACTTACCATCCTTTTTTCTCCTTTTGTTTTGTATGTTACTAATGGGTCACAAAGAATTTGCAAAGTTTGAAAATATAATACTTTCAAGATTTCTTATAACAAGATGAGACTAAGATAACTCAGGACTCATTTTGCACCAAGGATTAAAGAGTAGGAAAACTCCTTTACTTCTCAAACCCCTGCAAGTGCAAACTGTGGGTTTGAATTATGGTCTAGTGAGAAGTTTTGGCCATGTAAACTCTTGAAATACAATATATAGTGGTTTTCTGTGGATGCTCTCGTTTCCTTCACCAGTTATCTGTACCGATAGCTACTACTATAAAGGTGAAACACTTCTAGTAGGGTGTTCGACTACAAATAAACAAGTAAGATTTCCCATGAAGAAGGAATAACCTTCATTAATCTATGAATTATAAAGAAATATTTGATGGCATACATAATAAATGTGGGTAAGTCTGATTCTTTAAACTATAATGCTGAAATAATTTGAATCATGGCTTTTTGGAGAGCCCTAGTAATAAATCCTTGCAATAATTTTGCCAAATATTCTGTGATCATTGGGTATTCGTTCTACATTTAAGTTTGTGAAGTAGAATAATATGTACTCGAGTTTATGATGTATGATGAATTATTTCTGAGTGTTCAGTGATATATTCTGTATACATTGCATTACTGGAAAGTCTTTATTGTAATGATACATGTAGCAAATCAGAGTGAATATAAAAGAGTATAATTTTATATGTTTTTCTGTTCTTTTTTTTTTCTGTATCCCAAGAATCACAGATTCAGGGACATGTACTTTTAGGTTTGTCTGTTTGTGGCAAAAAAAATTTTAACATTCCACATAATTTTTCAGCTGTAAGAGATAGGGATTTCATATTTCACGTGCATAATAGTGACAAGACCTTTCCAATGGTACAATAATTTTAGACAATGTGACCTTGACTTTTCACCTGTTATAACATTTGAATCAGAAGAATTGGGACTTTCATATTTCACATGCATGTTTCTTGTGACAAGACCTTTCCATAGGTACAATAATTTTTGAACATGTGACCTTGACCGTGACCTTTGACCTGCATTTCAAAAACTTTAACATTGGTTATAACTTTGAAATGTAGGAGTTTGGGCTTTCATATTTCACATGTGTATTCCTTTGACTAGACCTTTACGTTGGTACAACAATCTAACAATCACAAACACACCCCTTCCTTAAATTAAAGTATAGGTGTATCCCAGTGACCTGGGTCCCAATTGGGTGGGTTGCAATCAAAATATACAAGATTGCAGAAAATGCCTTGTTTGGACTTTGTTGCTGCCAGGGGCATTTATGTTTCACTAACATATCTTATTTTGTGCCTGTGATTAATCATATCAAAGGGATTCTGTTTTTAAATCTACTGATAGTCACCAGTCAAAGCTTTATGTGATATCCCTTTTGTCCATCTGCCTACTGTTAACAATAGACTTGAACTCTATTCCTCTAAGAGTCTATTTATAACAAAAGGTTAAATCAAGTCTGTAAGCTACATGTATTTGATATTATATGTGCTTCTGAAAATTTTAGAACTATTATTTTATTTTCCTTCTCGGTAGCTTTTAAAATCACAATGATATTAATAATTCATTGTTCATACAGTAAGTTATGGTAGATGAGAACTATAAATCATAAAATGTGTAGTTTGATTAGAATATTTTTATGCAAACAAGTCTAACATAGATTTTAAAATTGGATATAAGTAAACACAGGAAATGTTATGGCCAGTAGAGCTTCAGTCTTGTCATTAGGCCTCTGGTTTGTTTGTCTGTTATCAGTTTCAAACCTGACCATAATTTTGAGCCGAGACTCTCTTTAAAGTGACAAGATCAGTAACCCTTACATTCTGAAACACCGTTTGATTTTCAGCTCTACTGTAGATAGGCAAAATACAAGCTGACAATGATATCGTTTTATACTGTGACTGTAATTCAATTCAGATGTTTTGAATATAATAAGCTAAACACAGAGAGAATGCAGGTGTAAATTTACTGGTGCTACTGTACACCTTTGTATAAAATCAGGGTGACTTTTTGCTCTTTCTGAATTCACACCTGGAAAATGGATAAGGACTATTTTATTTTGTGTATCTACTCCAGAACACCTGGACTTTATTGTTAGATGCTGTTTTATTCCATTATTTGTAAGCAGATCTTTTATGCACGAAATATGTATAGCGTGATTCACGAATGATAAAGACAATTTCTTGATTTTTTAACCAAAGGCTCCAGTGAACTATTTCCAATGTGTGCCTACCATTCGTCCATAAGCTTTTATAGAATCTATATTCCCTCTTCAGACCATCTGTATAGATCAATTAAATGAATGCACTAGAGTAATGAAGAATATAAAAGGTGAGCAATGAATGCCCATTTGGGCCTCTTGTTTTAGGTCACATTGATTGAAGACTCGAATAATGCTAAATACCTTGTCTTTGCGACTCCTTCTAATTCCTTTGGTGATTTTGATGAAACTTGGTACAAAGAAAGATCACATTACGAAGATGTGCATATTAAACAAATTTTTACATCTCAAAATTTGTGTGAATATGGGAAATAAAGAAGATTAGTAAACCTACAAACAATTGAAAAAGAAATCTGAACTATTTTACCACTATCAAAGGTATTCTAAATTTACCACAATTAGATTAGATATTGAGTTCTAGTTTGTATGATACCTAGTATAACAAATATGGGCGTATTATGTGCCGTTTAACAGTGCCCTATTTTTCTAAGCAGTGGGTTTTGACCCAACTCCGATATAATATTTTCAACCCTTTCTGATGTCTTTCTGGACTTTGTCGTTTTTGCACATTTTCAAATAATTTCCTTGATTTTTAAAATATATGAGTGTATTGCAATGATGTGTTGTTTTTGGTTCGATTTTTAAATTAGAATTCAGATAAAGGAGACTCATTACAGAATGTTTCTTTCTGAGATTCTCATGTACTCTAGGTGGGCCTTTGTTTATTGAGTTAAGAGTGCTTTCACCACAACTCTCACAGAGAGATATATTTATATTTAAAAGATATGGGCATTGAATTTATCATACCTCTCGTATGGTTAAGTTATATTTTCCACTATATACTTAAAGTTGTATACCCTACAACTCGGTATAATTTCAAAACTTTGGACATGTAAAACAAAAACTATATTTTTCTCTTATGGCTGAAGTTATTTACTTAGCGTTAACAACATTTTTTGTTGCTTCAAACCCTCGGAGATATCAAAATAAGAAGAAAATACTTGGTAAATAAAGTTACTATTCAATAAATACAACCATAACCTGACTTCGCGCATGCGCAGTTTAATCAAAACAAATGCGATGAAGGTAGACTCAAAAAGAGTAATATTCTCTTTAGCAGACTTGAATGCAGATTTTTAAAGTTACTCGTCAAGTTTATTTACTTCGCCCTCCATTAGTTTTTATGATGCGGTGGCTTTCGAATTAGATCACGTGATAAGTTGGGTGTGTTCCCCGAACGCCTACTCGCTTTAAACAACTGATAATTAAGTAGGTGTGAAGGGGTCCTCAAAATGGAAATTTACCTGTGCGAAATGTGAACTTAAAAATACCCATATTATAGTTTATCTATTTCTGTGATAAAGTAAATTCAATTCAGAAAATCTATTATAACCGAATAAATTAGAGCGTAAAAAGTACATTCAAATTTGGAATTTTTATTTATTTATTGTTTTAATTCTTTTATTTTATTTATCTATTTATTTATGTTGATGTAATGGCTTTTCTTGATTAAAATATGGCCTTATTTTACATTTCATTGAAAATAATTTCTTAGTTTTTATCATCATTATCATGATATTTTCAGAGCAATTATCATTTTTTTCATAATTGCAATTTTTTATCATTGAAAAAATCTTCATTAACAAAATGATGCAGGGATAATCAAAATAATTAAAGCGATTTTCTGATGACTCGTTAATACTTCTTAGAAGCTGCGTAATTATCAGAGTCTGCATGAACAGCTCAAGCACTTTTATCCAATCAAAATAGAATATGTGAGTACCCAAGCTATATAGACAACCAATGAAATGAGAATCTATAAGTTGTACAAGATATCTGCATTCTTATAAAAAGGGTACTTAAACATTGGTCCTCATTCAAAGTCTTCAACTATGGCCAACGCTCAACTGAATTACAAGTGCATCACCAACAGGAGAGGAGGAGTAAACCTCGCTATAAATGGCTACATTTACAGAGTCAACCGCCGTAACGCAACCAAAGTGTTCTGACGTAGATTCTTATTCAAATATCAATATCTCCAGAACGAGTAATTATTTTTAAAAACAAAAAATATGAGTATGTTATTTAAAGCATATGTATTTTATTTAAGCAAAAACATAAATTTGTATAATTTAAGTTTCCCATGATCTTTAAGTCCGTCTTAGTTAGTTAGTATAAGTTAACCAGGTAGTGCCCTTTTTGAGTACCCCATTCACACCTACTTAAAAGAGCATGGTCCGATTGAAGTCGGAAAAAATATAAAAAATGTAAACGGATTTCTTAAACGGCAATCGATTGCTAGTATGTTATCTAAGATGTGTAAAAAAATATCGTTACCAAAGTCGATGTCGTTAACGAGATATGCCCGTTTTAAATTTTCAACATAACCAGGTCAACTCCTTGAATATTGATGAGGTCGGTCAGAGGAAATCACGTGACCAATGAAACTCGAGCTTTACCCGATTCTAACATTTGTGCCACTTTTCTTTTTTGGCCTCTGAGTCTGTGTATAGTTATTTTCTACCACACTTTTGCTTTTCTCGTGTTCGTATTCCTCCATGTGAACCATTTTTGTTGTTTTCTACAGTGAATATCCGCGCACGCGCGTGATTATGGGCGGAGCATCGCCTATTTTGGGGAATTGATACCAACGGAATTTAATTCGATTCAATTACCTTTATTCTACGAAAACAATGAGGGATTTTAGTTTTAAATTTTGCAATTAACACAAAGTTTATAATTTATGTAATACAGGAAAAATAAGATATTGTCGTAATTTATCCTTTTCATGCTAAAATTTTCCAGTCTCGGACTATGTCCCTTTAATTATATGTTGTTTTAAACGAGTAGGCGTTCCGGCACTAAACCATAAGTTGGTTATAAACATTCTGTTTACAAACATCGCGTTTTAGACAGCCATGTCTCACTTAATACGACAAATTTGATCACAACATTTGCAAGGGTTATATATAATCAAAACAATTTAGAATAAATTAACCTATGATATGCACTGTACTAGCAAACATAGGGTATAGAGCTTTAAATGTTTAGTATTAATATTAATTTAAAAAGATATGATAGATGATTACTTGATTTCGAATAAGTAGAGTAAATTCATGCTGAAATCACCATTAAAAACACAATGAACATTAAAATATATTGAGAATCACAAAAGCTCAGCCGTGTAATTAGCGAATCTTACTTTATCAGTAATTATGAATTAATTTGACAAAATAGATAATGGACCATGAGCTTATATATTTTTATCCTTTTCTATTGATTCTTCCCCCTTTTTAATTACAAAATAAGAAGTCAGTGGCGGATTTAAGGGGGCGGGGGCGAGCCCCCCCCTCCCCCCCCCCTGTTCACCACATATTTACCAGTAACAATTCAGATCTGCCCCCGAAATGGCTTAGTAGTTTGGCTAATACACATGAGGGCCCCCCTTTCGGAAATTCTGGAACCGCCACTGGAAGTGTGCATGTAGGATAGCAAAATACATAAACAGTCATCAAAATGAAAAAGTAGATTGTATTTCAGTGAATCAATAAACAAGAAAACCTTACGGACACGTGTACTCAATTGCTGTTTTTACGATATTTGAAACGTCTTAATATCATTATACCATAAGAACGAAAAGTAAAAACAAGAGGACTAATTGGGCCTATATTGCTCATTTGAGGGCATCATAAGTCTAGTTTTCAGTGCTTTTGTACTGACATGAAATATATACTTCAAATTTTCAGTCATCAAATTAAGTAAATCACTCTAAAACTAAGAAGTATCTCCCTCATGCATAGCTCTATCCTTAGATTCTTTGGTTCACTTTTCGGTCATTTTGGCTTCTACACTGCTCTTCATTTTTTTTTATATATTTTGAGAATTCCAATCATTCGGCCACGAGCATCACTGAAGAGACATAACTTATCGAAATGCGCATATGGTGCACAAAATTAAAAGGTGTATATGTTCTACATTTATTATAACCGCTAGGCCGGTGTCACTGCTGGTGGACTGATAGTCCCCGAGGGCATCATAAGTCTAGTGTTCAGTGCTTTTGTACTGACATGAAATATATACTTCAAATTTTCAGTCATCAAATTAAGTAAATCACTCTAAAACTAAGGAGTATCTCCCTCATGCATAGCTCTATCCTTAGATTCTTTGGTTCACTTTTCGGTCATTTTGGCTTCTACACTGCTCTTCATCTTTTTATATATTTTGAGAATTCCAATCATTCGGCCACGAGCATCACTGAAGAGACATAACTTGTCGAAATGCGCATATGGTGCACAAAATTAAAAGGTATATATGTTCTACATTTATTATAACCGCTAGGCCGGTGTCACTGCTGGTGGACTGATAGTCCCCGAGGGCATCATAAGTCTAGTGTTCAGTGCTTTTGTACTGACATGAAATATATACTTCAAATTTTCAGTCATCAAATTAAGTAAATCACTCTAAAACTAAGGAGTATCTCCCTCATGCATAGCTCTATCCTTAGATTCTTTGGTTCACTTTTCGGTCATTTTGGCTTCTACACTGCTCTTCATCTTTTTATATATTTTGAGAATTCCAATCATTCGGCCACGAGCATCACTGAAGAGACATAACTTATCGAAATGCGCATATGGTGCACAAAATTAAAAGGTATATATGTTCTACATTTATTATAACCGCTAGGCCGGTGTCACTGCTGGTGGACTGATAGTCCCCGAGGGCATCATAAGTCTAGTTTTCAGTGCTTTTGTACTGACATGAAATATATACTTCAAATTTTCAGTCATCAAATTAAGTAAATCACTCTAAAACTAAGGAGTATCTCCCTCATGCATAGCTCTATCCTTAGATTCTTTGGTTCACTTTTCGGTCATTTTGGCTTCTACACTGCTCTTCATCTTTTTATATATTTTGAGAATTCCAATCATTCGGCCACGAGCATCACTGAAGAGACATAACTTATCGAAATGCGCATATGGTGCACAAAATTAAAAGGTATATATGTTCTACATTTATTATAGGAAAGTGTGTGGATTTTAAGGAAACTATGCCTCTTTTTTGCCTATAGTTAATTATTATGCATGTATAATACAAAATAGGTCAATAATCTTTTACCTTCTAATATCCTGGATATACCAATGGGTGCGGTGCGGAAAAACCTTGATGGGACAACACCAATGTGTACGCT
Source organism: Pteria penguin (assembly GCA_035048485.1). NCBI lineage: Eukaryota > Metazoa > Mollusca > Bivalvia > Pterioida > Pteriidae > Pteria > Pteria penguin. The sequence goes on from CM068586.1 coordinate 31,618,559, forward strand.
ATGATACATGTACACATTCACCCAATCTCAATAAAAGGGTAAAAATGGCCGTGTTTATTTTGAAAAAAAAAATGAACTGTGTGATATCAACGTTGAAGTATTTTTATTTTAAAGCCAAATGCATATATAAGCAGAAACATAGAACTTTGGTATGTAAGAATGAGCTGTAAATGAGCACCAAGACCTTGTTTTAGGGATAGATTTATTGCAAAATAAACATAGAAATGTACGTTATCCTGCATTACATTACATCGTATAGAATATTTGAAACGCAAAACTCGCAAATAATCCTTCCAAATTACTTTGAAACATTTTATAACATACTAAGTGTAATAAAATCATTATAAGGTTCAACATATAAGTATGTTTTTGAATAACAATAATGTTAATATAGACCTAATTCATCATCAATTTAATAAGATGATATTCTTATACTTGCGCTTACTGTCGTTCCTTGTATGTCTAATATCAAGTGCAGTAATTGAAATACAAAAGCCGTTATGAAACAATATTATATATTATAATTATACTGCTTTCTGCAAGTGACAGTAATGTACATTTCACTATTCACAGTGCAAAGAAATTATCATTTTTTCCTTGTCTGTTGAATCAATTTCCAGCATTCTTCCACTCCTGCTTGTCGGTACTGGCTCATTAAGTACACAGATTATATATGAGACTGGGACCCAAATGATATCACTGTGAGTTGGCCATTGGAATTTGTCTTTTTTGCCTTCCATGAATGATATCTCTACCTCACCATCGGCGAACTCTACTGAGATGACTCAATGTACCATTTCTTTGAATACTTGCAGCAACATAATGATCTTTGCTGATGTTCTGAAGTTGGTTCTGTTTTTGAGCATTTGCAGTTGTAATTTCGTCGGTGGCATTCTCCTCTATGTTATCATCGGTACCTTTCTGAACATACTCCCTTCGCCAACCTTTGCATATCCCACATTTCAAGCAAACATCACAATAGCAGCTTACATCCCTGACACACACAGTCGAGTTACCCATACCAGCAACAACATGCAGCTGAAATTTTAACTTGATCGGTTCAAGTTGCCTATGTTCTAGTACTTCTTGCATTCAATTGCATTCTTCTGTAGATATCAACACAAATGAAACGCCTTTCATATTCGAATCGCTATCCCATTTGAAAAAGTCATGTGCATCCTGTATATCCGACTTTCCGCATCTCACAGCCTCTTGGTTGTCCTTCCTAGTCCGTCGCATGGACCTTTCCCATGGCCTGCATCAAAGTAATTCCATCTAGCGGAAACTCCATACAGATCTGTGTAGTTTGCAATGATATAGAACACCTGTTTATTTCTGTATTGATTTGTCGGTCCATCTGTCCAATAGTGAATGAATTCTAGTTTTGTTGACAGCAGTTTTAGCTCTGGCATAATCTTGTCTATAATAGCATGCACAGTGTTAGATGAATGGGCCATTTCATCAGACACTTTGACGTAGCTTTTGTGCTGAGTGACCCGTTCGGAGTCGAGGAAATTCACGACTACATGATGCAAAGTCACGCCAGTTTGGTTCCAATACGCCCTTTGAATTTCTTCGACGCTCTTACATGAATAGTTCTCCGCAAATCCATTTGAATCATTAGGTGATTTGTTGGCAGGGTTTCTGTCAGTTTTTTCACTTCCTTATATTGCATGTGTACTTTGTCCACATTACCTCTGAACTCTTTTGTTTGTTCCACGAACAACCTTATGAAATCTTCTTTCTCTATTTCAGTTGCAACAATTCGAGTAAATGATTTCTTCTTTTCTTTCTCTGTCACTTCTTTTCTTTTCCATTGACCAAATACAACTCGATCAGGTAATTTGTTCTGCAACTCATCGACAGAGAGGTCCTCACACTTTACACATGTTTCTGGATTTGCAGAAACAGTTATACCATTTTTGCGCACTGCCCTCAGCAATAACGCCATATTCTAATGTTTTGTGCATATTTGGTATATTGATTTAATAATGAAATATACGTTACCAATAAAAAGTATACTCTCTTTTATATTATCTACTTAATAATTACAGAAATATGTGTGGATGCTAAAGTTACAAATGACAAATAAATAATTGCTAATAAACTAAAACTAACTAAAAGATGAAAAACTTTCGTTCCAAATGACGTATTTCGTAATTAATGTGTATACATTTCTTGTGCTTTTTAATGTCATTTAACATGTATTTGTATTTAAAAAGTCAGTGTCTAAAATTTACTGCTTCATCGCAAGATGTTTTATTGTTACACATATTACTAAATTCTGCAAGGCAGTTACCATAAGATATGAAATATTATGCCTTCGAAATACTAAAATGTACGTTACGTAATGTAACATACATTTCATTAGATTTATAACAAAATGTTAGAAAACGGATACGCCATACAAGCAAACCACATGTTGCACATTCATTCTAAGATACTATATATGAGACGAATTAACACTTAGATACAAAACATTTTTAGCCGACTACTGGTCCAGAACCAGTATCCTTTTTTACATCTCAGTTTAATAATTGATTACAAAGCAATATACGATATATACCTTTCTTCTGTATTTAAATTCTTTTTTATTTGTACGAAGAATAATTTATGAGTTTTCTCAGTTTTTAAATGCAGCATCAATTGAACTCTCCCGCGTGGAAACATATAGAAAAGTTGCACAACTCTGGAACGTGATGTCATCGCCTCTTTAGATTTACATGGTATCGTACAATTAGTTAATGGACATTTCAACAAAAGCATTTTCGCAGGCTAAGTTGAAAACATTGGTTTATACTCAAAGACGACTGTTGTTGTTTTCCGTTATGTGATATGTTAAAGTAGAGTATGATATATTTGATATCGTTACACATAAATGAGAAATACATGGTATCGTACATTTCATTCTTATCCATACGCGTAGAATTATGAGAAATAACTTGCAATACCCAACACAAGTTAAGTCCATTGAAAACTTAATATGATTGGTTTAAGCAGCCTCTTCTACTTATTAAACACACTAAAGAGTATGGGACGCGTCTAAAAAGTTTTAGCATGATATATATTATGTCTAATGAAAATAAACGATGTTTGGCGATAGGCATGTAATGCCGAAGAAAAATAAAGTAAATAGTACAGAATGTCTAATGAATTTAATGATTTATCATCATAAACATCGGCACTATCAAACGAATTAAAATGAAATCATTCGAGGTCTACTTATGTATTGTAAAATTAATTTTTTCTAAAACAGTAAACGTCTACTCTAAACAAAATCAATGGAAGTATTCTAATTCATTTGGGGTTTTTTTTTGACAATTCTGATTGATCCACACATTTCCCGCTCCGCAAGCGTCACCAGCAAAACTCTGTTTCCAACGGTATAACCACGGTATACCTGTCGGAAACAATCAAACACAGTAAGTTTATCCCCTAAATACACCCATCCACTTTTCCGCATAGAAAGCTATATTTAGCAGACTTTAGTGACGTCATAATCTAATGTCCGACTTGTCCGACCCTGTGTGACGTCATCAAAGTCGTATTTTGCGCTAATGTACTTGACATTCGACGAAAGTGTATCGGTGTATTGGTGCTGTGACACTCAAAAAGGTAAAACGATGGACATTCATGTATCCCTGAATATAAAATGAGGCCAAGTGCCCGAGAAAACTAAACATCTCCTGTTTGTGAAGGCCCTACCGCTATGAACATCATAAATATACATATAACAAATAAATCAACAGTGCACAGAGAACATTAAATAGCATTGAATAGGAAGTGTCACAGCCATACACACAGCATCAGAACAGGGGTACTACCATACTTGAATCATGCAGATAGGATAAAAATAGGATTGTTATATTTAGATGGAAAGGTAATTATACTGTGTATATCATCTATAAACATGGTTTCTCGAATCATTTCAGTGGTGTTTCCACCATGTCAATCATTTAATCTCTGCTGCATGATATCCGATCTTCCACTTCCACACAACGCAAGGACTTTCAAAAACGTAGTGAGACGGATATTGTATGACGTAATAGGTGATTTAAGCAGTGCATGACAGTCACCCTTCAAACAAGGATGCTGTGAGGCTGCCTTCGATATCAACTTGCACTGTGGATTGCAGTATTCTGTGCAGTTTCTTAGAATATTAAAAGTTTCATCGTCTTTATTTAAGGCTTCGAAGAATTTTGTGAAATGGCATCCTAAAGCAATACCGGAAGTTTCCAATTGACATAAAGGAATGGATTTAAAGCTTTCGCAGGTACTTCCTGTCCAGCTGGCTTTAGGGTAGTACTCGATGGTAGATGCACATATTTCGTTGGTTGACAAGTGCCCCCAGCTGATTGGATGTTTGGCATCTTTGGCTCCGTAAACACACGTAATTCGAAGAATGTCTCCAGGTAAAACCTGAACTGGGCTCGTATGCCTTAAAACGGAATAATAAAAATAAGGATACACGTGATACATGAGCTTCATCAAAATAAATTGTGACAAGTGTAAACTCTTTAATAGTATAAAATTGTGATTCAAAGCAAGATATTTTGTGCTGCTGTTATTCAGCTAATTATTTGCAGTTGTACAGACAAAAGTAAGAATATTCAGTAAAACACAAAAGAGTAGCTTCATAGAAAGGAATATTTTGCCAAATGTTATAAAGAATTTATGTTCAACACATAGGTAAAATAATGTACATGCATCTTCATACACTTACTACGAGCTTTGAACAAAGTACCTTTTCCGTAAACCGACTAATAACGGCAATTAAGGACTATTATTACAAGGACATTGCACCATGTAATTCTACGTTCTATAAAGGTATGTGTTGCACATAAACTTATTTTGGCGCATTTAATTTCAGTACATACTGTTGAGAATAAAGGCTTTGGGTATATGAACATGGTATAAATTAGTATATTCTGTGACTTTCCTCCTTCGCATCTTTGGTTTCATTTATATTTGCGTAGTCTTAAATAAGCGCATGGTGGATAAAACTAAATGAATATACTGTAAACCACTTTCTATTTCAACACGAGTTTCACGTAAAAGAGCCCGTATAACTTGTCTTCAGTATCCTTGATTTGCCAATATATTGTATTAGATATTACTTGTATATGACCTCTCACGAAAATCATAAAATCTCATAAATATATCAAAAGAGATATTATCTCGAAAATAAAGTCTCGCGCAATATAAGTAATTTACATTATATACATATGTATCCTACAAAAATAAATACACGTATAATATTCCAGTTTGCTATACATGACCGGTGAGTGTTCTTGTATTTTCAAGTGCACAAAACCGAGTAACACCTATATTCCCTTACTTTAATTTCTGGAACAATTTTCGTCTCTTTGGCGTATCCCTTTTTTTTTTTTTTAAATGTTTGTTTGTTTGTTTCTTTGTATTTTTACTATTGCTTTTCTTTTTCGGGTTTTTTTTAATTATTATTATTAATTTTATGCATTTTAATGATTTTGATACCCAGTACAGACGTTTTTCAAAAAGTTAATACATTTGATATGAATGTTATTAAACTGCATATTGTGTAAGAATTTGGCTATGGTTACTATATAAGGAATATGACTCTAAAATCCAGACCTACGCGGGGGCATTACATAAGGTTCACACGTATGTGTGACAAGGTAAATTACGGGAACTGATGCAATGTATAATATGGTATTTACATCAATGTATGACGGGAGATATCTATAGATCTCTGAGAGGGTAGCAGGTGAGCGGGATAAGACAAAGCTTTAGGTATAATATTTTCCGAAAATACTGTAATATACCTCCATTTTGGTATATATAAGACGAAAAATGTCAGACATACATCAAAGTTTACGACATCATTTCTCTTTCACAACCTACCAACTCTTTATTAAATACCTCTTGCATGTATTCATTACTTTAAGGTAAATGGATTGCAAGTGATTGCAAAGTGAACAGTACTTTAATGAATGTAATGTTATCTTCAATATATTACTTTCTTATAAAAAATTTATCAGAATGAATGGATCGAAAGTCCGTGAAATTCGGTTTTATTCTTATAAATTTTCAAAAGTTGAATGATTCCCTTTTCATGATTATACTGCCAACATCAAAGACATAGTCAATTTATCTTGACTAATCTTAAATTCTGACTAACTCACCAATACGTCTCAGGATCGTTCATATCATAAAACCGTTCATCTGTTAGTAAGTTCACAACTTTCCCATCTCGTAAAACTTCAACTCGCTCCTGTTTGCCTATCATAGATACATTTCAAAATAAAGATGAGTATTCATTTCTTTAAAAATTATAACAAAACATTCATATAAAAAGGCAAGAGAATCTATACCAAAAAAAAAAAAAAAAATATCTAATTGTTGACAGAATATTCATATATACACGTACGAGGATAATATTTCCTTTCTTTATATCAGTTTCTAGAGTTAATATTTAATAAAATCAAAACCGAAATTTTTCTATAGAAAAGGTATATGCAAAATATAATGAACATCATTTCAAAATCCTAAAGGTAAAAACTTATAGTAAATAAATATTAGAATGACACATGTACATTTACATTATATTACATTCGAATGTAGTCAGTCAGTTTTTTGTAAAGTGTGAATAGATTTTGTATTCTGGTAACAAACACATACCCTGCGAAATGATCTTATGTGGAAATAAATATCTATTGCAAAATTACTGCAAACGGCAATGTTTATAATACTGATAAAGATAATTTCAGATATAAATACTACTATAGTCCTTTCCTGACATATGAATGCGAATTTTGTTGTTATCGTAACACATGCACATGCTGAACTGGAGAACCACATTTTATGAAGTCTATGTCCAAAAACATCTTTTATTTGTCATCTTTGAAAATTTATGTAAATTAATTTGAATAAGGAATAAATCTGTTTTATACGGCAGCAGCTATTCTCTTTATGTCCAGTAACCACTTTAAATCAGTTAACATCAAGTTAAAAAACTGCTCACATTTACAAACGTGTATAAAGATTTTACCATTCATGTAGTTCTTACCATATTTTTGCATGTGATTAAACGCTCGTGTGATGTATATAGGCGATTTAATTTGCACGAGTGAACATTCACTAGGGTAGGTAGTGGATACAGCGTATATGGGACGGTGGGCGGGAATACTGAAGTGGGTCAGGGCAAACAACTTAGTGCCTACATCATGACGACGTAGGTTCTTGGTGTAATATATCGTCATACCAGATCCATCAATCATATGCTCTTGCCGGTTTGTGTTATCCCATCTCACCTACATATGGAAAGTACACAATATATATGATATATAAAACTATAACAATAATACACTCCACACAGAATCATTGAATATAGTATTGGTTATAGGCGTATTAATGAACTCAGTTAAAAAATATCGAGCATTCGACTGATTTTTTTTTTATACAATGGCTGTTCACAGAATCTTAAGACGGCTCACATAAAACATTACAGTGGTCTCGTCTCTTTAATGTTTATTTGTTGAATTTAGATGAATGTCCTATATTGAGTACACCGTATTCATGGCAAAATGTAAGGACTGATCTAACGGTAAATGTAAGTCTTGATGAGTACATCGTACTCACGTCGAAGAGGAAGGGCTGATCTAACAGTAAATGCAAGAAAAAAGAGGAGTTACCGGCTCAGTTATGTGGCAGAAGTCACCATGGAGCTATACAATACATGAATATAAATAATATAATAGAACATTTAACACATTACAAAAATATTTGATTGTAGTGCAATTACGATACCGACTAAGGACGGTCATTTCATTTGACAAAAGCCAAACAAATGGTGTGGTTAACCGGTTTACGGGCCCACCTTCCAGTCCAGTTGCAAGTCCAGTTGAGTAAACCGTAGTAAGATTTATTTGGAAGGGTCGATCATACAGCAAAAAGCACCGATTGACGGTTTGTAAATTGACCGTTCGCACCATGAATGCAACGGAATGGAATTTTCTTCGGTGACGTACATGCATTTGTATGTCTTCTTTTTTGTTCTTCTGCTTTATTTCTTGGGTTGGGCTTTGGCAGGTGATTGAATCAGATCCTTCTAGTTTTGATTGATATCTCATGTTTTTAAGACAATTCAAATAAATACTTAAGGTTCATTGAAACACCAATAAAAGACAACTCTTCTTAAACCCAAATAGAGTTATCTTTTCTTTACAGATCACATAAACGTTTCATTTTCAAACATGATATTGACTTAGATTGAAAAGCAGAAAATAAGCGAATGCTCAAAATAAAAGGGAGATTTCAAAAAAGTCCGTTAAATAGACATAATTATATGAAAAATAGTTATACAAATAATAAAAATATAGCTGTAACTGTAAATCGTAAATAGATCTACAACTGCGAACCGTTCCGACCCGTTTCCGATTCCGGATTTTCCCAACGTAAACAATGAAAAGAAAATAGAAAATTCATTTTACAATAAACAGAAAGTAGCGTATAAGTTTGACGGCGCGGTGGAATTAAATTGTTTGTTATGGATCATCTGAGCAAGTGAAAGCGGTGGGTTCAAATACCTTATTGGTGAATGCGTCCAGAATGTTTTCTATATCATAGTAAATTTTCTTGACTGTAAATTGTAATGAAATTAAGTAAGTTAGAAACAAGAAACATTCAGTGTCCACAAATTTTCAGTCATTTGGCCTTTATCAAAAATAAACAAACAAAAAACAAAAACAATATATATATATATATATATATATATATATATATATATATATATATATATATATATATATATATATATATATATATATATATATATATATATATATATATATATATATATATATATATATATATATATATATATATATTAGACGAGATATATATATATACAATTAGACGAGAAGAAACCAGCAGGATGCATACAGATATTTTTTATTTTTATTTTCAGCTAGCCAAGTAAATCTTGATGTCAACTTTAAATGAGAACTGAAATACTTATTAAAATTCCTTTATTTAGTGTACAATTGTTTCTTACAACAATGTGCAGACAGTATAATCTATAATACTGTGCATCTTTACATTATCTACATTTTACAAATCTTAATTTGTTGTATTTACAAGGTTATTGTACGAGAAGATTAGGGGTAGTCAATGATATTTTGTTAGAACTTTGTAATCTAACGGTGTACCGTTCCCTGTTTTATTTGTGATAAAGTTAATAATACAAATTAAAATGATATAGAATTCATCAACTTTTCATATTTCAAAAATGCAAAAAAAATATCTTTTCTCATACCCCAAGTGTTATTTTGAATAACATATTATGTCCCTAGTCATATATCATCAGTCATATTTTCCAAATCAGTAACATCTGTGATATATATTTATTTTTTATGAATGATATATATATCTTTGAATTAGAAATGAATTTTGTTTCAAGATAAAGTCTACTTTTTGTATAAATATGAACTTTCTTATAAATGGAGTGATAATTAGGATATAAGAGTCAATATAGGGTGGTATGTATAGAAGGCCCGTTCATTTTCAAAATTCAGACGGTGAAAATAAATTTCTCCTTCATATATCAACTAACTGAATGTTAAGGAAATTTATATACAAAATTTACTTCTGATGTTTAGTTAAAATTCAGGTAATTTTTCATATGGTGTTTCAATGAACCTTAATATATTCAAGATACACGAACTTCTGTTTCTTCATATAATGACGTTTATTTTACATATTGCTACTGTTCGTCTAGTTTTTCAAGTAAAATATATATTGCTCTTCTGTATAACGTTTCAATAATCATTTAATTTCACAATCACATTTTCGCCTATGTAAAACTACATCGCAAGAAATATTCTTTTATTTTCATATAAATCATTATATATGTGAAAGTAAAAAAGGAAGAAGTACCGAAGGGTAAACCATATTTCACAGTCCATGGAATAAAGGGGACAATATCGTGTTTAGTGTCATATTCAGACAAATGCGAACTTCAATGAAATCGAGATGAGACCATGGGAAACAAAAGTAGGTAATTAGAGCTAAGTACGTTTTCTACAGATCTTCTGCACTGTATAATCTTAACGCATACATAATATATGTATACCTGGATAACGATCTTCTTACATCCTGTTTTTCCTATTCGAAATCCCGTGTTCTTGTGGAAGCATAATCCAGGTATTTGTTTGGCATATCCACCGAGAAAGCTTCGACAATCTCCTCGGGGTTTATACCCACATTCATAAGGATGTTTGGCAGCTGGAGTCCAGGCTGTTGAATCTAAACGTGTAAATTAAATTTAATCGAAAATTTCTTGACAGTACACCCGTTATACATGTTAAAAAATATAATGGGAACTTTTGTAACAGCATACGTGTAAAACGGAAATTTTATATTTTTCTTTACTCACTCTCCTCAAGAAACATTGATACATGTTAAGATGTTTATTACAGACATACGGCAATGTGAGTTTACAATGTACAACATTGCATATTCATATGACGTCAGTGTTTTTGCAACATTGTTTTTATGAAATGAGATTTGTGTAGCAAGGAGAAAACAACGAAGAAGTACCGAAGCGTTAACCACATCTCGAAATCCATGGAATAAAAGGACAATGTCGTGTATAATGTCATATTAAGACAAATGGGGACTCAAATCAAATTGAGGTGAGACAGGTGCACAGGAAGAATCAAATATGCTAAACTCACATGGTAATCTCGAGAGTACTCGAAAGCAATAATAAAACCCTCTTCTCATTTAGTCTTATCGTTATGGTATCATTGTGCTGTGTAGGCACAGTTTGCATTGCATATTCATAATACTCAAGAGTTTAAGTTTCAATTCATTTTATGTTTTTCCAAATATCAAACATGTACACGGAGAATTAAATTTCGTTAAACCAATTTCTGCTTTTACGCACCAATCGGCCTTACCACAAGCGTATACAAAGACTCCTCCCAGAACGTCTTTGTTGTCTATGATTGGTGCTGCTGCTGTCATGTGATAATCATTATCCATTGGCAAATCGTACTCCATACAGACATAGCTGTGGTCGGCCAGAGGAACATTTAATTGCGGTAATTGTACTTTCAACGTAAGAACACCTGTATAAATAAAACTGAATTTACGTATGCATGGAATTATGCATGTTAGCGTAATGTTATGGTAATAATTTATTTTAGGCAACAAAATACTAAAAGACACTAAAGTTATGGATATTCATTTCTGTATGTTATTTATCTGTTCTTTTAAAGTTCTTTATCATATCGATTGCTGACATGCGAAAATGAAGTCTAGCGAATCAATACAGATATCGGCGAAAATACAGTCACGAGAACTAAGTGTATTACATGTATATACATGTATATTCTAATAGTAATAGTAATGTAGATTTAGGGAGTTTTGGTATTTTAAAGTTTTTGGTAATCATGATTTAAGTTATTAGCATATACAATTGACTTACCCTTCTCTTTCATTGCATGTTCACATTTTCTGGCAAAACTAGGACATTGTAGCCATTTGTTTTTTCCTTCGCAATTTGGGCTTTCTAAAGGGTCGCATATTCCTGAAAAAAAATCACAGTTTATCAGAGAAATATTTATGTATTGTTGCTTAGTCCTCTGTTAATTGTGAAGGTAAAGTAAGCTATCATTAAAAAACGAAAAATGACATAATAGATTGATAAAATTTCTTGGAAACCTATCGTCCACTACTGATATAAAACGATGATAAGTAAATTAAAGAATATCTATAAATACTTTCACCATCAATTTTATTTTGATAAAACGTGGTACCCACATTTTGAGTATATAGAACATCTTCAGATCCAGTACTAATTTAGTAAAATTACTGATATATGTATGTTTACAAATAAAGTGATTTTTTACCTGGATGTGACGTAGCCAATTGTAAAGGAGTTTGATTATTGACTGACCACTGACACCAAGGGTCACCTAATTCCAACCCATTGTGACGGCCATCTCCATCCGAATCTTTCATACAGAGATCTTTAGTCCAAGTCTAAGTGAATCAGTATATTTTAAATAGAACACTGGATAATGTATAGTGACAAATGTCGAGTAACAATGAAAAAAGGGTAAAATAATCAAAATAATCAGTACAAATAATCAATATAAATTGTAAAAGCATTGCAACTTTTCTTGTTGATGTCGATGTTATCGTAAAACTGATCGCCCTCTTGATAGGAACGTAGTATTTGGTACACAGTATATGTTCATGCTAGCAAACATTTATCTTTATTTGTTTAGGTTTTGTATTTACTTTTTTATCTTTAGTTTTGACCGTGGATTTTTCACGTATTAAAATCGGAAGAATTATTGAAATTATTAGAGAAAGGAAAGGGACATCTGACTAAGCTCACCACGAAAGGGTAAAGTAAAAAAGAATAAGAGCATAATTAGATATCACTAAAATATTTGATGTTATGCATTAGCGGCACCAACTAAGGACGGTCAATAGAATGAACAATTGCTACTCATTTGATGTGGTTAACCGGTTTACGGGCCTTCTCCCCCACTCACCACAAAAGCAATACAATTAAAGTTCACGTTTAGAATATCATAAATAAACCTCTACATAGCAAACAAGAATCAACAAATTACTCAAATGGGAGCTCAACTAAATACAGACACTTATAATATTATGGAATTAATATTTAATATCTTGCTTTGAGCACCTGAATGCTAAGATCCCTGATCTTTCTAAGTCCCCTCTTGCAGTCAGTGGGCACGAAGCTCAGAACCTTATCTCATCTGAAAATTTTTTGATATGTCTCGTCATGGAGTTCCGGTTAATAAAACTCCAAAGAAAAAGTCCGCACACGGCTATAGAGGCGTTTTACTATTTTTGAATGCGATGGGATGAAACGATTAGAACATTTGACCCGCCATAGTTAAGATTGTGACGTAGATGTATGAAGTAATAGAAAATCAGATCTTTGATAAGTTGAGCAGATTAAACACACACTAAAATCAAAACAATTTATTGGTAAATTTTTCCATTAAATTTCACCCACATTTTTGTTTCTATTATCTATCAGAAAGACGATGAAATACATAACTCTAACATAATATCATTAATTGCCTCGTGAACAGGTACAAAAACAAAAGTGGGTTTTTTTTTCAATAGCTGTATATGTGTGTGGAGTGTAAAATTATTGAATCGAATGTTAATTATTTATAAAATGTCATTCACCCTGGGCATGCATTTTACTTCTTTTTTATACCATCATTTACAGTCGGCTTGTAATGCCTCTACAATAATTTCCCGGTTTTTTGTATAATCCATCCTCGATGTCCATCTTTATCTTTGTCCTTTATTAAAGTCTCCGAACCTCATTTGATGACACGATTTATCGGTTTTTGAATATGTAAGAAAAAAGAGGAGTTACTGGCTCAGTTATGTGGCAGAAGTCACCATGGAGATATAAGTATGTTTTGTATATTTAGTGGAGATTTCATTTTTTTCTTTCAATTATCATTATCAATAACAATGAAATACCGAAAAAGGTTAAGTCATTAATGGTAAGTTGTTGATCAGATGTACTGAATCAAAACGATTTCTCTTACCTCATGGTTTTCTTTTGAAAACTTTAATACTAGAAAATGAACATGTATTAGTTTTAACAACACTGTCATCAGTTACAAGTTTAGAATGTAAATATGAGATAAATGTACCTTGGATATGTATTAGTGGGCGAGGGTCACAACGCTCTGAATTTCACGTAAATTTAAAAACATTCAGCACGGCACATTTGTCTTACTAAATTGCAACCTTTTGAAAATGATAATAATACATCACACGAGTTCTACGTTCCCGAAGACATTTCTATCATTCATCAATTCAGCGGTACTGTAATTTTAGTGCAGTATGGTTCATGCGTTATGTAACATGAATCCAGCTAGTCTAACGATAATGGTACAAAGTGTTGACAAAATATTTATTGTATTCGGTAAACAAATGTGACAACCTCTATTTTCCTGTCGTTATTGGTCACAATTTGTAATATCTTCTCTTTAGCACTAGAAAATAGTTTAGAATAGCTCATCTACTATGCTTTTATAGTTCCCTTCAATTACTGCAGTAAACTTACTTTAAATATATGTTATCATTGTTTTCTTTGACAGTGGTTGGGTGATATCAAAATATTTATATCAGTTATGACTATTCATAAATATTGGCTGAGGTTATAGCATGAATACAAGTGTCCTCATCAGTTTAATTATCTGTGTTTAAACTTTGGCATCACGGCGTGTGTAAATGGTCTGCTTCAAAAGCTTCTTCCTTTATGTCAATGGATCTCACTTTGAGGGGCTTCTTGATTTGCTATATTGCCTAATTTGTCTTGTATTAAAGATATTCCTATGTCAGGAGTACCCATTAACCTTTTATTTTTCCTATTTAAATATAAACCAAATGGCAATACAGATAAAACAAAAACATACGGTTTTATAAATAAAGACATAATTATATAGAAAATAAATAAATAGAAAATCAATATAGGGGTACGTATTAAAGCAATTCTTTTTTCATAAAACTCATTCCTCTTATTTCAATGCAAATTTTTGTTATCCTCAGAATCAAACACAATAACACAATACAATCTGTTTTTGCTTAATTACTTTTGAAAAAATGAGAGTAGAAGAATGCCAACCTATCAAGCAATTAAAAAAGAAAATAGACACCAATGTGTGTTTCAATTATATGTCTTTTTAATCTTTATGCTTTCGTTAGCTGATTTTTCGCCCAATTGAAGGATTGCCAGATCCAACTTTAACCGCTCTAATTACATTGTCTTATTGTGATATTATTGATGAGTCATTTATCTATGACGTCATAGTGATATAGTATGCCAAAAGTTGCGATGTCTTTTGAAACAGAAAGTTTTATATTTTACTAGTCTGAAGAAATATGACTGAGCAGATTTGTAAAATCAAGAATGAAGACAGGTGAAACAAAATTGAGGAAATATATTAAAATAAATATCCATAAGCGAGTCATTAAAATTAGTTGCTATACCAACACTCAAGGTAAATTGAGGAAGTTTAATGATCGTAGCTTCCAAGTAGGTCTATTACCTTTAATGCCTTATTTATAACATGCTCACTTAAAAAATTGTTTTACGTATCTAACAAATCTTTAAACGGATTATACGTCCTCACTAACTCATTGTATATCCTTGCTTAATAACAAAAAGTTTAACTTCACTGGCTGAAAAGATTGTATTTTACAATAAAGATCTCAAGATTGAACTGTTTCATACCATATCTTTATGACATGGTTTGCCTGACCTTTCATTTTTATGATAATTAAGAAGTCACACCTGTTAAAGTGATATTTATCACTTTCTATATTTGACACTTTGTACAGAACGGTAATTAAGGCACATGGCCACCATTTCTTGTCAAGTTCATCAATTTCAATGATAAGTAATATGTAACAAAATATTGAAGTATATACTGCTGTTTATCACTAATTTCTTGTTATGATGGTGGCATTAACAGTGCATACCTGGTTAAGGGCGATTATCTTACATTAAACATTTTATGTCTATCTTGGATACTTATTCCAAACTATGTAATGCACGTAGCCTTCGATATTCAATAAACAAGCGTTTTACCGGATTCTAATTTGTTAATCGCTAATTGATTAACAATTTTTATACATAGACACATATATAATGAGGTAAACATCAGATATAAAAGCAACATAAAAATATCTGGTGGGTGTAAAGTTAATGGAAAGACGATCAAATATCCATTTACAATGAGTATATTGTGTCATATCACCTCAATAATTTGCGTAAAATTTTGAAAGTAATGCAAGTTTTTAGTGTATAATTTTTGTTCTCTTTCTCCGGTCATTATTAGATCACTAAAAGAAGTCATGTACATTGCTTTGATTGCGTCATGCTTAATAGCACAAAGAAACATGTAATTTCATTTCAATTAATGTTATTATGCCATTGAATAATTGGAACAGCATTAATTTCAAGTACACTCTTACACGAAAATCATTTCTAAATGTAATTTCCTTAATAACTTACCTGCACGTGCCAAATTAACAGTTCATACATAAATGGTTTTGTTGTAAATGGTATATATCATATGTGAAATTCTAAAATGAGTTTCTGTTATTTTATTTTATAATTAGAGAGAAGGAAAATCAATAGAAAATTATAGCAACCTACCGATCCTGCCTCACTAAAGTCTTTTCCAAAGACATTTCTTATTCCTCTGCCTTGTGGAATTATGTGTCCGACAGCTATCCATATGTCAGAAGTTGGATTACAGGGATGTGGAACACGACGGCCATTTGGTATAACGTCCCGATATTTAGCAAATCCTAACACAGTGGTCAAACACAAACAAAACGATAGAAAAAATAACACTTTGTTATAGTTTCTAACAATACAACACATATTGGCTATATATATTTCACTTGGCCATCAGCAAAAGGAAGATAATTACGTCTGTCACAGAAAATCCCAAAATATGCATGATATATTATTGATGATTTGAATCATGACCCTTCATTATGCAAAGGAGACAGTTTTAAAGGAAGAAGTTGAAAAAGGTGAAGTTATTTTACATACGTAATGCGTTCAACCAGTAGACGGATTTTGTTTTAGATGTCATGCATCGCTTACCATTACATTAACGAAGACACAGTAAGCAAAGAACCAAGAAAGGAAAACGACATTATATGATAGATAGCGACGACAGCATGCTTAATTGATTTCTCGTTAACTTCTGTATTTAATTTCTTTCAAGTGCAACTCAGAGGATGCCTATTGTATGGAAATCATATTACTGATTCCAACGTATGAAAAATATCTATATCTATACACATTACTTTCGTTAGCAACAGATCATTTTGTGTAATGATATGACATATATATGGGTCTCTTCTAAAAATGGCACTGATGGTAGGCATTAGGTTTCTGAAAATACTTTTACAACAAACAAAGCATGTTGGCGAGCAACGGAAGTTCGTAGAATAATATTTATGCGTATTATAAAAATATTAAACATGTATGCGTTACAATTTTGCGCATCAGATTCGCTTTTCGACAACTTATATCCCTTCAGTGATGCTCATGGCCAAATGATTGTGCACCTAGTAATATATAAATATTTGAAGAGCAGAGTTAAATCCAAAGTGGCCGAAAAAGTGAGCAAAATAATCAAATTAAGGACATAGCTATGCATGAGGGAGATACTCCATAGTATAAGAGTGATTTACAAAATTTCATGACTGAAAATTATAACTATTTACTTCACGTCAGTACAAAAGCATTGAAAACTACACTTATGATGCCCTCGGGAACTAACAGTCCACCAGCAGTGACAACAGCTTAGTGGTTATAATAAATATGAGAATATATATACATTATAATGTCGTGTATTTGTTCAGTTAAAAGAATTAAGTGATATATATATCTGTACATAACATATCCATACGACTAATTTACGATTCTATAGATAAAGTAAATATTGCTACGTCGAATTATCTTATCAATTACTATTTGTAGAGAATTTATTGTAAAATGTATTAGTTAAACGTTTCCATTTTTATGTATTTACAGAAGACAAAATGTCACAGTACAAGACAATAATTAAACATAGCTCGTAAACACAAACATGTCACGTGTATTACTGTTGTATATCTGTTACGATGACAAGGTAAACTAAGAGAAATAAAGAGTAAATCTGTCACCAAATTATGCAATGTTTTGGTAGAGGTAAAACCTGAACAGACAAAGCTTAAACAGTATTATAATAAAATCAGGTTATATGATTTAGCACGGATTATAGAAACTTATAATATTGTTGATTGCGTTTTCTGAATCAACACTCATTATTAAATCAAACGTATCTGTATTCTGTAATAGGTAATCATTCCATTCAATTCAAGGAATATATACTGTATCTTTAAACTGTTTCCTTTCTTAATATGATAAGATCAATCAAGATATTAAGTAAGAAATAGTATCCAAGTTTTTCCTAACCCGAGCATCTACACTCAACTTCGGCATCCATTAATGTCAAATATGGTTCATTATTAGTAATTCCACAACAATATAACAACTGCTTTCATATCAAAATATCAATTTTATAAAATGTATGTTCATTTACATTGTTGTCATGGTAAATTGGAAAGTTGGACACTTAAATCGGTTAACCACACAAATTCACTGTTAATTGACAGTGGTAAGGGTAAAGTAATAAATATTTTTTGACTTTATTAATAAATTTGTATATATTTATTTATTTATTTATTGTTTTATTTTTAGATGTTAATTTTGTCCAGGGGTTGAGTACAAATCCAAGATATTGTTCCGAAACCCACAACTCGAAGTCGAAGAAACACGACAATACATATCTAAATATAATATAAACAATCACGATCCTCTGTCAAAACAGAGGTGGGATAAGGTGCCATGGAGGAGTAATCATCCCCTGCCGACCGGTCACACCCGTCGTGATGCCATAATTATAAACGAAATAGTATTATTCGCTGTCACAGAATTAGGAAACGGCACAGCCGTAGTCAAAATAGATATATGTCATAAGCAATAAGAATACTATTGTATGGTATAGGTAATACAGATGGTTTAGTACCTGTGAAATAAGGAAGTCAACATGTCAGACAACGATACATCATATGAGCAAATGAGGTCTCCGTAAGATTTGCGGAATATTGACTTAAATCGTGATATCTCATATCCTTATTTGAGTAACTTTTCTCCTAGTAATTGGCTTCGATAAATGAAAGAGCAATACTCAGATGACGCTCGCGCATATCGAATCAATTGGGATACATAAACACCGTATGCAGGTGATAAAGGAATGTTGCTACTAGTATTTGGAAAGTTAACAATGGGGAAACTAAAATCATCACGTTTGTCATAAATTTAAGTAAGTTTACAATCTCGGTCGACATCAATAAGTAGATCTAAATATGAAGCACATGAATTGGATATTGTAGTGTCCTTAATTTCAGGTCCCTTTGGATAAATTGTATGTACATATGTATCAAAGTTTTTGTTATTTATAGATAGTACATCATCAATATATCTATATGTAAAATTAAAAGACAAGGCCAATTGCTTCTTATTTTGACTTGTAAAGTCAATTTCGTACGACAAAAGGAACAAATCGGCTAGCAAAGGAGCACAGTTAGTCCCCATAGGGATTCCAATGGTTTGTTGGAAGACCTGGTCACCGAACACAACATATATATTGTCAATAAGAAAATCCAGCATGTTTTTTATGTCATCTTCATAGTACTTGTATTTAGATTCAGAGTGGTTTTTCACAAAATATGTATCTGGATATCCTAAAACAATAAATTTATATCTGCGTGAACCCTTTTTGGTGAAGAAACAGTTATCAAAAATTCTAAAGAGCGTGGTTTTCAATTTAACATGAGGTATGGTGGTATAAAGTGTAGAAAAATCATGTCTTAATGAATTTAATAGTTGTCAGATTTTGAGATTTTGAGTTTTCCAAAAATTCTTTTGAGTTTTTAAGTATCCAAAACTGATAAACACCACTACGCGAGTAAATCACATCGGAGTACGTCTGAAGTTTCTCCTTAATTGCAGATACTATTTTGGTTGGGAGGGCTGATAGAGGTTTGGTGGAGCATTTACTGGATCCTGCAATGAACCTATGTTTATATGGATCTTTGTGTAATTTAGGGATCCAATATAAATGGGGAAACTCGAACTCAATATCCTTAGTACATAAGTTAAAGGTACTTATGGTTATTAATAATTTCATCCAGTGAGAGTGTAGTGCTAGTGTAAGTGGGATTTCCAGTAGATTTGTTAATGCCAAGTTCCTCTAAAAGACAATTTATATAAAACGCCTTGCAAATAAAAACGATATTGTTCGAGACTTTATCAGCTGGTACTAACACATATATGCCATGTATTCTTTCGAGTTCTCTGACTCTTGGGTCGTCGAAGACAGACGGATGACTGGTCTTCATGTTCCTTTTTAAATTACTAATACGTGTGAGTATCAAACCTCTTACACTCTTAACCCATTCTGACAACGTATTTAGCTCAACTTCTTCACGTTTTGCCCATCTACGAGCATAGTCCTCTACCGAATCCATAACAATACGGAAGTTGGTTCGCCAAATTAAATGTTTTAGGCTCTCTAAATTTTGGACCCCGGGTAATTAGCTGACGAAGAGTTATATCGTTCACGATATTGACATCGCCAGTGATGACGTGACCGACAGGACTATATGTAAATTTGGATAAGGAGCATGGATACGCGGTATGGTTTTGTGTAAGATGTTTGATATCTAGGCACTTCAAAGTTTGTTTGTAATTAAACAGTTTAGAAGCAATAGTGGGTGTATAGCTGTAGGATATACATGTCAGATTTCTTCTATTCTTCTTTTTTACATTACATGAAGCAAAAACGTCCGTAGAAACACTTAATTCAGTCATAATAAAGTGGTGCTTAGTGACGATTAGTATAAGTGGTGCTTAGTGACGATTAGTATAAGTGGTGTTTAGTGATTAGTATAAGTGGTGCTTAGTGATTAGTAAAAGGAAAATATCGTTTACATTACTGTATGATAGTTCAGTGCAAAATCAAATTATACTACTGTATGACAGTACAGTGTAACATCAAGTTATACTACTGTGTGAGAGTACAGTGTAACATCAAGTTATACTACTGTATGACAGTACAGTACTAGTGTAACATTAAGTTATACTACTGTATGACAGTACAGTGTAACATTAAGTTATACTACTGTATGACAGCACAGTGTAACATTAAGTTATACTACTGTGTGAGAGTACAGTGTAACATCAAGTTATACTACTATGTGAGAGTACAGTGTAACATTAAGTTATACTACTGTATGACAGTACAGTGTAACATTAAGTTATACTACTGTATGACAGCACAGTGTAACATCAAATTATACTACTGTATGAGAGTACAGTGTAACATCAAGTTATACTACTGTATGAGAGTACAGTGTAACATTAAGTTATACTACTGGATGACAGTACAGTGTAACATCAAGTTATACTACTGTATGACAATACTGTGTAACATCACATTATACTATTGTATGAGAGTACAGAGTTACATCAAGTTATACTACTGTATGAGAGTACAGTAAAACATCAAGTTATACTACTGTATGAGTGTACAGTATAACATCAAGTTAAACTACTGTATGAGAGTACAGTGTAACAAAAATTTGTACTACTGTATGAGTGTATAGTGTAACATCAAGTTATACTACTGTATGAGAGTACAGAGTAACATCAAGTTGTACTACTGTATGAGTGTATAGTGTAACATCAAGTTATACTACTGTATGAGAGTACAGAGTAACATCAAGTTGTACTACTGTATGAGTGTATAGTGTAACATCAAGTTATACTACTGTATGAGAGTACAGAGTAACATCAAGTTATACTACTGTATGAGTGTATAGTGTAACATCAAGCTGTACTACTGTATGAGTGTATAGTGTAACATCAAGTTATACTACTGTATGAGAGTACAGAGTAACATCAAGTTATACTTCTGTATGAGAGTACAGTGTAACATCAAGTTATACTACTGTATCACAGTACAGTGTAACATCAAGTTATACTACTGTATGAGAGTAGTGTAATATTAAGTTGTACTACTGTATGAGTGTATAGTGTAACATCAAGCTATACTACTGTATGAGTGTACAGCGTAAGATCAAGTTATACTACTGTATGAAAGTACAGAGTAACATGAAGTTATACTATTGTGTGAGAGTACAGTGTAACATTAAGTTATACTACTGTATGAAAGTACAGTGTAACATCAAGTTATACTACTGTGTGAGAGTACAGTGTAACATTAAGTTATACTACTGTATGACAGTACAGTGTAACATGAAGTTATACTACTGTATGAGAGTACAGTGTAACATCAAGTTATACTACTGTATGAGTGTACAGTGTAACATCAAGTTATACTACTGTATGAGAGTACAGAGCAACATCAAGTTGTACTACTGTATGAGTGTACAGTGTAACATCAAGTTATACTACTGTATGAGAGTACAGTGTAACATCAAGTTATACTACCGTATCAGAGTACAGTGTAACATCAAGTTATACTACTGTATGAGAGTACAGTGTAACAACAAGTTGTACTGCTGTATGAGTGTATAGTGTAACATGAAGTTATAGTACTGTATGAGAGTACAGTGTAACATCAAGTTATACTACTGTATGAGAGTACAGTGTAACAACAAGTTGTACTACTGTATGAGTGTATAGTGTAACATGAAGTTATACTACTGTATGACGGCACAGTGTAACATCAAGTTATACTACTGTATGAGTGTACAGTGTAACATCAAGTTGTACTACTGTATGAGTGTATAGTGTAACATCAAGTTATACTGCTGTATGAGTGTACAGTGTAACATCAAGTTATACTACTGTATGAGAGTACAGAGTAGCATCAAGTTATACTACTGTATGAGAGTACAGAGTAACATCAAGTTATACTACTGTATGAGTGTATAGTGTAACATCAAGTTATACTACTGTATGAGTGTACAGTGTAACATCAAGTTATACTACTGTATGAGATGACCGAGAAACATCAAGTTGTACTACTGTATGAGAGTACAGAGTAACATGAAGTTATACTACTGTATGAGTGTATAGTGTAACATCAAGTTATACAACTGTATGAGTATACAGTGTAACATCAAGTTATACCACTGTATGAGAGTACAGAATAACATCACGTTGTACTACTGTATGAGTGTACAGTGTAACATCAAGTTATACTACTGTATGAGTGTATAGTGTAACATCAAGTTATACTACTGTATGAGTGTACAGTGTAACATCAAGTTATACTACTGTATGAGATTACAGAGTAACATCAAGTTATACTACTGTATGAGAGTACAGTGCAACATCAAGTTGTACTACTGTATGACTGTATAGTGTAACATGAAGTTATACTACTGTATGAGAATACAGAGTAACATCAAGTTATACTACCGTATCAGAGTACAGTGTAACATCAAGTTATACTACTGTATGAGAGTACAGTGTAACAAAAAGTTATATTACTGTATGAGAGTACAGAGTAACATCAAGTTGTACTACTGTATGAGTGTATAGTGTAACATCAAGTTATACTGCTGTTTGAGAGTACAGAGTAACATCAAGTTATACTACTGTATGAGTGTACAGTGTAACAGTAAGTTATACTACTGTATGAGAGTACAGAGTAACATCAAGTTATACTGTTGTATAACTACAGTATAACATGAAGTTGTACTACTGTATGAGAGTACAGAGTAACCTCAAGTTATACTACTGTATGAGAGTACAGTGTAACATCAACTTATACTACTGTATGAGTGTATAGTATAACATTAAGTTACACCAATGTATGACAGTACAGTGTAACATCAAGTTATACTACTGTATGAGAGTACAGTGTAACATCAAGTTATACTACTGTATGACAGTAAAGTGTAACATCAAGTTATACTACTGTATGACAGTACAGAGTAACATTAAATTATACTGCTGTATGACAGCACAGTGTAACATTAATTAACACTACTGTATGACAGTACAGTGTAACATCAAGTTATACTACTGTAAGAGAGTACAGTGTAACATCAAGTTATACTACTGTATGACAGTACAGAGTAACATTAAGTTATACTACTGCATGACAGCACAGTGTAACATCAAGTTATACTACTGTATGACAGTACAGAGTAACATTAAATTATACTGCTGTCTGAGAAGTGCATTGTTACGTTATACTGCGGTATGAGAGTGCGATTCATCAAGTTGTCATACTGTATGAGAGTGCTCTGTATCATCAAGTTATACTATTTATCAGAGTACAGTGTACCCTTTTAGAAATTACAAATTGTATCATGTTTTTTTGCTAACGAACGGGAATCACCATATTTGTTTCCTTGTTTTAAACGATATATGTTTCGTTGCATGTTGTCTTTTGTCTAATAGATGTTCTTAATAATTAACTCTACCTTTACCTCTGTTTGATGTTGTATGACATAACACGTTCTATAGATGTAGTCTAGTTATGGACATTCATGACAGGTAAGACATAACAGGAGATGTAATATCTTTTCGGGCACCTGTATTTTACATTTAGTTGTCAGATGTTCATAAATACCTACTAGGCTCATTGTTTTGAATATCTCTAACACATTTACATCAGTTACTAAGTCCGTGAATTGGTTTGCGGCCCAATTAAGTTTTCGTCTATTGACCTTGAAGTAGGCACTAAGATTCCATTGTATCGTTCTCTATGTATTGTCCCTTCCGCAATTTTTATTAGGTTGCGTATTGTTATGTAGTGAACTCAGATCTCTGTCTTTTTCCTCTTTTACATCCTGGTCGCTCATTTGCATATGGCACTGTTATTATAACACCGCTCTGATGTATAATTTGTAATATCTTCTGTATTATGTTGGTTCACATTCATTTTATATGTGCAGTGTTGCTCTGTTCTAAATATTTTTTGCGTGTGTTGTTTGGGGACATTGTGATGCTACACCAACACCTTTAGTATATATTCCGTTTAAGTGGATTTTATGTCATTTTCATTAAATGTCGGCTAGTTGATATTTACTTCTCTATGTTATCTAACACATTACCTGGTTTCCAGTGAATCCATTATATTTGTTTTTGTTTCTCATTTATCGACTTTGTCACAATTTTGTATCTTGTTATCTTCAATATGTCATTGGTATAAAGCAACTATTTATTTGTTATAAACAGTCGCTTTGAACCATAAGTTAAAAACTGCATCTCATTTATATTACATGCATCGACTTTTAAATTCATCATCTATGTCTTGACGTTAAAAAAAACAAAACTATTTATTGTTGCAAATTCTGTTTTTATTTCCTCCATGATTCGATTTGATTCGTAAATAAACATATCATTAATGATATTTCTTACCTACTATGAGACATACTATGGGTGTTGGCAATACTTTTCAAATTTGAACACAATACATGGTTTTATTTTGTAATTTCTTTTCCTTTACGTCAGCACACATACACACACACCTACACAGACACACACACACATACACACACACACACACACACACACATTTACATTCATATAGATTAGGTTATACTTGGATAGACCAATATTATAAACCTGAAACTGAAGACCCTTAGTTACAAATGGCGACAGAAACCATAAATATAACTCCCCATGCCGAAAGCGGGAGAGATTTTACAGAAACGCCATAGGCTTCCATGTATAGGCAAATAAATAAATATTACACTGTATTCTCATACAGTAATATAACTTGGTAGAACTCTGATACAGTAGTGTAACTTGATGGTGTAATGTACTCGCATATAGTAGTATAACGTGATGTTACACTGTACACTCATACAGTAGTGTAACTTGATGTTATACTGTACTCTCATACAGTAGTATAACTTGATGTTACTCTGTACTCTCATACAGTATTATAACTTGATGTTACTCTGTACTGTCATACAGTAGTATAACTTGATGTTACACTGTACTCTCATACAGTAGTATAACTTGATGTTACTCTGTACTGTCATACAGTAGTATAACTTGATGTTACACTGTACTGTCATACAGTAGTATAACTTGATGTTACTCTGTACACTCATACAGTAGTATAACTTGATGTTATTCTGTACTCTCATACAGTAGTATAACTTGATGTTACTCTGTACACTCATACAGTAGTATAACTTGATGTTATTCTGTACTCTGATACAGAAGTATAACTTGATGTTACACTGTACTGTCATACAGTAGTATCACTTGATGTTACTCTGTACTCTCACACAGTAGTATAACTTGATGTTACCATGTACTGTCATACAGTAGTATAACTTGATGTTACTCTGTACTGTCATACAGTAGTATAACTTGATGTTGCTCTGTACTCTCATACAGAAGTATAACTTGATGTTACACTGTACTGTCATACAGTAGTATAACTTGATGTAACACTGTACACTCATATAGTAGTATAACTTGATGCTACTTTGTACACTCATACAGTAGTATAACTTGATGTTACACTGTACACTCATACAGTAGTATATCTTGATGTTACACTGTACACTCATACAATATTATAACTTGATGATACACTGTACACTCAAACAGTAATATAACTTGATGTTACTCTGTACTCTCAAACAGTAGTATAACTTGATGTTACACTGTATCCTCATACAGTAGTATAACTTGATGTTACACTGTACTGACATACAGAAGTATAACTTGATGTAACACTGTACTCTCATACAGAAGTACAACTTGATGTAACACTGTACACTCATACAGTAGTATAACTTAATGTACAGTCATACAGTAGTATAGCTTAATGGTACAATGAACTCTCATACACTAGTATAACTTGATGTTACACTGTACTGTCATACAGTAGTATAACTTGATGTTACTCTATACTGTCATACAGTAGTATAATTTGATGTTACTCTGTACTGTCATACAGTAGTATAACTTGATGTTACTCTGTACTCTCATACAGTAGTATAACTTCATGTTACACTGTACTCTGATACAGTGGTATAACTTGATATGACACTGTACTGTGATACATTAGTATAACTTGATGTTACACTGTACTTTCATATTGTAGTATAACTTGATGTTACTCTGTACTCTCATACAGAAGTATAACTTGATGTTACACTGTACTGTCATACAGTAGTATAACTTGATGTAACACTGTACACTCATATAGTAGTATAACTTGATGCTACTTTGTACACTCATACAGTAGTATAACTTGATGTTACACTGTACGCTCATACAGTAGTATATCTTGATGTTACACTGTACACTCAAACAGTAATATAACTTGATGTTACTCTGTACTCTCATACAGTAGTATGACTTGATGTTACACTGTATCCTCATACAGTAGTATGTTACTCTGTACTGTCATACAGTAGTATAACTTGATGTTACTCTGTACTCTCATACAGTAGTATAACTTCATGTTACACTGTACTCTGATACAGTGGTATAACTTGATATGACACTGTACTGTGATACATTAGTATAACTTGATGTTACACTGTACTTTCATATTGTAGTATAACTTGATGTTACTCTGTACTCTCATACAGAAGTATAACTTGATGTTACTCTGTACTCTCATACAGAAGTATAACTTGATGTTACACTGTACTGTCATACAGTAGTATAACTTGATGTAACACTGTACACTCATATAGTAGTATAACTTGATGCTACTTTGTACACTCATACAGTAGTATAACTTGATGTTACACTGTACGCTCATACAGTAGTATATCTTGATGTTACACTGTACACTCAAACAGTAATATAACTTGATGTTACTCTGTACTCTCATACAGTAGTATGACTTGATGTTACACTGTATCCTCATACAGTAGTATGTTACTCTGTACTGTCATACAGTAGTATAACTTGATGTTACTCTGTACTCTCATACAGTAGTATAACTTCATGTTACACTGTACTCTGATACAGTGGTATAACTTGATATGACACTGTACTGTGATACATTAGTATAACTTGATGTTACACTGTACTTTCATATTGTAGTATAACTTGATGTTACTCTGTACTCTCATACAGAAGTATAACTTGATGTTACACTGTACTGTCATACAGTAGTATAACTTGATGTAACACTGTACACTCATATAGTAGTATAACTTGATGCTACTTTGTACACTCATACAGTAGTATAACTTGATGTTACACTGTACGCTCATACAATATTATAACTTGATGATACACTGTACACTCAAACAGTAATATAACTTGATGTTACTCTGTACTCTCATACAGTAGTATGACTTGATGTTACACTGTATCCTCATACAGTAGTATAACTTGATGTTACACTGTACTGACATACAGAAGTATAACTTGATGTAACACTGTACTCTCATACAGAAGTACAACTTGATGTAACACTGTACACTCATACAGTAGTATAACTTAATGTACAATCATACAGTAGTATAGCTTAATGGTACAATGAACTCTCATACACTAGTATAACTTGATGTTACACTGTACTGTCATACAGTAGTATAACTTGATGTTACTCTGTACTGTCATACAGTAGTATAATTTGATGTTACTCTGTACTGTCATACAGTAGTATAACTTGATGTTACTCTGTACTCTCATACAGTAGTATAACTTCATGTTACATTGTACTCTGATACAGTGGTATAACTTGATATGACACTGTACTGTGATACATTAGTATAACTTGATGTTACACTGTACTATCATATTGTAGTATAACTTGATGTTACTCTGCACTCTCATGCAGTAGTATCACTTGACGTTACACTGTACTGTCATACAGTTGTATAACTTAATGTTACACTGTACTCTCATACAGTAGTGTCACTTGATTTCTTTTACATGTCATCGCTGGAAGCACACCCATACAATTTCCCCTAATCAAACAATGATAAGCATTCATCTCTTGTACAGTGCATAGATATTTCATGTGTTCAGTATGTAAAGCATGGCAGGAGTAGCATGTCGATCAGGAGGAACTTATTGCTCTTGGGTATAGAATAATATATAATAAGCATCGATATATAAGAAAAGGAATATTTTTGTTCAATTAAATATACATGTATCACATGAAATCTGTTCTGTATTTATGTATTGATGCAACAATGGCTTACAAATTAAAACCAGTGATACACATACAATTTCAAAAATTTTGCCGAGGAAATTTAAAAATCCTGATCCAGATTAAATTGTATGACACTTATAGTTTCATAAGTCATATGTTGGTTCACAAATATCATTTGTCCTGATTTGACCAATGATGACGTCCTAAATTGTCAGAAATCCCTTAGTCAATAAGCGGTCATTGAACCAGATTGTATCGAATACAACCTCGACCTTGTTTATCGCGCAGACACGATCATTTAAAGCTATGAAACGTAAATTTGCGTTTACTGGTACACTTATTATAATCAGTAATATAAAGTACATACAAACTAACACTTGCGAATTCACAGTATCTGAAAGACAATCCCCCTCAAATCCTCCAAAACAATACAACCCCCCAACCAACCAAACAGCCCCCCCCCCCAAAAAAAAATAGAAAACCATAACAAACAAAAACTAAGAAAAAATGAACAAAAACAAATAAAAACAAAACATCCTATTCAATTTATCACTGAATAATGGAAGAAAACATTTAGGCTTGGAGTTCAAATGTCTAGATATTGCATATCTGTTGTTCAGTTTTGCTGTTCTGTGTAAGTTTAAAGCATTGATGTAGTTTTGACATTTGTCATATTTTACACTTACATCATGCATTTGAATGTGCTTTTATTATTTGAAAGAGAAAAGAGGAGTTACTGGCTCAGTTATGTGGCAGAAGTCACCATGGAGCTATACAATACATGAATATAAATAATACACTAGCACATATAACACATTACAAAAATATTTGATTGTAGTGCTATTACGATACCGTCTTAGGACGATCATTTAATTTGACAAAGCCAAACAAATGGTGTGGTTAACCGGTTTACGGGCCCACTTTCCCACTCACCGTAACAGCAGAACAATCAAAGGACGTACATTTAAAAATTTATAAATAATTCTCCATGTAAAGAACAAGGGTCAACAGGTATCGCATATTGAGAGGTCATGAAAATATATACACGTAAGGTATTGTAAAACACATAATGATATAAAAATATATGCGACATCAACATAATAAACGTGTTCTGCCAGTCTGAAAGCGAGCTAAGACCCTATATCTGTAGGAGTCCCGACTAACAGTCAGAGGTTCAGGACCATGTCTCCTCTGAAAGAGGTTTGGACAAGGCCCGCCATATAGTCCCCACCGTCCTGTTAGTCAGTGTGTAACGTTCAGGTAAAAGTCTGCATAAGGCTCTAGAGGGGCCAAATACCAAACCTATAGTCTTTTTGATGATCTCAATTTCATATTGTCTATTTAGAAGACGTTTGACTATTTTATTACACGATAAAATAACGTTATCGGAGCCTTTTACTTAAATAATTTATACACGAGATCACCGTAAAAATTAGGATGGGAAATTCCATTGGATACATCGTGTTGAAAAGAAATATTTCCAAATCTAGATAGAAGCTCTGAATAAGATCTGAAGAATTTGCCGAATATTTTTTTAGCTTGTGATATCTGTAACCCTGAGTTAAAAGTTTAGTAGTAATTTGTAAATTTTGTTTATGAAAGTCCAAAACATCGGTGCAGCCTCTGACAAATCGAACTAATTGAGATATATAGATACTATATGATGGGAGTAGGGGGACATCGCCATCCAAGTAAGGAAAATTTACAATAGAAAATCCAAAATCCTCACGTTTATCATAAATATTAGTACATATTAGGTGGTTGATAATTTTGATGTTCAAATCTAAGAAAGGTGTAGATTTATCTTAAGTATTAGCTTTAGTTTCTATCTGCTATCTGCTTCGAGATTCTCATATATTTATTTATAATTTTAATTTATATCCGGAGGCAAACTAAGGTGACAATCATTTGTTTAATATCAACCTACGTATAGCAACAGGAGTTGGTCGAACAACTACAGGCCAGTATAATTGAGATATAGCCCTAGGAATAGCGACGTTGTTGAAAGATATAAAAGCACTATCATTTTAACTTACAAACGAAAAATAACGAAATACCGAAAAGTAAATCATATCTTGTGGTCAATGGAATAAAAAGACAATATCGTGTATAGTTTCATATTTAGACAAATGCGAATCCCATGGTGCCCGGGAGGAGTATGCGTCCTCTGTTTGCATACAACACCCGTCTCAACTTCAAATCCAGGAAGTAAATACAAATACATACATGTCTGTATGTATACATATAATGTCAAATGAAGTATAATAAAAAAGTTCAAGATGGAAATGTAAGAAAAACCATTATGTTTAACGTATATAATTACTACAACAGTTATTGACTATGACAACGAGACTCTCTGTAGGCATGACCCCAGATTCATGGTATATGTGGCAAGTCAGCAGGGAATGCCCTTTCCATCACTGTATCTCATCAAACGTGTATTTTATACAGGTAATCGTAATGACTGTCTTTCTTTGTACAAGAAATTGACTTTAATTAACACTGTTCACTATTGATTGTTAGATTCTGTATTATACATGCTGACAAACCATGAGTAAAGGAATAAATAATACGTTTAAAATGTATGCTCCTCTTAACTGGATTAAATGCTGTATGTGCGGAAGTTCAGAAGTGCGGAAGTATTTCATTCAAAAAATCTTAATTTAATATCTTCCAGATTTGATAATAATGTACTAGCACGATCAACGAATAAGATACTCAGGTTTTCCTGAATAAGTACGAAATTTCAAAGGCCAATGAGTATACGATGATATTTGAGATAAATTGTTGACCTACCAAAGACTTGGAATTGACTGTAAGTAAAACAACTGAATGGAATTATTCTTCCTCCTCGCCGTTGTTTTTGGAATTATCAGAGGGCAACCACCAACGGGTACAGATAATTCGTCATTTTCATATTTCATGTCGTTTTCCTTATAGTAAATATTGAACATATATACCTTTTAATTTTGTGCACCAGATGCGCATTTCGACAATTTATGTCTCTTACATTACATTAAAGATCAGTTCTTTTAATCATGTTACCGTTACACTTTATATTTATGTAATGATTTATATTAGTGAAAAAACTTGAGGACCTTAAAACTTATCTGTACGTGTCAGTGGCATAAATGAGATCGAAAAGTGTGAAGGCTCGCAGTGTGCAACTCGATCGAAAAGCATAGTATAGAAAAGAAACTTAACCGTGTGATAAAATGCTAGATATAAAACTATTTAATTTTAATTTTGAAATATTTTAGAATTTACAAGATAAATTTAAGAGTTTGAGTTCATTTTTTAACATAGGAGATATAGGGATGATAAATGAACCGTTATAATTGATTCATGTATATAATTAACATTGTATATTTGTGCATGTTATGTGCAGCTAGCTATACAGAGGACGTTTATTCCTGATCAGGTATGGTAACACATGTGGTTTCCGGAAGGGAATAGGTCTTACAGCAATGACTTATTGTCAGTTTGACACCGCTTGTTACTCTCTATTATACATTAGTATAAGTAAACTAAATACATTATAATAGACCTTCTATTGTGTTACTTATCATAGAAAAAAAATGGATTTCAGTATGGATTCAGCATTAACGTAATCAACATAAAATGTTTAATGGCTTTTCTTGTATCAAGGTATCTATTAGTAATGAACAATGATTGAATTACATTACATTTTGACATAAAAGCATTGTATCTTCGTCATAGGGTATGCGACCTATTGCTGAAGATGAAATATGGCACAGATACGGTTTTGATAATGTTTTACTATAGATATTACGACAAATTTTAAATATTGGACTCCTAAATAAAAAAACCTTTTACTTCAATAGTCTAAAAAATTTGCATTTCTATGAGCGAACACGGTTAAATGTCACCATGTCAAGTAATTTATCTCTGGGTTTTCGACAAAGTGTGTTATTATACCAGCATCTTAAAATTTGTAAACAACAATATTTTTTTATATATTTCTTAATTTCATCCTCCTTAGATGTGACTTGTGCGTCATGCATGCATACATCTGTCCAACTATACAACGTTCCTGAGCAAATAAAACCCTTGTTAGCTGGATCACTCTCTTCTTTGTCGGATCCTAACTGCCTTACAAGTAATGCTACCAAAACGGTATGTTCGCCGCTACCCAGCATATTAGTCAATAAGTGTCAAACAACAACCATCAAGATGAGAGCTGAGGGCATACAAGACCTCCTGCCAAGTATGTAAAAATTTCAAACACAAACGGTATATAGCAACACAACAATGTCCGCTATATAAAACAGCTTACACAATGTTTATATATTAACTCTCCAGAAATACACATCTGATGCTATAATGTGTATTGATCAATGCAAAACTGCCAACATAACATGGTCCTCATTATTTACAGTATTTATAATACTTTACATGTAGATATGTATCAAATTTGTTTTTAGAAATCCCTAAAATAATATTACACCTTCATAATATTACCAAATATTGATATATCAAAAAATTTAAAGGCATTACAAAATATGTGAAAATAAATGAAATCAGTCAGATGTGTAAAATTATTTAAAAAGTGCTTAAACTCCATTTATCTTGAAGAGAAACTATTGCAATATGATTTTTAAAAGCATTTTACTCATAAACGTTTGTTGTAAAACGTCTTGCTAAGCCAGGTGACATTATTCATATATATCACACATTTTTCGTGACATTCAGTTTTTTGACTGTGAATTTTTTTTTCACAGAAACTGACTCAAAATTGGCTAATTTTCAAGTATAGTCTCGCAGTTATTGATGCAGTTAATAGTTTGCGTGTTATTTCGAGTTTTGTGTAAAGTATAAAGTGCAGTAATTGCGAGGAAATATACATAGGACAACCAGGAGATCGATTAATTGACCGCATGCGTGTCAACCCCCAACAAATCAACGAAATTGCGTACAGACAAATTCCGTTGAGCGCACATCTTGATTCGTGCGCCGGTGGTGTTTTTAGAATAATTCCCTTTTATAGATTAAAAACTAATGATAAAAACTTAAGGGAAGCTACAGAAAGAACTTTTATATTAAAATTCAAACAATTATTAAACGGACATCTATAAATTTTTGATTTGAATTTGAATTTATATTTATATTAATTATGCTTAATATTTATACATTTTCATACGCTATAGATTAAATCCCCTTTAATTGTTGTTGTAAATTCACAAGTCATAACTTTATTTAGCAACTATTGTTTATTTAAGATTGTCATCAGACATGAAAGCGCTAGTGATAAAAATGCCAAAAAATGTTGGAGTTTCTTTATTGTCGAATATAAACTCTGTATACAAACAAACATACCCCTGATTATCAACCATTCAAATTACAGGAGTATAATTGAAGAAGTAAACCCTTATAAAACGAATAAAACTAAATACAAACAATACACATAATGATGGATTATCTCACTTTATATGAAATTTAGCATTTACTCGCCTTCTGAATTATATCAGAAACCGTCGAAATGTTGAAATTCCAGATCGGTTTTTACTACTACTGATATTTAGAACTGAAATTTAGTAAAAGTGATTTTTACAATTTTTTGCCGAAGTCTACGAGATTTTGACTGTTCTGACATATGAACATACCTAATTATACTATACTTCATTGTTTTGTAGATAATGGTATATACTCTTCGAGAGTCTATCATATCTAAATTGATAACCAGTTCTCCAATAAATTTATCTCCTAACTTTCTAAATGGCATCGTCTGTGCGAATATTCGTTTTTGTATACTATTTCGGTGCTTTCGTATATACCCGAATTAAATATTGCTATATGAAATTCATCTCATCCATTTTTATACATGAATTATGTTTGTATTTATACATTCATTTTTTGTAATCTGAGAAAAACTTTGACGGAATTATTTTTATTCGTTATATCATTTGTAAATTTTATTCATTTTATTCCTCTTTAGATGCTGTAATGGAGATGAATATGATAACGAAAGGTTGCGCTCCACAGCCTGTGGGAACTTCTGATAACTGCACAGATTTCAAAGACATGGATGCTAATACAACAAAGCAAATGACATCTACACTTGATCTCATCAGACTACAGTGGATCCATGTTAATTATACCGGTGTAATGTGTACAGGTATCAACTTATCAGCAAATGCTTTCTTTTCTTGCTTTTTCACTGCGCATGTCCCGTCATAATCATATACACATAAAAATATTTGTACATCGTGTATTCTGTTTGAAAATATGAAGGAAGAAAAGACCAAGAGAATATGAAATTTGATTCAACAACTAAAACCTGCATTTTATAGAACAAATGATATAAAAAAAAAACGATATATGCATGTGCGTGTGTAAAAGAGAGAGAAACAAATGTTACATACACAATATGACAAGATGAACACTTAGAACTGTTATAGGACACAATATACAGGTGTGGTCAAGCAGTATTACAGACACTACCATCTTGAAACCTCTATTAAAAGCTCTCTACCATTTGGAACAACCCATACACATTCTATCAGTCCTAAGATAGATTGCCAAGTTACGATATTTGTATATATAGAGAGAAGTCATATCTATGCTCTCATTACGGTTTTAGTACGTTGTACGTGTTCCCACCACGTATTCACGCTTGTGCTGCGTTTGCGATACATTTCCAACACGTTGTCCCCGTTTGCATCACATATACACCGCGTCATCACTACGTTATACTGCCGATGAACACTTTCTTCATTTCTACATTGCATTTCTAATTAAGCACTGCACAGGATATTTTGTTAACTCAGTCATTATAACAATGTAACCACAGCCCGAAGTTTCTTGAAAAGGCGGGGGAAGGGGCAGGAGGAAGCCTGTTGAGTCAGTAACAAAAGTCGATGTAGAGGTCAATGACGTTAATGTCTTTGTACAGGATGCAGGATCTGGATCGACCCAAATTCTTGATATGCAAGATACACAGCCCGACATACAAAGTGCAGCAGACAGTGACCATACACAATCAGACCTCGCTAGTGTCACAAGTGTAAGGAATAAGATACAGAGAGTTACAGCCGACTTTACACCACAGGAACAGGAGGATCAGTGGTTGATTAGCTACAAACAAACCCTGTTATATACGACAAGAAGCTCAAAACATACAAGAACACTGCTTTAGAGGGGAGGTTATGAAAAGAAATTGCCAATAATTTGCGAAAGTCTGTGATGTCAGTTAAAGTGTGTGTTTATGCCAGTTAAATAGGCCGATATGAGCGGCTAATTATCAAGAAATCTGGAGAAATCTAGAGCCAAGGCCACTAATATATGAAGTCCATAGGAAGGCAACAGTGAGTTTTAGCTGAAATAAACTTCAGATGCTTCTATATTGTTTTCTCGTACAGATCAAAATATTTCCTTGTCGTCTTTATGTTTAGTGTGACTAGTCAAACAGAAGACATGCGTTTCCCATAAACCTGGTCTCTCCTCTGAAATACAAGGGTCCATTGTGGAACACTGTTTTCAGTGCCACAATTTAACATTTTACATTGAAGTGAATTATCTTAAAGCAAATTTAGGTTCTGTGAAGGGGATACATCAAATATCAGAAAGTATTTGTAAATCTTAGTCTATTGGTAGATGAAGCACACGATATTTGCAAACTCTTGTGTAGCAAGAAAACTTGCTGAAGCAGACCATTCATTGCCATTTTTCACAAGAAATATGACAGAGTTTTTCTTTCTACAGATACTTAAAATAAAACAAAATATCCACTACGTTTGTATAAGGTTCACGCCGTTCTTACTGTGCTTACCGATCTCTTTTCAAAAGATAGTGGGAACTTAGAGGCATCATGCTTATTTTGAACATGTCTAAACAAAGGAAGAATCTAGGAGTGAAATGATACGAGGATCTCACGATATAATACGTATTGAGATACGCATGTTGTACTGCAGAAAAAAGAGAGAGAAGAAATCTAACTTGTAAATGTTTAATTATCAAGAAAACAAAAGGAAAAAAAAATAATAAAAAAATTAAACAATATATATATATATATAGTTAAACATAAATTAAGATCAACATTTTCTGGAGATATAGCTGACCGCTGTGCATTTAAAATGTCTCCAGCTGTAGAAACACACTTTCACTAGGAACCAAAATCCCCTGGGCAGTCAGAGAAACAGTGCTTACATGTAGTGCAGTTTTTGATTAGACGTTTAGTTCCATTGTTAACATTTGCTTCAAAACCAAAATGCTCCCAGCGGAACCTCCAACTATATCTTGTTCGACTATATTTGCAAACAACCTTCAGCACACACGGAAGATATCGAAGAAAAAGTTTTGAACGAAAAATAGGGAGGCGAACCATTGTCGTACCTTCGCTTCACTGCCCGTGCCGTGAACCGAACCGTGGTCCTAAATACCTCCACATACCGTAACATGCTTTATCTTTTCACCTTTAGTAGAATCATTACGTAACTGAATACCTTACCTCGTTCTATTATGTTTCCAACACATCTTATATTTACGTCATACCTTAATGAAGTTCTCACTACATCATGCTCTCTTAAAATTACAGAATGTGGACATGAAACGTGAAAATGTGAAGGGCTACATGTATCTCTTGTTTCACCTACTAATAATACCCCACTGATCTGTTGCTATCTACTTATAATATAAAATTTCAATGGTTACATAATCTTATAAAATTCAGGTAATGATCAATCATGCCATAACGCCGGTGGTCATTGCCAATACGGGTTTCTCCAATGTGCCGGAGCGTATATTTCCGGACTCTGTTCGGGTCCTGGGAAAAGACAATGCTGTATACCTGCACACTCTTCTGGATCATCCTCCTCAGGTTAGATCTTTTTGTAGAATTGAAAGTTTATTTATGGTGTATTTGTTGTTGTTGTTGTTTTAAAGGTCATAAATGACAGATCTAATTTATTTTCTGACAAATGGAAAGGTTCATTTTACTTCATGTGATATTGATTTGATTACATTCATGTAGCATTTTGCCAAAAAGTACAGATGTATTTATGTTAAAATGGAAAAAAAAAGATAAACAGTGATAAATAAATGTTCATTTTGAGGATTGTAATTGTGAAACTTTCTGTAATTCAAACTCAACAACACCCCCCCCCCCTTTTTTTTTCTTCAACGTTGAACGTTTTATTAATCTCAAGATTATGTTCAAAGAAAAAGATGAATCCTTCCTGAAAATATTATTTAAGGTGGTCTTGCGCCTGATATGCAACATTTGTATTGCATGTACATGTATAGAAGTTAAATATATGCTACAGCTTTTGATTAACTGAAAGAGTCTGATAAAATAAATGAGTATATCTTTATCACGTTGAATGAAATGTTATGTACAATGCATAAAACGTCATCAGTTGTGGGGCATCATATTTCATAATTTAGGAGTATATATGTACTTGACGGTTTAAAACTGTCCCATTGCCAACCCGCGGCAAGTAGAGGCGATAAAGCGTAACACTTACACGTTATCAGTTCTTGTGGTACACAACAATAGAAAGGTTTAGTTACACAGAACACAACAAGAAATGGAAGTTAATCATATTGACCTCTGTTCGGCAGTATGTTGAATGGGGATTTGGCATATATTTATTCAATTACTTGCTTCTTATTTATTTCTTAGATTTTAGAAAAAACTTAAAACGTCATTCACAACCAGCTTGGAAGTATTATAATTTATAGGTAGGGTGCTTGATGACAGATTGTCACAATTGCTTATATGTTCATTGGACAGGAAATTTTTCATCAACATAAGAACACTATACAAACAACTGAAGATGCTTTATAAATTAAATGTACTTTTACTTTGAGATATGTTTCTCAATGCATTAATGAAATTCCATTATACCCATAAATGGACGTGGAAAGTATACATGTTCTTTTTATCATTTATTTATGATTGTTGACAATAGTACATTAAAGCTCCAGCATTACTCTGTTTCGAGTATGCAATGCTACATCTCTAGTTCTCGTTTTCTTTTCTTTAATTGGAATCTTTCTCACTCTACTTTCGGTTTCTCTTTTTCAGCTGTTTTCCGCCTTTGTTTTCTTCAGATAATTAACCAGTCTGTATATTAAGTCACATACGTACTTACTCATCGCTCGTTTCAGTTTCGTTTGCAATTTTTAACATGGTGTCGACATGTTAGTAATTCGTGCACACAAGTTATAAATTATATGTTATATGAAGTTACAACTTACATGACACTCATGGGCTTCCGTGTCTATGAAATACTCATTTACTTCATTTTATACATGTTGATGCAGTACATCTTAAAACTGGCTTGTGAAAAGTAAGATTTATGTTGTTTTCTCTCACACCAAAAATATTTCGGTTATATGGTGACTTGACTAAGAAATAAAGGACCTTGTACGTTATATGCCTATAGTGATATGGAACTATATATGTACCAATTCATTTGAAAGACAGGACACTGATCTGTCGATGGAAGTCGAATCCATAACCTGTCGGTCATGAGCAAAGCGCCTTACCGACGAAGCTACATCATTCGCTCGAATGAAAGGATATGATAAAAAAGACCTCTTTTAACTGCAGAGCTGCAAAATTGAGCGGCAAATTGTAATTTGGTCGATTTGCAAGTAACGTTAATAACTTTGCCATCCAATGTTACAGCTCCGCAGTTAAAGGAAAGAGGTCTTTATACTCTTTTGTAAAGTATATTATAATGCACAATATTTCTTTTTTCTGATGAGCACTGCCTTCTCGTCATTCTTTTTCTCCCTCTTCCTCGCTATTTCCCTTTAGTTCTTCTTTCTTTAGAACATCTAATGCGGCCAACATTTGTTATTTTTGTCATACTCTTCGCCGTTGATCCAGGCCCATATTTAGATATATCATACTTAAAACTTAATCTACTATACTTTTCAGTACTTTTGTACTGACATGAAATATATACTTAAAATTTTCAGTCATGGAATTATGTAAATCACTCTAAAACTAAGGAGTATCTCTTCATGAATAGCTCTGTCCTTAGATTGATTCTTTGATTCAATATTCGGTCATTTTGGTTTCAACACTGCTCTTCAAATATTTATGTATTATGAGAATTCCAATCATTCGGACACGAGCATCACTGAAGAGAAATAATTTGTCGAAATGCGCATCTGGTGCACAAAATTGAAAGGTATATATGTTCTGTATTAAATACATTGGTTCAATCTGCACCACTGCCAATAGACTTCACTACATTACAGTAAGGGTAACTTGCTATATGTCTACATATTTTTCATACTACTAATGAACATTTAAAGTGTTTTTATATTACTGAAATTAATAGAATACGTGTTGATCTTCTTTTCTTTGAAGATGATATAGGAACGAAACACGGAGCAGGAAAAACGTATTAATATACTTACTCGTTTTCTATACATGTTCTTGTGAGGGTACTTTTACCCGTGTATGACACATAGTGTGTCACACTATCAAAGAACGCACGAAATGATGACGTCATCCGTACAAATCGCGTCAAAACTCAATCTCTATAATGTTTGATAAGAACATCATTGTAAAATGATGACTAAGTGTAACAGTAGGTTCTTGTAATTTGTATGTTTTTGTACTAGTTGATCTTTCTAGTCATAACTATAGTCATTACACTAGAATTACAAATTTACTACGGTTGCAAACACTGATTTAAACATTTTACGCAGAATTTACGATAACTCTTTACTTTCTGCACTATACGGAAAGTTATTTGATATTAAAACATGAAGCAAAGCGAAATAAAAAAGAATTAGAATCTCGAAGGCTAATTAGATTCAAATGAATAACAGGAACACTCTCTCGAAAAAAAAATACTGCAAGAGATAATTTCATGTTTTCGATAAATTAGAGGAACTGACCACTTTCCACCAATTATGTGTATTCATATTCTTAAATGTACATAACCCATTGATCGTATAATTGTCGACTCCAACTACCACAAGAAACTAGAAACAACGTTGTGAAGAAAGTGAAAGAATATAGTAAAGACCTCCGTGAGGAAAGTTAAAGTTACTAAATAAAGAGAAAGTAGATTAAACAATCCTTATAATAAATCACAACAAACAACTTTATTGTGAGAAAGATATAAGCCCAATCAGAGTACAATTCCATTCTTTTTCACCAAGGTGTTTAATCTCATTTCGCTAGATGTTATATAACAATACATGTGTGGGGAAAGAAAATATGACGTTGCGATGCAAGACGCAAAATTTCAAATTGCTTTAGAAAGAAAAATATCATTCCTATATTTATTCGGAACCATGATAAGAACACCGAATATTTGTATTTTTAATAGGTATACTCTGATTATTCTGCTTTTGCAATGAGTGGGAAATTTGACCCGTCATCAACCATACCAAATGATTGACTATTGACTATCAAATGACGTCCTAAGTTGGTATCATAACTGCAATATAATCGAATATTTTGTGTTGTCCTTATATGTTTTTCAGATCATAACATTATATGGATTTCTGTCATACAGCTGAGTCAGTATCATTTCTTTCTTCCTTCCTACATCAGTTTCAGTATTGAATGAATAAAACATAATGGGTTATACTAATCCGATTGTCAAATTTTCACAAGAGTATATTTCCATGTATCAAATATGCAGGTTATCTATGTTATGGTGACATGATGAGGCTGCATCCCACTGGAAGATCTAGTGGTGGTGAGTATTTCATTTACTTAAAACGGCTAAGGTTAAAATCAATGTAAAGTATTACACACTGGTTTTAAACTGCACATTTTGAGCATCACTGAAGGGGCATTGTCGAAATTCGAATATGGTGCATAAAATTTATTCATGTAAACATGTTCTAATATCTAGAATTACCACTAGGTCAATGCCGTTGCTGGTGGTTGGTTAGTGTCCACAGTCAAGTTTTCAGTACCTATATATTGCGGCCCGCAATATATACTTTAAATTGAATGTGACAAAAATGTGTAATTATTCGTAAATTAAAAGTAATCTCCTTCATGCACACATTTGTTTTTAAATGAGTGCTTTCTTATGCTGATTTTGTTATAAGTTTGCTCTTCAAATATTTATACTGTATGTCCTTTGATTGGGCTGCTTTTGAGATGAGTGGGAAGGTGGGCGTCCGTAAACCGGTTAACCACACTAACTGAATTGAATTTGTTTCTTCAATTGACCGTCCTAAATCGGTATCGTATTTTATCGTTTTTCCGTGTATATTCTACTATTATCATGTTTTGTGTACACATCCTTCGTGATTTTTGTCATACAGCTTTGTCAGATGTCTTCAATTTTCTCTTTCAATTTACCGCAGTTTGAAATGTGCATCTGGTGCACGAAACTAATTCATGTAGATATCTTTTGACTACGGCTGTGCCTTTTCCTACTTCTGTAACTGCGAGTAATACTTCGCGTGTACTTATTGCCTCACGGCGGGTGTGAGCACCCGATTCAACCTCTATATTAACAGAGGTCCGGGAATGATTGATTATTGTTTTACGTCACTCAACGTGTATTTCACAGAACCCGCATAATGCATTGCATACAACTTTGACCCATCCGTAGCAGTGAGGGATATTTTATGTCGGTATTTACTGTCTCATCCAAAAGACAGAACACCGATGCGCCCAGGGTGGGAGTCGACCCCAGGACCTCTCCATCACCTTATCCACCGGTCTCAGGGGTCAAGGATGGCTTGAATATATATATATATATATATATATATATATATATATATATATATATATATATATATATATATATATATATATATATATATATATATATATATATATATATATATATATATATATATATATATATATATATATATATATATATATATATATATATATATACATATATATATATATATATATATATATATATATATATATATATATATATATATATTGTGAAGAAGAGTCTTAAATAATACAAAAACACTAAAAATGAAAAATGTATTTTGTTCTATTATATCATACTCATAGGCGTAGGTGCGTCTCATCGAGAACTGGACTCTGACATCTCCACCTTGAATGCACATAAAAGTTGTTATGTCACAGCTGGGAAAAATAATTGTAAGTACCACTTTGTATAAAAATTCTGAAAGACACAATTATGTATGACTGCATCAGAAAATATTAACCACAAAGAATAGTTTACAATCATTCTATGAACTTTATGAACATTATATAAAGGCATAAATACAGTTTAAAAACAAAACAAACAAAACTAAAAAAAAAAAAAATAGATAAAACCAGAAAAAAAGATATACAGTAGTAATTCCAAATATACATGAGTCGACTGAAGTTGTCGTGGATATTAGAAATTATTGCTCCCTAAATCCCCATCTTTTATGGAATATAGTATTTTGTATGTTTAAAGTATCATTGCACCTAATAATACAAATGATCATATTATATTTTAGGTATCCATCCATCTTTAATTGCCGCATTAGCTAGTCGAGAATCTCATGCCGGTAGACTGCTGAATTCGACCAATGGATGGGGTGACCATCACAATGCATACGGTGTCTTACAGGTAAGGGAAGAAGATCCATTAACAAATTCATCATATCGTATCAAATTTCAATGACAAATTTACATTTCTCGGATACATATTGTTTTACCTAAAAGTGATAATGATATTACTCATCGTATGTGTGCGGCGTTTGTGCGTTTCAACTGATCCGACATGTTGGGGCTTCTTCGGACTTCATTTCTGTCATATACAGAGAATAGCTACTGAGGGAAATGTTAATATGACAACGATACATTTGACGTTTACCAATCTGATTAAAACTATATCTTTATTTCACTTCTCTATTTGTCTCATTGCGGATAAGGATTTGGCGAAATTCCGTAAAGGGTCATGTTCTGGTGAACTCTGATGACGTTTCAGTCACCGAAACTGTTATTTCCCATTGCCAATCGATGACTCGGTTAGGCACGTGATAGTGACGTAATATGTAACAAACTCTATTCAAGAACTACCTTGTGGGTCATGCACGTTGGGGATGTTAATTTCATTCCTAGGAATATGTAGCCGATCCACTGATTGGCTGGAAATCAGAGTTCACAAGAACATGGCCCCATACGGGGTTTCGCCAGAACTTTATCTGCAATGGGACAAATTGAGAAGGGGAATAAAGATATGGTTTAATCAGACTGGACGTTTACAGACTTCTTTATTTGACGGTGTCTTTGGTAAAACGTTTGTACCTTGATAATGCTTATCATGACATTTTACACATTTTGACTACGGTAATACCTTTACAACCTAATATGACTACGAAGTATACTAGCTCAAATATTTCTGTGGCATTACGGTTGTTGATAAATGAGAGCAAAGCACATGAAGATACAAGTTATTTAAGAACTTTTCACTATAATAATCATTTAAAATAAAGGAATAATGATTGTATATCTTCCTTAATATATAGTAATATTTGAATTGTTGGGGTTTTTTAAGGCATTAGTGCGTCCTATTAGTGTTATTCCCCAGATTATTATACCCCGGATCGATAGACCGTGGGCATATTGTTTTTTCCTGTCTGTGTGTTTGTTTGTTTGTCTGTCCGTTGTCAACTTTAACATTGGCTATAAGATTTGAACCGTGAGGATAAAGACTTTATATTTGACATGCATACTCAACTAGTAAAGCCCGTTCAAATGACTTTTTGACCTTGACGGTGACCTTCACTCTAAAAATAACTTTTTGGACTTTGGTGCCACCCGGGGCATTAGTGTTGCACAAACACAACTTGCTATACACTAATTTTTGTTTAAATACATATTACATTCTTCAATTTCTTTGGTTGGTATGCTTTCATTTATTATTATTATTATTATTATTATTATTATTATTATTATTATTATTATTATTATTATTATTATTGATATTATTATTATTATTATTATTATTATTATTATTATTTGTTTTACGTCACGTTATGAACTTCTGTGACATTGTTTATCTGATACACTGCACA
Source organism: Pteria penguin (assembly GCA_035048485.1). Taxonomy (NCBI): domain Eukaryota; kingdom Metazoa; phylum Mollusca; class Bivalvia; order Pterioida; family Pteriidae; genus Pteria; species Pteria penguin. The sequence goes on from CM068586.1 coordinate 31,663,306, forward strand.
CAAATATTATCCTAAGCAATAGACCAAACATGAGCTATGAGGAATCTGATTTGTATCGACGTCTTGTGTGGGCTTGGTTACCAGTCTCTTTTTTGTACAAAATATCTCCCCTTTGGCTTGAACTATGGTCACTCTGTCCACATGTTACATATGGAGTTAAAAAATATTAGTTGTTTTGGTAGAGTACCAACGAAGAAGTCTGTATTAGTAAGAATATATTTTTATGATCAATATAGAGCGTCGATATCAATATAGCTTTAAGAAATAAAGGATTATATAACATCTTTATAATGATAAACACATTTATAATGGAACAAAATATTAAATATTGACAGGGACATATATCTTTGTAAAGAAGCTTAGATAATTTTCAGTCCAATTTTCAACGCATAGAAAAATATACTCTATATTTGAGGATATGTACTATGGAAAAGACATAAAAATACATAAAGCAACTTTTATAGAGTCAACACATACAAACTATTGGTTTTACCAGTTTATCTAACGTAGCAATTTGGTGTTTTCTGATGATATATCACAGTGCGATGTAAAGCATTGCCCTGTGTGCTCTCATGGACTGAACTGCACGACATACGAATGGAACACTTGTCAACATATTGACATGATGACTAAATACGTATTGGTACCATTTATCGAGAGTGTCCAGCATAAACATCCAAACTGGCCAAGAAATCATCAACTCCAAGGTAAGTCTTGTTAAATACGCTGACACATATTCTCACTTTTAAGTATTTAAAAGGTCAAATCAAAGAAACTAAACTCTGGTACATTATTGTGAGTGCCAGAGTCACATGACACTTATTTTTACCTTATATTTATTACTTTCGTATTTTGCAGTTCTGTAATCAGTCGACAAATCTTTTCAATAAGAGGCGAATGCACTGATCCTTTGTCTATTGATAACACTGCAGTTAGCGCTAAATGCGATTGTTATGACTTCCTGTTAAGTTTGACAAGTCGGATATTTGATTATAAAGTCACGAACCTAACATCTGATAGTCTACGTACTGCCATTATTCTTGCTAAAAAAGGCTTTTTGCATAAATATTAATCTTGTAAATTAGCGTTTTGGATTATTGACGTAATGTTGGATTGATTTGGTTTCAATAATCATTATTGATATCATAACTATATGGTGCACAAGACATTACATTATAAAAAACCTTATTTTAATAGCCATTCATACACCTTAATAATCACATCCGTGGCATTTCAGAATATACTATTTGTTTTACAGGAGGAATTGCAGCATACAATTTTGGACCCGGAAATGTCCAGTCATGGGGAGGTCTGGATATCGGAAGTTCCGGAGATGATTATAGCAATGATGTCGTAGCGCGTGCTCAGTACTTGGTCAATTATTACGGATGGTGATATAATATCACATCAATGGCTGAATTTTGTTTCGTGAATAACGATTTCAAGTAAAAATGTATTCATAGTAATATTATTTAATTGCGGATAAGAGTACAGTCGATTTCCTTTCTTTCTTTTTTTTCTCTGGAATAAGTCACATTTCTAACAACAGGAATATACTGTTTAAAATGTCATCCCTGTCAGCCACAACATTTGAATAGTCTTGACACTTGGAATACACAAAGCAAACTATCTACTATTCAGTCAAACCTTTCTTTCATTCCCTGATTGGGAATCGAATCTGGACTGTGGTGAGGTGAACGATAGATCAATGTCAGTACAGGACTTACCGTGATACTTAGATACTTAGGTAAAGTATAACATCATTTTGGTGATCAGTTTGCCTCACAAATCCTTTGAACAAAATCAACATTGGTGTTTTTACATTTATTATCCTTAAATCCTCCACTTATTAGAATGAAAATCTGTTTCCTCATATAGTATTGTATATAGAATATAAATTTATATTGTGTTTTTTAAATGAAACACAATAATGTTTAACAGGAAAAGGACGACCTGGATTAATAGATTATTTTGAATTTATGGCAATCGACAACTGGATTTGTACAACCCGACTTATTCCAACAACCCAATTTATTCAGTTCAGCACTTGTTTGTGTATATGCACTTCAAGTTATAGGTTTTCTTTTAAATTTACCTTCACACGTGCAGTGTGTATATCTTTAGTATTTAAACATCTTCAGCGGATTGTCCGCCATGCATTCATACCTCTTTTCAATTATACAATATTCCTGAAACCCTTTAAGTTGAATCATTCTCTTCCTTGTCAGATTTTGCTTGCCTCACTAATATCCCCTGAAAAAGGTGTTTTTGCCAATGTGAAACAACCGCCATGAAGATCAGGGATACGGTTATTGAAGATCTATACATTTCGGAACAGGCATGTTTGTTTGATTATTGTTTTACGTCACTCCACGATTATTTCACGTATATGGTGACGGCATCTGCCTGATGCATTGCATACAAATTTAGACCTTTGCAACGGACCCACCCGAAGCAGTGAGGGATCTTTTACGTGCCACGCCTACCGTGACACGGGACCTCGGTTTTTACTGTCTCATCCGAAAGACAGAACACCGGTGTGCCCCGGGCGGGAGTCGAACCCGCGACCTCTCGATTACGAGCCGAGCACCTTATCCACTAGGCCACACCGGCTTCGGAACAGGCATGACGTAGCTTACTCATCACACTTTTAGATGAATATCAAAAGTTATGAATGAGAAAACAGAAGACATCTGACAAAGCTGTATAACACAAATAACCAAGGGCATGCACTCAAAACATGATAATAGTACAATATACACGGAAATACATCACAAAAATATTCGATTGTGCTGCGACTACGATACCGACTTAGGACGGTCAACTGAAGTAACAAACGTCACTCACTAGGTATAGTTTACCGCTTTACGGTTACCGTAGAACAAAAGATGATAAGCACTTGAAAGTGTCCAGACATAACACTAAATAGTTGTTGTTACAGGTGAACGGACACTAACTTTTGATCTATCGAAACTCTCTATACGATATTCAATCCCCTCCCATCTGTCAAAAAGTCAAGATTTGGTTAATATAGAAAAAAAACTTTTTTATTTTTATTTTCGTAGTTCTAGTTGTATATATACAAATAATACATAAAATCAATTTTATGACATAATCAGCTGGATTTTATTTAGTGGACACAATTTAGAATTTTAAGTGATATATCTCTTTGACACAGATATTTCAAATCATTTGAAGGTCATTGCAAATCACTTCACAAATAAAAATACAAGGCGTGACAACGGCATCGAATACATTGTCAAATTTTTGAGGCATTCTGTTCCTTCTGCAAGACAGAAAAATTACAGAAAGAATGTTTTGTTCCACATAGTGAACTGTTTTGTATATAGCTATCTTTGTTTGTGATTGCCTCATTTACCATGCCTTAAAGAGGATGTAAACTCAGCATTAACGCCAAAGCTCGCCGAGTGGCGCTATCGATCTTAAATAAAATATGGCTGAAGGTTAACCGCACTCCGCCTTGCTTGCCCTTAAAGTTAATTTGGATAGGAAACGTCTGAAGACATCAGAATAATTCGCTATTTTGAGTAGAGCAGTCTTTGAATGTGAGGTATTTGACAACTTTTTAAAAATGTCACAAGAAAACGAATTTTTTTTCTACTGTATTTTTAAAATATCGTGTAAAACTTGTTTCGGTCGAAAACGTGGATATAAATTTTAAAATAAAACATTTATCTTGTTAAAAAAAACCCATAAATCATGCAATAAATTGCGTATTATTTGGAAAATATCAACTACGAACAATCAGGGGTAAAGATCAACAAGAACGACAGCTCGTGTCAATTAAATAAAACATTTATCTTGATTAAAAAAAACCCCCATACAATCATGTGATAAAGTGGCGTATTATTTGGAAAACATCAACTACGAATAATCAGTGGTAGATATCAACAAGAACGAAGCTCGTGTCAATTCACCCTTCCAGGAAAGGTAAAAGAACGTGACATTTAGACGATTTTTAATTGTTCTATTTGTGACGTCATAAACAAATGCGTTATATGTCGGAGTTTTGCCGGACCTCAGATGACGTCATCACAAAATACGAAAGTAACTGTTGTCACATGACTATGGCACTAACAACAATGTACCACAGTGGATATTCACGGACCCCTGAAATTCAGAGGTGAGACCAGGTGCCCGGGAGGAGTGAGAAATGAAAATTTGCGTTTTGTGGAAGGGTGAATTTTCAGGCAACCGGAATAAAAAGTAGAAATGAATTATTATCAGCAATAGATAATTCAGAAGATTGAGAGAGAGCCATGCTGACAGTGCAACCGGCAGATTCCTTTCTATTAGTCGTCGCAGAATTAAAAAGAAAATAACAAAGTAACTGGTGTCACATGACTATGGCATTAACAGCAATGTATCACAGAGGACATTCATGGTGAGACCAGGTGCTGGGAAGGAGTGAGCGTCTTCTTTTTGGCTAGCAACACCCGCCGTAAATGACCTTACTTGCAAACGAAACATATAATTCAGCGCTTTATATATATTGATTGATTGATTATTGTTTTACGTCACTCTACGATTATTTTACGTATATGGTGACCGCATCTGCCTGATGCATTGCATACAAATTTAGACCTTTGCAACGGACCTACCCGAAGCAATGAGGGATCTTTTACGTGCCACGCCTACCGTGACACGGGACCTCGGTATTCTGTCTCATTTGAAAGACAGAACACCGGTGTGCCCAGGGCGGGAGTAGAATCCGGGACCTGTCCATCACGAGCCGAGCGCCTTATCCACTAGGCCACGCAGGCTTCTGTATATATAAATGAATGTGAACAAACACTGTGTAGAAAGTGCCACTGCCATATAACTTGTAAGAGTACTAAAACTTGTCTTTTTGGTGCTTTGGTGCAAGTGAGTTCAAATATGTATTATGACATTTAAACATACCTTTCGCCAAGAAATTCTGCTGAAGCTTCCTGTGGTTTTTATTTTCTGAAAATGTTCAATATGTACAAAAATTGACAAATAGTACAGTCATAGAAGCATTTCAATATAGTAATTCACTACGAAATGAATGTATAAAAATCGTTCAAATGATAGAAATCACAAAAACATTCGAAATAAATATAGAGCCTATCCGAATCCATCATAAAATCACTGCAAAGTGACCCCATTCGGCGTTACAATTTTGAAATTCCAGTATATAGTGAATTTCATTAAAGTCAATCTTGTATAAAAAATCCCTACTGTATCAGAAGAAGAAAAAACCTCTGCAACCGTTAAATCTTCAAGAGAAACAAGTGTGTTTAAACTGTCAGGAAAGGTACCAGAAAGAATGCATAAATGTTGTATATATGTATAATAATATTGGTTTACAAAATCAAATTAAGTAATTGCTGTTATATTTATATTTTTTATCAATAGTTAAGACTTAACTTTTCTATTTCTTAGTGATTTGGGATACTTTCGCATTTACTGGGATATAATGTCAGGCGGAATGCATTCCTTGAATGTTACCAAATGAAACTGGTTATTTCTTTTCACATATGGTACATATTTCAATCTGTCATTTATCAGGGTTTCCAAAGTAAGCATAGGAGGGGTATTGTTCTGAGTGATTTGATTTCAAAGACTTTCATTCCTTTTGGTGTTATATAGAATGAATGGGAGCATTTTTGAGGAGTTAGCTTTTTGGATCATCTTTAATTAGAACAATTTGTACGATTGGAATTATTGCATTTTGTATTTTGGAACTTTATAAAATAAACATTTTCAAAAATTTATGATATTATTCTGGCATTCAAACATATAAATTTTGAATTTTTTTTTGGACTTCCTTTCTACTTGAGAAACTAACAGTGAAGAAAGACATATTCATCACACAAAGTAGTCGAACTAACCGAACAAAATCAACAACCGAATATAGGAAAAGATCAAAGCAAAAAGATGTTTTTAAAACCTTAAAGGAAATGTGACTCTTACAGTTTAAATACTTATAAAAGAAAACTGGAAACAAACTCAACGCTTTTGTGCACAACAAAGGCAAGCAGTAAAGATTACTATTATTCTGTCATTGAATATAAAAAGAAGGTCAGATTGTTGTCGAATGCTTTGAAGCAGAGTAAGTATTAGTTAGAGGCTCTGCAAGAAAAATGGTATATCTAACTGATTCTTGACAAAGATGTTGTCAAAGAAAAACAAAAATATAAGTATTTTTTATAAGTAATTCCAAGACCTTATACAAGAAAAGCACACCTTAATGCATATAGCAACGAAACCAATACATACCCTCCTGGATTTGTTTGAACAATTAATTTAACTAATTTAAAACACAGGGGCTTGTGTCAGAGGAAATTCTAAAAGCCAGACATATATATATATATATATAACGTTTGAAATCTTCTTTTTAATGTCTCTGTTAGACCTCAAATATATATTTGTGAAAAATTTGCCTTAAATGTCTCGATATAAGACTTTATACACAAGCTTCGTTTCGATATCATAAATAAAGAAGACGGGACGACAGTCGCCATTTTCAATTTGGTGAACCAATCGGGGACATAATATATTTTATAGCACTCACGGTCATTGCAGCAGTATTTTCCCTCCAAAATTCTCCTTTTCGGGTCCTCACATTCCAATCCACGTCATCATCAAGTCCTTAGCCAATGTAAACAGAGTATTCCCCGGTTATTTTAAGAATAATCCCCACCGATATGCACTGGAGTGCCAAAAGCAACGTTCTCACAGGAGTTATTGTTCTTGCTCGGCGTTGGGTTCCAAATGCTACAATGGAGAATACCATAAACGCCGGTGAGCCCCTGTGATTTAAAAATAGCAATAAGAAATGATAAGAAAAGAAAACCAGTTATTAGAGAGGTTGCCCCCTTTTTTGAAAGAATTCCTACTCGCCTTCCTTTACGATCAAATTTAGACATTTTTAACCGAAAGATTATTGTATCTTAAAACCATATTGGAAGTACAGTTGCCAGTGCCAAAGACACAACTCTCTACACGGACAAAAATAAGAAGTATGGCCACGAATATCAAATTTACTTGATTACAGATAAGCATAAGATTTCTCATCCACTTTTTTCGAGAGATGGTGAATAAAAGCGGGAAAAGTACTCTCAACACTAAGATAGGAATACTTGATGATATCTCTACATACTACAAAGCACATGAAGAAAGTGATACAGGAGCAAATGAAGGGAAAAATTGCTTTTGCACATAGGAAACACCATGTCAGTACTCCAAAAATTGCTATTATCCCCTATAAATCAATATCGAAGAAGTACCAAACCGTTAATCATTCTCAAAGTCCAAGGACAGATACAAAATCGAGTAAGTTTCTAAAAGGAACTGTTGTGAACCCCGAAATACTGAATACTTCCGAGGTGAGACCAGGTGCCCGGGGAGAGTAAGCTTCTCCTGTCTGCATAAATCACCCGTCACAACAGTTCTCAAGAAACATGTGAAAATCAAGGGTTTTGGTTTTCTAATTGTACATACGAAGTCATATTTGGTGTTCACTGAACAGGTCATTTAGTCGCATTTCATAATACTATCAATCATTCTAGAAAGAGGCACATTATGTTTTCGTACAAGATCCCCATAGCGACCGTAGAACTTCCTCAGTGACGATTTCATACTTTTAGATATCCCTGCATGATCAACTTAGTGGCCAGTCTATTGGCCCTTGGAATAAAACCGTCGTAAAGAGAACAGGCTCTTGCGTACCTTATATTTTGAGATATAAAAACTCCATAGGCAGGTGAGGACGGGATATTGCTGCAAAAAAACCTGGGAAGTTAGTTATTTGGAAGTTAAAATCGTCACCTTTGTCATACAGAGAGGTGTTCAAATGACCATCATTGTCGAAAGTAAAGGATATATCCAGATACGAAGCGGAATTATTGCTCTCGGTTGTCTCTTTTATCTCAAGTTCATGGGGATAGATTTCATGTATGTAATCCTTAATGTTAGGATTATTGATTGACAATACGTCGTCTATATATCTATACGTAAAATTAAACTGAGATGCAAGGCTTTTCTGCCTGTGGAGAGCATGTTTTGAATAAATTCCGCCTCATACGAATATAAGAAAATGTCAGCAAGGAGAGGGGCACAGTTCCCATGGGAATGCCAATGATTTGCTGAAAAATGTTCCCTCCAAACACTATGAAAATCTTGTCTATTAAAAATTCCAGCATTTTGATGATTTGATCGTCGGTATACTTTTGTTTTGCATCAGAGTGTTCTTTTACAAAATATGTATCTTCCCGCCCAATGACAAGATATTTATATCTACGATTTCAATTTTTATGGAAAAAAGAATTTCGAATAATTGTAGCTAGTCTGTTTTTGAGCTTCTGATGCGGAATTGTAATGTAGAGCGTGGAGAAGTCAAAAGATTTTATGCTGAAAATATTATTAAATTTCGGAGATTTTAGATTCTCTAAAAGTTCTTTAGAATTCTTGAGGATCCACATCTGATTTATTCCGCTTCTGGAGTATGCGGTATCACAGTGAATTTGAAGACCATGCTTGATGTGTGTCAATATCTTCGTTAGCAATATGGATAGAAGTTTGGTGGTACACTTGGAAGAACCAGCAATGAAACGATGTTTGTAAGGGGTTTTGTGCATAAAATTATTTCCCTCTTTCAACACTCATGCTATAGGCTATTTGATCATGTAAAATTTGGGGGTTTTTTTATTCTTGTCATATACATTATGAGTCTTATGAATGTTGATTTATAAATGACTTCCCATCTTTCGTTGTTAAATTGTCAATTTTCGAAGCATTCTGCTTCTCACAAAGACGGCACGTTTTGTTTCACTCAGTGAAGTGCTTTCTTTATGTTTGTCATTGTTATGTCCAGAGGCAGGTGTAGGATACTAGATCGTGTCGAAAATATCTGACAACCTATTTGATGTTTTTGTGTCTATTTTTATTAATATATATTTAACTATATATACAAGCAATAGTTAGAATAGTACAGAGGATCTATGTAACATGCATCTTTACATGACTAGAATAAACAAGCTTCTAAATTACGATAAACATTTACGTCATAACGTCATTATTACGCGCGTAAGTATGGCATTAAAATAGACTAAACAACATAATAATACAAGCATAAATATAAAAAATAAATAAATAATAAAAACCGCATCGACCAACGGCCAGACCGATAATTTGATCGACCAACCTACCGTACGACAGACCGACCGGACGATAGCGGCAAAGTAACATCCCCACTTTACCTCTGTACTATTTTAACTATTGCTTGATAAAGGCCAGGAGGTCGAAAATTTGCGGCAAAGAGTGTTTGTGTTATTTCTATTAGTATATTTTACTTCCCTTTGGAGGACTACTTATTCTATCTTATATATACAAAATCTTACGCCATTTGATCCATGTAGCCACCATACTATATATATATATATATATATCTCGACATACTCATGCTTTTATCAGTCCACATACAGCCCATCTAGGAAGTCACGATACAGTTCTACCAGATAAAGGAAAAATGATAGCTGGATTTATTTTTACATCTTTGATTGTAATAAGCATTGGTAAGATTTTAATTAATGGATATAATGTATGTATATATATTTGTCTTCGATGATGATACAAGATTGCTGTAAGTGGACGTGGTTATCGATAAATGGCTACTACCTATCCCATTTCTGCTAGATAAAGTGTTATTAAGTGGACACAATTTTGAACTTAAAGTTAAAAACCTCTCTGATGCCGATATTTCGATCCGCATATATAAAAACGTTCGCTAATCAACGATGTTGGATCAACCGAATATCAATGCAAATTACTTTAGAAGTTAAGATCAAATATAAAAGTAGAAGGTGTGACAACGTTATCAAATAAATTGTCAATTTTCGAAGCATTCTGCTTCTCATAAAGACGGCACGTATTTTTTCACTCAGTGAAGTGCTTTCTTTATATTTGTCATTGTTATGTCCAAAAGCAGGTGTAGGATACTAGATCGTGTCGAAAATATTTGACAAACTACATGTATTTGATGTTTTTGTGTCTATTTTTATTAATATATATCTTACTATATATACAAAATCTTACGCCATTTGATCCATGTAGCCACCATACTATATATATATATATATATCGACATACTCACGTTTTTATCAGTCCAAATATAGCCATCTAGGAAGTCACGATACAGCTCTACTAGATAAAGGAAAAATGATAGCTGGATTTATTTTTACATCTTTGATTGTAATAAGCATTGGTAAGATTTTAAATAACTGATATAATTTAAGTATATATATTTACGAGGCTGATAAATTTCTTTTAACCATATGATGATAAAAACGTCTTGATAACGAAGATGACAATGTTTAGTTGTTTCTTATTCCCCCCTTTTCATTACCATTATCCCAATGTAGGATAGGACAGTCTTAGATTTAATTACACAGTACTTTTGCAGATTCTGAATTTAACAATCAAACAATCATGTTGCCCATTTTTATGCTACTAACATAATTTTCATCCTTTCAAATCTAGTTTCAAGATTTGGTTTAGTTTGGTCAAAGTCGCTCTATTTGTTGCTATACTCCTTGATGATAAGTCGTTAATCTGTTTATTTTTATTTATTATTTAAAACGTTAATGGCTACTCATTCGTGTAAGATAATTTCAGCAAGTGATCAACCATGTCACAACTCCGGCGGCCACTGCCAATACAACTCTCACTCCTGTTCCGGTTCGTATCAATCTGGACTCTGTTCAGGAGCTGCCAATAGACAATGTTGTATTCCGTCTCACCATTCAGGATCATCCTCTTCTGGTTAGAGCTTTTTGTATTATTGAAATTATAATTTATGTAAAAGTATTTTGTTATAAAGATAAAAAATAACTCTTAATATTTCTTTTCAATTTGAAAAGTATATTCATTTTAGTGGAAATTGATTTGAATGCATTCAAACCTGTTTTGCAAAATATTAATTATCATGTTCAAAGATGACAAAAGTAAAACCGAATAGAAATAAATGACATGTGCAGTTTCAATTCTGCCCGTATGGACCAGATTGAATCGAAAAATACCCTCTCACTACGTTTTATTATAAAAGAAAGATATAATTAAAACATCTCGGCCCGTTCTACTACTAAAAAACTTTCGACAGATTGTAAATATTGGCTTTCTTCAATTTTCTGAAATAAATGTATTTTAAATGTAAAAACTATTAAAAATACCCCCCCCCAAAGAACCGAAAAAAATAAATACACACACACACAAAACTAAACGGAAAAAGCCCCCAAATCAAACCCCCTCCCCCCAAAAAAATAACTAATAAACGAAAATCAGTCATTTTTGGAAGATATCTATGTTAATGGGATGTCAAATATTTAAGACTTGTAGTTAGAATCGAACCCTCTCTCTCTCTCTCTCTCTCTCTCTCTCTCTCTCTCTCTTGTAAACACTGTCAACAAAATTCTAGGATCCGCGTATAAGATACATTAGTTATCTATGTATATCTATATAATCATAAATATGCCACGTGTTTGATTCATTAAAAGGGGTCATGATATATTTGATAACTTATAATATAGTTTTTATATAATAAATTAAATCAAATGTACTGTTAATTTAATAAAACCTTGTCAGCTCCAATATGAAAAATATTATAACGTAGATAATTTATTATATAAAACCGTCCCATTGTCGACTCGCCCCATGTAGAAGTGATAAAATGTAACGCTCTCGGTAAAGGTATTAACTTGCACGTTATCAGATCTTCTAGTTAAATAATACTTTTGAACGTGATAATGGTAGGTCTTTGATATGTGAGAGGCTTTTCTGCTTGCCAAACATTCTACACAGTGCTGTTGTCGTCACAGTATAACTACAAGTTAACTGTGGTAGCATACACAGGAAATAATGTGTACTGATAACACACAAGAATACTGTAAACTTAAAACACACTGGAGCTTATGTCTACTGACAACACACAGGGACAAATGTAAACTGACAACATACAGGGACAAATGTAAACTGACAGCACAGTGACAAATGTAAACTGACAATACACAGGGACGACAAATGTAAACTGACAACACAGGGACAAATGTAAACTGACAGCATACAGGGACAAATGTAAAATGACAACACACAGGGACAAATGTAAACTGACAACACATAGGGACAAATGTAAACTGACAACACAGGGACAAATGTAAACTGACAACACACAGGGACAAATGTAAACTGACAACACACAGGGACAAATATAAACTGACAACACACAGGGACAAATGTAAACTGACAACACACAGGGACAAATGTAAACTGACAACACAGGGACAAATGTAAACTAACAACACAGAGGGAGAAATGTAAACTGACAACACACAGGGACAAATGTATACTTACAACACACTGGAACAAATGTAAACTGACAACACACAGGGACAAATGTAAACTGACAACACACAGGGACAAATGTATACTTACAACACACAGGGACAAATGTACACTGGCAACACACAGGGACAAATGTATACTAACAACACACAGGGACAAATGTAAACTGACAACACACAGGGACAAATGTAAACTGACAACACACAGGGACAAATGTAAACTGACAACACACAGGGACAAATGTAAACTGACAACACACAGGGACAAATATAAACTGACAACACACAGGGACAAATGTAAACTGACAACACAGGGACAAATGTAAACTGAAAACACACAGGGACAAATGTAAACTGACAACACATATGGGCAAATGTAAACTGACAACACAGGGACAAATGTAAACTGACAACACAGGGACAAATGTAAACTGACAACACACAGGGACAAATGTACACTGACAACACACAGGGAAAAAATGTATACTTACAACACACTGGAACAAATGTACTCTTACAACATACTGGAAGAAATGTATACTGACAACATGCAGAAATATCTAGATAAATTACTGGAACAAATGACTTGAAATGTATACTGACAATTGGACACACCGGAACAAATGCAATTGATGAAATAATTTCATGTTTGTATTTAATTATGAAAATCTGACACCCATGCTTCCAATATTTACCCTTGTGAGAATAGTGAATGTATTATAAAATAAATAAAGAAACAAATAGTTAATTAAATAATTGACTAAATTTTAAAAAAAAATTATAATTACTTCATTATGGATAAATGGTACCTAAACAATCTTAGCCTTCGGTGGGCAATTCTATAAAATTTGAGCTTCTTGAGTTTCAATACTGAAAACAGAGTAGTTAGATAGAGTTGTTATTTTTTATCACCATTGTTCACGTGTTATATACTTTGTATTAAATGTGCAGGTTATCTGTGTTATGGTGACATAATGACGCTGCATCCCACAGGACGATCTAGTGGTGGTGAGTATTTAATCTTTTAAAGGTAGGGCGTATACAAAATAAGTGCACATGAAGTCATGTAATGAATTTCCCTGTAAATAAAAGGTACAAAATTCATTTTTGACGTAGAATGAATATATGCAAATATACACTAACCAATGTATTACTCCATTAACTTGTATATTTTTCCACAGTTCAAGATAAGTCTATACATTCTTTTAATATTATAACGATAAAAAGACATGGGGACAGCTGTTGTCTTAAATAGATATGTCTTATAAAACACCTTTGAAATAAAACAAATTATTTTATTACATCCAATTCATAGGTGTAGCTGCATCTCATCGAGAACTTGACTCTGACATCTCCACTTTGAATGCACATAAAAGTTGTTATGTCACAGCTGGGCAAAATAGCTGTAAGTGGATCTTTTCATTGGACATTCTGAAAAAAATATCTATGGCTGCATTAAATAATAAAAACTATAAATCGTCAATCCAAAGTATATTATTTTCCGTTTCAACGAACAGATTTGTTTATAATTGACATTAAAAGTACAAATGTAGTTAGCACTTTTGCAAGAAAAGGACAACTACATCGAATCCTGTACATGAATGCACAAAATAAACAGAACAAAAAATCCACAAGATAACAGTATGAGCATTTGATTTCAAAATATGTTCAATTTTATTTGAATAAAATGTACACTAAAATAAATTCCTGATGCAGATTCCAAGTTAAAAAAGCATCTCGTTTTAGTGAAAAGAAATCGAGAAAAGAGAGTTTATATATGTCATCTATACATTGCACTCGCACACATCAATACAAGGTATTTTATTCCAGTATTAGTTCATATCCTACATCATCATACATACGTACGTACGTACGTACATACATACATACATACATACATACACATTCCCCCAAACCCGGGTCTTTTATGTTCATTACTTCATTGCATTAAAATTATTATCATATATGATAATACATATCATGATGAAGTACATTCTATACTATGTTTCAGGCATTCACCCAGCTTTAATTGCTGCATTAGCTAGTCGAGAATCTCATGCTGGAAGACTGCTCACATCGACCAACGGATGGGGTGACCATCACAATGCATATGGTGTCTTACAGGTAACTCAGCAGGATCCTCACAAACGTTTATCATAGTATAATACATTCATATTGTAACACTTTACATTTCGCAGATGCAGATTGTTTTATTTCGTTCATATATTTGCTCATGACATTTATTGATGAATGAAAGTACTAAATATAAACAAAAACCATATTTGAAATGTATCGATATGATTACCTTTAAGGGAAGACTTTTTATAATTTATTTTTCAATGGAGGTATAGGAGTAAATCTTATTTTCAAACTGTATAATCAGAGAATTATACAAAGTGTGTAAATCGGCTTTCTTGCTATATCTCCATAGAAAATAAATTATCATTTGTCATTCCTTGTAATTTAATTCTTTGTTAAAAAGAAACAAAAATTTTGATGAAATTTGCAATATTTATATTAAAAACCGAACATTTTGCAGTTAGAGCATTGATAACGAACGATGGGCGTGGCCAATTTGTCATGTGACTTCTTTTTTATTTCTTTTGACACGTAAAAAGACAATTCTGATAATGCAGTTATATAGCCTTTATATGGCGCTTTGTTGGCCTCGAAAATTAAATTATTTGAAAATAACAGAAGAATGCGCGTAGATCTTCTCATACGTTCTTTTACTTCAGTTCAGTTCATTTAATTGGATTGTAAATTCTCTAGAATCAATACTAACAATTGGTATGCATCTTTATCTGTTTTACAATGAACGTTGCTTTTATATTTTGGTGCTGTTCTTATTTCATACCACAGTGTGATGTCAGACATTGCCCTGTGTGTAGTCATGGACTGCAGTGCACGACATACGGATGGAACACTTGCCAACATATTGACATGATGACTAAGTACGTGTTGGTACCATTTATCAAGAGTGTTCAACGGAAACACCCCAGTTGGCCAAGTAATCATCAACTCCAAGGTAAATTTAACTGTCATAATAAACCGTTATAACACTGTATGGCTTTGTTACATTCTATACAGTCTGTATTCATCCCGTGTATGTCACATTTCAAAATTTTGAGTTATTTTGCTTACTTCAAAGGAGAAAGTTTATCCTCCACCTCTTATTTACAGAAATGTTTACCGCTGTATCTTCGCTATGTGTCACACTTATATAGTATCCGTTGAGCATATAGCTCAACTCATTTATACAGATACATGTATACATGTTCCAATACTGTTTTTACTTCATTGTAACATTGTTGTTAAACTCTACACCAGAATTTTTTCTTTTTTATAATTTCATTTTATTTGGTCCTGTTCTTCTGATTGGTCAAGAAATTCACGTCATATTTGTCTCTCTGTCCATTCCCACATGTTGGACGTACTTCTGCTTATCCAAAACAATATGGCGGACATTGTAAGATAAGATAAATAAGATAGGGCAAATTTTATTTTAAGTCGAATTATTATGAAAATAAGGAGTAGCTCCCTCATGCATAGCACTGCCATTGAATGGGTTCTTTGGCTCTTAAGTTTTGGTCACTCCGCTTTTGAGGCTGCTTTTAATTATTTATACTTTGTATTTCCAATGTTGAGGTCTTTATGATGAAGCATAAGGTGTCGAAATGCGCATTTGGTGCATCATATTTTAAAATACGTGCATATATGTTCTATTCATTGTAAATAAACCACGGGGCCTTCATCTATAAGTTATCGGTGCTAACCTCAGAAAAAAGGTATCAAGTTAAAGGACAACAGTTTTTGTTTGATAAAACAAAAAGGTAATAGACTATCACTTGCAATTTACAAAATATTTCGTTTCAACAACAGCTTAATATAAAAATATTGTCATCTAGGATGATTTATTAACAAATTGAGAGAAAAAGAGGGGGAGAAGACACTCCCGTCTCTAAAAACGGCTCCAAGACATCACACCCTAAATTGGTTCCCAACTGAAATTCACACCCGCGACCGACGACACCAAACCAACAACCTTCATACATTAGGTGATATGTAACAGTAATAGTTTAATCATTGAAAGTAAAAATCAAGTCTGTATAACAACCAAAAACGGAATGTAAAGAAATAAATGATGGCAGCCAATGGTGAAAGAAACTGGAGTTTTCGAGCTTTGGCATGTGCGATGACATATGTGTCTTTTAACGGTGAAAGGTTCAAACAAAGACTTGAAGGAAGCGGGAGACCACATTGGGTTTAAACACGAAGACATTTTTGATCGTTGATCGTACATGGTTTGCAATGAATTAATTTCCACTGTAGTACATTGTTGTGAGTGTCATAGTCATATGATATTTTTTGTGGTTGACGAATATCTTTGATAGGAAGTTAATTAATTCCGATCTTATAAATTAGTCTTTGTTTTAATGGTGAAGTGTTGTATTGCTTTAGTTTTTATTTGTAGCGATATTATGGTATATTATGAAGTAGCTATTAAATTACAACACATATTCCAAATATTTATTCTAATATTTTTCATTCTATGAGTGATCGATTTTCTTGATTACTGAAGTAAACTTGTAATGAAAATTTTCGATCTACTTTGATTGTTACATTTTGCATATCTAATTTATCTAATTTGAAGTTTGATTTGACTTGAAACTATTTGTGAAACAGAATACTCTCAGAGCTATAGTTCTTTTTTTTTGGAGGGGGAGGGGATAGTCATAGTATATTTCATCACCTTTTTTTAAATATTAACGTATATAGTGTCATGTATGTAAATACTTAAATTATACAAAAAGCCAAGATAGTTAAGAACACTTTCTATTTAATACCAAAACTTTAGTCCTTTATATGAAAATGCACAATAAAACCGGTTTTAATGGTTACTGTTTTATTTATAGCACATGTGGCCTTAAATGTAAGGTAAATGAAAATAATATCTGGTCTTTTGTTACTCTGTCACAAGTTAACACTTATAGATCCATGAAAACAAAAGGCTTGAGAGGAGGCGTCATGTACGTACTCATGCATTATTTCTTCTTTCAGGAGGAATAGCAGCATACAATTTTGGACCCGGAAATGTCCAGTCCTGGGGAGGTCTGGATATTGGAAGTACCGGAAATGACTATAGCAATGATGTCGTAGCGCGTGCACAGTACTTGGTCAATCATTACGGATGGTGATATGAAAGCATATTTAGAGATGTTTTGTGAAGTTTAAAGAGTAACGATTTCAAATAAAAATGCGCATATATATTAGTTAATTATTTGCAGGTTCAGAACAACTGAAAATATCATAGAACAAGAAAAAGAAATTCCTTTCCTTTTCTCTAGTTTTGCAGAATATATTCCACATTTCTCTGATTTTAGAACAGCGGAAATCCCATGTCAAAAAACAGGTTGGAATTGTCGTCATGTAGTAAACGGAGCGTTTTTTTCTTTTTAATTTTACACTTCATGTTTCAGAATGTGCCTAATCATGCACATGCACTTGTTGTATAATGAACGTTAATGGAGATGTACGATCTCCCTTTTAAAATTGATAACATTGGACTTAAGTGATTTAATTTAGAATTTTTTTATCTTTATAATTATTGATTGTTAAATTATGAATTTTTCTTTGAGAGAAAACATTTTACGAGTTTTTATTTCACTTGTATTTTAATTGTATTCCGTGTTTGTAGACGCCAATCTATTTCGGTGGGAAAATGTTTAAAGAGAAAAACAAAACCCTTGGTAAAACTTTTTGACGTAAGACATCTCCTCTCAAAACAATACAACTCAAACTGCATTTGAGGGTTAGTTGTTCATCTCCCTAAACATAAATCTGAACAGTTGGTTTCGTTTCCAGTTGTCACTGTTGATTTTTCTAATATAATTTATCATTTTCTGCCATCCTTCGGATGGAGACGGTGTTAACTGACACACCGTGTCACGGTATATGTAGGTACGTAAAAGAAACATTACTGTAGCATAAGAATATTGCAAAGCGATGTACCAAGTGCACCAAGGTGTCGACACAATAATATCAATGCAATAATATTGAATAAGGTAAAACGATAACAAATAGCGTTTGACTGTGAGCACCCTATATACTCGCAGAAAAAAAAAGAAAGTACATGTATGTAATTAAGGAATTCATTTATAGATTCATGTACAAAATATTATGTTGGATCATGTGTATCATTATTTAATCGAATGCATTATCTTTCAATTCAAACATTAAATCATGTATTATGTCCATTATAGTCGATTGAAACAGCCACTGAATGTAAGGGGGTGCAAAAAAAGTTTCACAAGATTAATAGCGTCTATGACCGCCATTTGCATCGATGCATTCCTCACATCTATGATGCATTGAACGAATCAGGTTAAACAGAAATACCTGGGGAGTGTTCCGCCATCTGCACAATAATGAATATAGAACATATATACCTTTCAATTTTGTGCACCATATGCGTATTTCGACAAGTTATGTCTCTTCAGTGATGCTCGTGGCCGAATGATTGGAATTCTCAAAATATATAAAAATATAAAGAGCAGAGTTAAAGCCAAAATGACCGAAAAGTGAACCAAAGAATCTATTTAAGGACAGAGCTATGCGTGAGGGAAATACTCATTAGTTTTAGAGTGATTTACTTAATTTGATGACTGATAATTTGAAGTATATATTTCATGTCAGTACAAAAGCACTGAAAACTAGACTTATGATGCCCTCGGGAACTAACAGTCCACCAGCAGTGACACCGGCCTGGTGGTTATAATAAATATAGAACATATATACCGTTTAATTTTGTGCATTATATGCGCATTTCGACGAGTTATGTCTGTTCAGTGAAGCTCGTGGCCGAATGATTGGAATTCTCAAAATATATAAAAATATGAAGAGCAGAGCTAAAGTCAAAATGGCCGAAAAGTGAAACAAAGAATCTATGTAAGGACAGAGCTATGCGTGAGGGAGATACTCCTTATAAGTTTTAGAGTGATTTACTTAATTTGATGACTGATAATTTGAAGTATATATTTCATGTCAGTACAAAAGCACTGAAAACTAGACTTATGATGCCCTCGGGGACTATTAGTCCACCAGCAGTGACATCGGCCTAGTGGTTATGATAAATATAGAACATATATACCTTTTAATTTTGTGCACTATATGCGCATTACGACAAGTTATATCTCTTCAGTGATGCTCGTGGCCGAATGATTGGAATTCTTAAAATATATAAAAATATGAAGAGCAGAGTTAAAGCCAAAATGACCGAAAAGTGAAACAAAGAATCTATCTAAATCTAAGGACAGAGCTATGCGTGAGGGAGATACTCCTTAGTTTTAGAGTGATTTACTTAATTTGATGACTGAAAATTTGAAGTATATATTTCATGTCAGTACAAAAGCACTAAAAACTAGACTTATGATGCCCTCGGGAACTATTAGTCCACCAGCAGTGACACCGGCCTAGTGGTTTTAATAAATATAGAACATATATACCTTTTAATTTTGTGCACCATATGCGCATTTCGACAAGTTATGTCTCTTCAGTGATGCTCGTGGCCGAATGATTGGAATTCTCTCAATATACAAAAGTATGAAAAGCAGATTTAAAGCCAAAATGACCGTAAAGTGAACCAAAAAATCTATCTAAGGACAGAGCTAGGCGTGAGGGAGATACTCCTTAGTTTTAGAGTGATTTAGTTTATTTGATGACTGAAAATTTGAAGCATATATTTCATGTCAGCACAAAAGCACTGAAAACTAGACTTATGATGCCCTCGGGAACTATCAGTCCACCAGCAGTGACACCGGCCTAGTGGTTATAATAAAGATAGAACATATATACCTTTTAATTTTGTGCATTATATGCGCATTTTGACAAGTTATATCTTTTCAGTGATGCTCGTGGCCGAATGATTGGAATTCTCAAAATATATAAAAATATGAAGAGCAGAGTTAAAGCCAAAATGACCGAAAAGTGAAACAAAGGATCTATGTAAGGACAGAACTATGCGTGAGGGAGATACTCCTTAGTTTTAGAGTGATTTAGTTTATTTGATGACTGAAAATTTGAAGTATATATTTCATGTCAGCACAAAAGCACTGAAAACTAGACTTATGATGCCCTCGGGAACTATCAGTCCACCAGCAGTGACACCGGCCTAGTGGTTATAATAAAGATAGAACATATATACCTTTTAATTGTGTGCACCATATGCGCATTTTGACAAGTTATATCTTTTCAGTGATGCTCGTGGCCGAATGATTGGAATTCTCAAAATATATAAAAATATGAAGAGCAGAGTTAAAGCCAAAATGACCGAAAAGTGAAACAAAGGATCTATGTAAGGACAGAACTATGCGTGAGGGAGATACTCCTTAGTTTTAGAGTGATTTAGTTTATTTGATGACTGAAAATTTGAAGTATATATTTCATGTCAGCACAAAAGCACTGAAAACTAGACTTATGATGCCCTCGGGAACTATCAGTCCACCAGCAGTGACACCGGCCTAGTGGTTATAATAAATATAGAACATATATACCTTTTAATTGTGTGCACCATATGCGCATTTCGACAAGTTATGTCTCTTCAGTGATGGTCGTGGCCGAATGATTGGAATTCTCAAAATATATAAAAATATGAAGAGCAGAGTTAAAGCCAAATGACCGAAAAGTGAACCAAAGAAACTATCTAAGGACAGAGCTATGCGTGAGGGAGATACTCCTTAGTTTAAGATTAATTTACTTAATTTGATGACTGAAAATTTGAAGTATATATTTCATGTCAGTACAAAAGCACTGAAAACTAGACTTATGATGCCCTCGGGAACTATTAGTCCACCAGCAGTGACACCGGCCTAGTGGTTATAATAAATATAGAACATATATACCTTTTAATTGTATGCACCATATGCGCATTTCGACAAGTTATGTCTCTTCAGTGATGGTCGTGGCCGAATGATTGGAATTCTCAAAATATATAAAAATATGAAAAGCAGAGTTAAAGCCAAATGACCGAAAAGTGAACCAAAGAAACTATCTAAGGACAGAGCTATACGTGAGGGAGATACTCCTTAGATTTAGAGTGATTTACTTAATTTGATGACTGAAAATTTGAAGTATATATTTCATGTCAGTACAAAAGCACTGAAAACTAGACTTATGATGCCCTTGGGGACTATCAGTCCACTAGCAGTGACACCGGCCTAGTGGTTATAATAAATATAGAAAATATATACCTTTTAATTTTGTGCACCATATGCGCATTTCGACAAGTTATGTCTCTTCAGTGATGCTCGTGGCCGAATGATTGGAATTCTCAAAAAGTATAAAAATATAAAGACCAGAGTTAAAGCCAAAATGACCGAAAATTGAACCAAATCATCTATCTAAGGACAGAGTTATGCGTCGACGCAAAGCTTCCAACGGAGCAGGGACGGGGGGTGGGGGTTAGTGGTGTTTTACTCCTGACGTTGACGTCGTTCCATTTCAACCCAAACATGTTCTATAGGGGAGAATTCCGGTGACATCGTAAGCCAGTGTAGCACATTCACGTTTTGCCGCTGTAGATAGTTACTAACAACACGTGCGGTGTGCTGATTGTTGTGAATGAATGGAATGACTCTCGTCACAGCAGAGTACGCCAGTTATACTGCCCTCCACTTTCACTAAAGGGGCCCTTCTATGTGTTGTAATTCCACCCTAGACCATAACGCTTCCTCTGCCGAATTGGCGGCGCTGAACAACGCAAGCGTCAATGTGTTACGTTATCCGCCGATGCCCAGGGATACTTCTACCGGTCAAAGAAGCAGATTGAAAATGATTACGCAAATGTAATGTCCGTTTATATGTAATTTGGCGACGTGATGTCACACGCGGGCGTCCTGATCGTGGGCGGTCCTTAACGGTGCCAAGTGGCTGATATCGTATGTATAAAGCATTCAGGGTTAGTATGAACTCCAAAATGCCTTATCACAGCTACCATACTGGTTTTAGACATCACAGCTTCCAGCATCTCAATACTAAACGATCATTTTCAATCATGCTAGGCATCTCTCATCAAACTTTTATTCCAAAAACCAGTGTGTTTTTCTCTTTCAATAAATTTAATACTGTCGATGAAATTCTACTCGATTACTAACCACGTATCGCGTAAGGTTCCAGGAACTCCAGAAAAGTGTGCTGTGTAATCAAAGCGAATCGAACGCGATATTTAACAAATTGAATATTCAAACACGCGCTTAATATATTAAGAATAAAGAACGATTTTAAAGAACCTAGCAAATAATATTACGTCGTGGCAACGTAATAGATACTCTTGCAACGTAGTAAATACTCGGCAACGCCACACGTACGTCGCGGCAACGGGGCAACAGCGAACGATACGTAGTTTGTACACCGTACATACACAAAGATAAGTCACAGACCAAAAAAAAAAATCAAAACATAATTTCTATGTTTATCGTACGCCGTGGATAAGAAAGTAACACCTCACTTACCAGTTACGTCATGATTATTGGTAACGTGTTCGCACAGTATTGTAAGAGTATAAGCAACGTTTTTGTCTGACGCACGTACGGTGTATAGAGGCTATGGCTTATGTATGTGTTACGTAAGTGTAAGTGCGCACTTAAAACTACGCCGCACTCTTGCATACCATGAGATCATGCTACGTATCAAGGAGTATGTGCCACTTACCTGGGCATGTAACGTTCAGTTCTTACTGCCGCGTATTATGATACGTCGTACATACGCAAGCCCAAAACGCCAATGTGTGATAGGGGTATAAAGAACTACGTTAGAATATTTTAAAATCTTTGAAAAGATTAAGCACCAAGGGACTGTACGAATGAACTGTATGATACAAATCACCAAGGACATGTACATAAAACATTGTTATAGTCAAATAAACACTAAAAACGACATTGCAAACATATCTGATTGTATAACAATTATGATACCGACTTAGGAAAGTCAGTTAAAGTAACAAACGTCGCTCAATTGGTGTGGTTGACAAGTCTAAGAACCGTCCACCTTCCCACTCACAGCAGAAGTCGCACATTCGAATAACACACATTAAAAAAATTATAAATAATCCTCCATATAACGAATAAGGATCAACAGGTTTCTCAAAATGAAAGATCATAAAAATTGAAACTTGAAACTTTTTCCGAAATAATATATAATATCAAATATATGTTAATTGACATCAATATGAGTCAACCGTGCGAGCTCAGATCCTTTATCTGTAGGAGTCCACAGTAAGAGGCATTAAAAAGTTTGCACAAGTCCCACGCCCTTTTAGTCATACTGTCGATGTAGAAGGCGTTTAAGTATTTCAAAACCCGACGAGATGAAATTATCGGAATCTTTGATTCTCCTTAGTTTATACACTAGATCAAAGAAATATTTAATTTATTTTCTTTTACAGATTGAAATATCCACATTTTTATTGATCCAACAAAGAACACACATTTTAAAAGAATTTGTAAAATAATCCTCCATATAGAAAACAGGAATCAACAGGTTATCAAGTTGACAGGTCATAATAATTTGAGCAAGATTTTATTTAATAAGTCTAAATGTCAACAATATAATGTGACATCAACTTGAGCCAACCGTCTTCTCTGAAAGCGAGCTAAGATCGCTGATCTGTAGAGATGCCATTACATGTCAATATCATACAACATTGTTCTATAAAGGTGAAAGAAATAATGGACATGTAGTGAAAATTTGAAAACTTTGGGAATCATTTTATAAGCATAAGCAAGAGCAGGAGCTGTGAGACAATTGGTGGAAAATGCATTAAGAACTCCTACAGTCGTTGTTTAAACACAACAAAGAAAAGCAAGTGTTCAGTGAATAAAAAATATTGTATTGAACAGGGTAAGTATGTTTGAATAATGAAGAGATATATGGAATTATGTTACGGAGCATAATCAATTTAACCACTGTTTACGTGAAATTTTCTAGATACACTTACTCATTGTAGAATTAAATTAGCGAAAACGAAGGGTAATTAGGTTTCGCTTTCGTGATATTTATTTAATATATCATGGCATTTATTCACCAAAACACATGTCCCTTCTTTTATTCGTTATAAGATATTAAAATCATAAACTTATGGTGATGATTGTGTGTAATACCAAGTATTAATTCGAACGTGTACACATACAAAGCAAATATCAATTTTAGCAAAAGTAAACCAAAAGCTCTAGAAAGCTTCTGTTATAGTGTGTCGTCCTTCCCTTGATCCGCCGTTGTCCATAAACTACTTCATAACCTAAAGGGCGTTTGAGAACCTTAGTAGTAATAAAGCACTCAGTGTCTCTGACAAGTGTTTATATATATATGCCCAAAAAATGTCATCCTTCAACAAGCAAAACACGTGTTCTTCATTGATCTAAAAGGATGTCTTTGAAAAGTTTTGAGTTTTTTGGTTACAGTCCAAAGTCAAAGTTTTGATGTCGTTTAGGAATATGTCGTTTTCACACATTGCCAGATTATTTCGTCCAGTTTCTCATTGTAGGTGGTTTGTAAAACATTCATTTTGTGAATGTGAACTGATTATTTGAAAATATATATTATTTGAAAGAACTGAAATACAGATAAATATTAGAACATAGATACGTTATAATTTTGTCCACCAGATGCGCATTTCGACAACTTGTCTCATCAGTGATGCCATCAGACAATGATGTACTTCTACCTGACAATCTTGATCCGGAATAAAATTATATAAATAATTTTCTTTGTATCGTTTTGTTATTTCTATAGGATACTTACCTTCTTTTTATTCATAATTAACAATAATAAATAGGATTTTTTTTCTAAACTTCGGTAATTACTGACAATATCTTCTGTATTCAAAAAGATTCTGTAGGTACCTTAACCTGTGCTTGTTAACCGGTCGCAAGTTTAGTTGAACGAATTCCATTCCATTTGACGCAATGAAATGGTGAGATTTCTTATTGACTACATGCATGCAATAATGGAAATATTTTCTAGGAATCAGTTTTTATGTGACCATTATTAGTGAACATGTTCCCCATTCATGTGCCCGAATAATGGCGTTTATGGAAATATTTTCTCATTTCTTATACACATCTATCAATCCATTATATCGTAGCTAAAGATACTAGATTTAACAGAAATAATAACACAACAAATGTACTGTGATACATGTAAAAAGATGATAGTGAATTAACATAGCCAGGAACAATTAATCCGTAGAAAACAGAAGTAATTTTCAAAATCTCATATCTCCCTGGAAAACGGACAGATCTTTTTCAGATCTTTTTGGCCAAGACAGTAGGTTTTTTTTTTATTTTACATATATTACATACAGCTTAAGCAATTGGTAATTTTAAAGTTCTATTCTCATTTGTTGGTGTGAATGAATCCTACACCGAGATGAAACCTGACATCGCCATTTAAATGGGAAGAAAAAATGTTATGTTACAGCTGGACAAAATAGCTGTAAGTATTCATATAAGTTCCAAACCCTTTCCTTTAAAAATAATGCAATGTGAGTACCCAAACCATCTCAAGCACTGAGCAATGGAATAGGTGGTTGCAGCTTAAAATTATCACAGCTTAAGGATTGAAATATTGGAGTACATGCAATAGGCATCCGGGGGATAATCGGTTCAGTCTGAGCTACAACAACAGGGATTGGTAGACATTGATGGCAGGGGCTGTGGAAAGCTGTGCTGTGGGTTTGCGTTGTGGCATGCTGATGATGGATCTGCTAATAAATTCGTAAATTAGCGAGATAATACATAGAAATTCATTAAATGATAGAAAAGGATGAGGTTCAAGGTCTGGAAAATGTGATTCTATAGTGATCCAAAACTATATCAACCTATTCGAATCAAATAGCCAGACAAGACAATGTAAAAATGTGGAAGTTGATTAATTTTGTTTTTATTATTATTAATATTAACTACTGAAATTTATTTTGTATGTAGCTATAGGAGTGATCATCAGCCTAACATATCTTTTCTTATTAAAAATCGTAGAAACCGGGATTTGAACCAGCCGACCTCACTGTGAATCTAAAACTTTACCCATGTAGTGTATGGGTTGACACCTAAACTGGGCTAAAATGTAGGTGTTCCTCAAGTAAATACAGCAAGTATTCGTAATCGAATTATAACTGCATGGACAATGCATTTTAACGCGCGTATACTGTTGCTAGTGCCAGATTAAAGCTGCACCAACCCTGCCAAGAAAAGGCTCATACCAGAACATAAAGCAGGTAAACAGCTGGTATACCCAAAGCTTGACCATATCCAGGAATGCTTAAGCATATTCGAATGTGGTGCTTGCAAATTTCTATATAATAAATTGAATTCAATATATAAACTTATGAAGAAAACAAAAGGCAGATATTATAAATCTGGAAATTTTACAAATAATTATATAAGTTGACAATATACGTTTATCCTATGCGATGAGAAGAGATTTTTGTTATGCTTTGTTCAGTCCAGCTTGTCAAGTATGGGGGGATCGTAAAGAGGGAGTTGATATTGGGCAAATGCCAAACCCGTATGACAATGATAAACATGACAATACGGAAATCAGCAGGATGAGTAATAAGAAGAAGGTTCAAGCGCTTGGAGAAATGTATTTGTTCCCAAGTTTCATAAACCTTAATAATATAAAATTTATGCAAATTTTCAAATGTTCAAGTATATTTACTAAAATAAAGATGTCGTTAAATTTATCTGTCATTTGAAAAAGCATTACATTTACAAACATATTACATGTATTACATCTATATATAACTGTGTTATTCAGCAAATGGTAATAGTTAAAAAGTGGACTGTTTATATGATTTATCATCTCGAATGTAGAACTCTGGGGGCCTATTCACAAAGAAACTTAAGTCTAAGTCTAAGAATTGAGACCTATATGGTAACATGTGTCTTAATTCTAAGAATTAATCAAATGTTTCTATAAACAGTAAATTTGATAAGCTATTCAATGGCAAACTCCCGACAAATTCTTAGAATAATGACACATAGTATTTTAGGTCTTAATTCTTAGATTTAGACTTAAGTTTCTTTGTGAATAAGACCCCAATATTACTTCACTCAGGTATTCATCCAGCTTTATTTGCCGCTCTTGCAAGTCGGGAATTATATGCAGGAAGACTGCTTTAAAGACTGATGAATGAGGCGACGAAAACAATGCGTATGATGTCTTGCAGATACAAAGTCATTAATACATCATCTCCTTCAATATAACAATGTATAAGTTAACACGAAGAAGTGCCTTTGGATCCATCCATCCATCTTACGTACATGCAAAGGAAACTTTGTGCAGAATATATGTACTGTATCAAGTTCGGTGTTAATTATAATGATAATCATTGGAACTACAAATGGCAGTAATAAGAAAATTAAACGGTAAAAGGAAGAAAGAAAAGTTACTGACTCAGCCTTATGACACCACAGAAATATACAGTAATGATATGAAAAAAAAACATAAGGACATCACAAAAATATTCGATTATACATGTACTTCAGTACAATACGGACTTCGGACGGTCATTTAATATGAAAATAGCTAATCCTCTTAGTCAGCAAGCAACGTTCAAGTAAAACTCTGTATACGGCTGTAGAGGGGCCCAATACAAAACACAGTCTATAGCGAATAGACAAATAGAAAGACGAATACAAAGTTTGTATACAAAATCCCCATAGAAATTGGGATAGGAAATTCTATTGGATGCATATTTTTTAAAGAATTTGCCAAATGGTGCATAAAAGCAGATGATGTGTACGCTACGCTACACGGGTTTACACAATTTGTGACGCGTCATCTGACGTTACACTTCAATAAAATGACAAAAATAAACATTTAATCCTTAAGTGTTTCCTAGAATTTCACTATCACACTATTTGTAATACTTTAGTATTACATTGTTCACACACAATAGACTGCATAGTCAAATACATGAAGTATACATATTATATATCTCATAGCGATAACTACATGTATGTCAAATATGAAGACCAATTTATGTTACAAGGTCAAATATCTATTCCTCAGTGTAAATGTAAAATACGAAATGGACGAAATGTCGTTGCTAATTGGTATATATATTATTATTATCATATGTATATTATGAATGTATATTATGTAAGTTGAAAACACATGTTGAATTTTCATAATGTACATGTACTTTAAAAGTGTTAAATTACAGGGTAGAAGTTGACTGTTGACCGATAGAGTTTAAAAATATATGCTTGGCATGTTTTCTTTATATTCAGTTTATAAGAACCCCACTGATGAAGCCAAAGGAAACTTTTTTTCCTGTCTGTCTGTCCACCTGTGAATTGGTCTTTCTATTTTTAATTGATTTTAGTTTTCCAGACTTTTTTGGCTGGTGTTGCAGATATATGATGGAAATTGGTGTGAGAATAACTTGTCTCAACTTGGGAAAGTCATTTACATTTAGATCAGAATTAAATGTAAAATCATAATTGTAAAGAAAGCTGATAGCACTTCCTAATGATCATTCAATCTATTGTGTGATAGTGGTGTTTTGATCTATTGTTTGGTATAATAACCAAAGGGGAAGGTGCAACCCCTGAAAACCCCTCTAATTCCCCAATGAACAGCAATATAATATATTTTCTATATTACCAGGAAGAAGACATCTGATATTGTTTTCAGAAGATATTCTCAAAAATTGATAGAGAAAGGGAATATTGGTGTCCTTGAATTTATAGATCAACAACAACTGGATACCAACCTACCAAATGACTTTATGTAGAAAAGGTTTTAGGGGAAATGCTTACAGAACACCCTATCACACCAGTGCAACACCGTGTAAATGAATTTGTACTCACTGATAAAGTAATGCAAGTGAAAATATTTTGACATTAAATTTCCCCACAATCATACAGCAAGGAGATTGACACATATATCAGATTCTCTTCATTTCGTTCAGTTGTGTGAAATATGCTAATAATTAGCATCATGATGAAATAGTTCCGACAGGATATGCTGACTGCATTTTCAGTGAAGACAATGGCACATAAGAGATTTTAGTGAAAAAGAATGATAATATGCTGAAAATAATAACTTTCGAATCTATTCTGTCAGACAAATCTAAAAACAATCAGCTTCCCACCACCATATGAAGGCATTGTTACTGCAGAAACTTAATACAGACAAAATGATAAATGCAGCAGCATTGACAGCTTTTCGAGTACCTACAGTACCTGTGGCTTATGAATTTCAAAATGAAAATGAACCAGTTTCTGGCATGGGTATTTGTGTATCTGGGCATGGTCCAAGCACAGTTGTTTCCGTGTAACATGAACACATCCAAGTGCAAGTATTTCTGAATCTGGACAAGGAGTTGACCAGTACTATAACAATGGATATTGAGGAAGAAAAAGTGAATTGTACGCTTGTCAGATTCAGGGGAATGAGGGAGATGAATGGACTCGGTGTGAAGCATGTAACAGTTGGTTGTACAGAATGTGTGCAGGTTTAAACACCACTTAAGATGGAAGAAGTTTACGACAAAGTAGGCTGCTAAGTGTGCAAATTGTCAATAATAGAGAAAAATATTAATAAACAAAGTGTACAGCGAAATTATACAGTGTGCAATAAGATAAAATGTGCATTTAAATATTTTTGAAATTATATAGATTAGACTGAATGTTTTTTCAAATTACATTTTGATATGCATGTAATTTATTCATTTGACTTAAGTGTTATCAAACCCTTTTTCTTGATGTTGTGTGGCTGTGGCACTTTCTATACAGTGATTGTTCATATTCATGTATGTATGCAGTGCTGAATTATATCTGTTTCGTCTATGAAAGAACATTCAAGGCGGGTGTAGCTAGTCAAACAGGAGACGCTAACTCCTCCAGGGCACCTGGTCTCACCTGTGAATTTCAGGGGTCCGTGAATGTCCACTGTGATACATTGTTGTAAGTATCATAGTCATGTGATATTTTACCCTTTTTATTTTAAGGTATAAATCTTATTACAATTGAAAAGCATAGAAAAAAAGCTAAAACAGGAAAATTATCTTTTTACAGCAAAATAAAAGTTAATAAATAACTGAATTGTATTGAGTTGAATTTACTTACCACGTCATTACTGGCATCCCAGAAAAACTAGGGAAAACCCTATTCTGTACTAGAGTGTATTTCTCTGAATTCGAATAAAAGCGATAACATCACAAAAGTCCGGGAAAAATTCTCTGGAAATTTCAGTTCGTGGCATGATTAAACCGAGAGTCCCTTCCCACCAGTCAGAAACCGCGAATGAGGCGAGAGGAAGGATAGTGTGACATAATGACTGTAGTGAGTTATTTACATTTGTTTATTGTACATCTCCAGAGGCCGGTTTTTGAAAGCGGAGAGTGGTTGCTTTACACCGTAGCGATGGGTCTGACCTGATTAAGTTCTCGGTGTCCGGCTAAAGTTTTTTTTAAAAGAAAATTTCGAGTTTCGTGGACCACCACGCCCTTATGCATGGGTATGGGCAATTTATATATGGATGTGTAGATAAATGTATTTCCTTTTATTTGATACCAAGTTTACGATGATTTGTCAAGATTTTAAAAATTCCTAAGATACAGACGGGATGAAGTGTATTTTGGCAAATCGGATGTTTTACGCCTTTTTTCTTATATTGGTGTAATAGAGGGTAAAAAAAAGGGGGGGGGTAACGAGCAGAAAGCCTTGTGAGATAATAACAGAACAGTAGAATTTTAATTGCATCAGGCTAAACATAGACCATGATTTATTATCTTGAATGCAGAACACTCTGACATTTTATCAGGTATTCACCCAGCTTTAATTGCCGCCCTTGCAAGTCCGTAATCACATGCCGGAAGACTACTTTACAAGACAAATGGATGGGGTGACAAAAACAATGCGTGTGGTGTCTTGCAGGTAAACGTGATTAATAAATCATTTCATTCAATATAACGATGTATAAGTTAACACGAAAGGTACCTTTGAACTTATCCATCCCAACAGTAAAGAAAAACGCATAATATCGTGTGTGGTTCCACATCAAGACAAATGAGAACTCCAGTTTAAAAACGGAGGCGAGACCAAGTGCAGTAAGCGCCTCTTATTTACATGCAACAAATGAAACTTAAGGCAAAATATATGTACTGTTTCAAGTTCCGTGTTAATTATACTAATGTTGAATCATAGGTTGTAAGAAGAAAATGAAACGGTAAAAAAAAAAACCGGAAGTAAAAGGTCTGACTCGATTATTTAACGTAATTCACATGTTTCAAGTTTTAAGACACTGTATTTCCTTTCCGTCTTTAAATTGCATTCTATTTACTAGTAAAATTTCATCTTGTCACTATTTACAACTTTTAAATTATTGTTTTATTGCGATTAATTATATATTCAAAGATTACAGATATCAGTATTTTCTGAAACTATACAACTTCTAGAATTATTGACACAACCCTTACTTTCCTAAGTTTATGTTTTATCGCAAACATTCATGTCAAACAGCTTTTAGGACAGAAATAAGAATAAATGTATAACGGACATCACAAAACGTATTTGATTACATGTGCCTCTTTTAGATGATCAATTGGTGTAGTTCAGATTTGTAAACCTTTTCTTTCACCTTACCGTGTATCCAGTGTAATTTGACGTAATAGGAGGTAATAGGGTTAGTAATCGGTTATAAACATCTGTGAAAAACGTGTTAAAACACTTCTGATTTAGTAGACCTCATGGCCCAGTTTTCAGTGTCTCTGTACTTAATTGAAATATATACAGTTCTACTTCAAACTTACCGTGAATAAAAATTTGTAAAGTATTCAAAAACTATGGAGGATCTTCTTCATTCATGGCTCTAGATATGTCTATGTCTATATGTTTATATAGTCTTTAAATATGTTTTGGCTCTGACTTAAAGACCAGTAAATGATAATTTTCCTCTTCAAATATTTATTACTATAGTTTAGACCTTGAGCATCACTGAAGTTGTTGAAATCCACATATGGTGCACAAAATTAACGGCACTTCTATATCATATACGTTCTTATATCCCTATCTGTGTAGCACAACAATTGTTATCTCTTGACACTGTGATATTCGTCATTGTCCGGTGTGTAACAAAGGCAATGGAAACTTGAACTGTACGACATACGACTGGAATTCATGTGAACACATTGATATGATGACCAAGTACGTGTTGGTGTCATTCATCAAACAAGTGCAGAAAAAACACCCAACATGGCCAAAGAATCACCAACTGCAAGGTAAAATATGATAACCGTTGTAATTATAAAGATTATGAATGGAGCACCAATTAGTTGATAACCTAATCTCATAGCAAAAGATTATTTTATGTCGCATATATTTTGAATTCTTTTTCAATATTTCTATGTAAGTCCAATATACAAGATATACTGTTTTTAATTTTGTTTTTGAAGTGTATGAACGGTATAACTTAGTGTACTACTGGCTGTGAAAGTTTGATATAAAATCCTGGAATATTGTCGAGTCCAGTAATAATGTTTTCAAAACTACAGTAGCTGGAAATTGGAAAATGTTACTGTGATTATCAAATGAATTAAACGGATTATACATTGAGGAATTTTAATAATAGCAAGACCTTATCCGACCGGTCTGCCCCTTTCGACTTAACAATTTTATGATTTGCAACGTGGTGCGGTCGGACAAATGTACGCATTAAATTAAATGAGTTTTCGCCATAGGTAAACAAATCTATACGCTAAGTAAATCTTATTTTTCGGTTATAAAATCGATATCTATAAAATCCTTGAACCACCAACCCCCCCCCCCTCCCCAAAAAAAGAAAAAAATATACAAAACCAAAACAACCATAATTACCTCTGCAAAACCCAATCGATTTTATGAGCGCAAATGTCAGACCCTACGAAGTAAATTGTTTCATTATTTAAAGGTGAAAGGGGCTGATTTGTGGACAAGAAAATCTCTATGCGTTATTATTCTATTGAATGTACGGGTCTAAATAGCGTACACTCAACTCACATTTTAGGAGGAGTAGCTGCATACAACTTTGGACCCAAAAATGTGCAGTCATGGGACAATCTAGATAAGGGGAGTACCGGAGATGATTATAGTAATGACGTCATAGCACGTGCGCAGCTTTTAATCAAATACCACGGATGGTAGAGTAAGAACAAATGACAAATATATATATTCACAATGTCACCTTAGCTAGTTTTATAACAATTATTATCATTATTTTACGCTACATTTTCAGTTATTAATCAGTTTCTGTCATTTATTAGTTTTTGCATTTTATAACTTTAAAGATGCTTTTGTCAATTTCCTTCATTTGCTTTTAGTTTGTGATTTTGAGTCATTGTCCCATCATTAGATCTATATCATTATCAATGCTAACTAGTAATTGAACAGTTGAAATATGAAAAAAAATGATATCCATGAAATTTCGACAATTCTTAATTAAAGAACGGTTGATAACTATATAGAGAAGTGATTATAACAATTTCTCATGGCCGAAATATACCAATATAAAATCTTGATTCAAAGTTTTGGCTTTAATTTGTCATCTTTTACGAGATTTATAAATGCAAATGGATAATGTAATTTACTCAATGCATATTTTTGGTTACTGTGCATTTTTGTTAGAAAAAACCTTATTTTTTATCTATGTATTAATTATCTATTGTGCATTTTTGTCAGAAAAAACGTCAATTTTTTATCTATGTAGTAATTATTTAAATTTAGATTACTTGGTTCCATTTTAAACTTTAATAGAAGTCTCTAAGGTTTACAGATTTTCATTAGAGCTGTATTCACCTACCTTTGCAATGATAACACTTTACTATTTTAAATATAAATTGTTAAATGTATTTGTGTGATTATTGTAGCTTTCTTGCAGTACCATTAGGGAGCTATCAATGTACCAACTGACCTAGACTTCACTTGTTTTTCTGGAGATGAAATATTTCAAATTTCTGATTGAATGTTTTTCTAAGTGTTTCTATTTGAATAAAAATGCTATCTATGATCTGTTACTTAAAAACTCAAAAATTTCTCGGTTCAGTTTAATATGTGGCCATTTGTTTCATGTCAATAGTGAAGGTTCTGTCAGCATGCACATTTTCTGTGGACTGAAGGTAAGTTTAAGTAAAAGGGATTTTAAAAATGAGTTATAGTTTTTAAGGTTTTAGCTTAACTGAAATGAAAGCCTAGTAAGCTTCTTTGATAACATTTTTGTTCAGAGTCGTCCGATTGTAAACTTTTCGTATTTTTAACTTTTGAATCTCAAAAAAAGATTTGCAGATTTTTTATCAAACTTGGTATATTTGTAGCACTAGTGGATTTCTACCTCTATTTGTGGATTCTGTAACCCACATCTATCAACAGTCGTATCACCATAGACAAAAGAAGGCTCAAGAGGGTACCCTCTTTTGAAAATCTTCTTTTCACTAAGAGTGCATTAATTTAAAAAAAAACTAATAGCATTTAAATATTCTAGAAGGAATTGAGATTTAAGTTTGTCATTTTCGTTCAAACAGTAATAAGATTTTGACATGTTTTTGATATCTAATGGAACATCCTAATTTTTAAAAATTTCGGGTAATTTTTCTGATTTCCTCATTGCACATTGCTTAAAATGCATTAATTTTGATGTACACTACTACACTAGTAAATGTTGTTTTTTAAAAATAAAAAAAATATCTATAAGATTGTTTCTCATTTTTAAGATAGAAAGATAGTGGTGCATTATTGATATGTTAAGAATAGCTGTGATGGATTCATCTTCAAAAATAATGGAAGGTGTATGATGAAATTTGGCATGAATAAAGTACTCAAACTCTCATGCAAGTGTTGTTGTCTTTCAACCTTATCCTTCGGAGGATGGATCCAGGTCAGGACGACATAGGCCTTAGAAAGTATATACCTTTAAAAAAGTTTAACTTCTAACCGGATATACAGATCGACAAAAGCAAATATATAGAAGTTATCTAAAAGGGTATCCTAAAGAATGTTGTCTTTGTTTCCATTCCAAAATCAAGTTTTTGACGCTTCTGACGTCATTTCAGACTTTATCATTTTTGCACATTTTCAAATATTTCTTATGATGCATTTGTAAGTATATTATCTGATATAAAAGAAATATCTGTTATTGTGAATTGGAATGCTAAAAAGATTGCTAGGATGGAATTTTTGAGGATTCAAAAGGGAAAGGGTGTACCATTAGTGTTCTATTAAGCTCTGGTTGCCTTTTTCTTAGGGACAACCGCTCTTGGGAAACATTTCCCTCAAAACTGCTGTATGGAGGCAAAAACCAAATGCATCAGCATGAGTTAGGGATATGTGTCAAGCAGCGTAATTGTTCTTTCACTCCTCCCTGGCACCTGGTCTCACCTCTGAATTTCAGAGGTCCGTCAAAATCCATTGTGGTACATTGTTGTTAGTGCCACAGTCAGGTTACACCAGTTATTTTCGTATTTTATTTGTACTATTCTAGGTCATGTTTTGCATATTTTTGAAATGTATTAGGACTCCGTAAATGTGTTTGTTAATTTTAAACAATTTCTCTCATAAGTGAAGTTGTATGCTGTGTTTAAGACTCCTACTGAATTTATCTAATGCTAATTATTTGAGCTCACATGAAAGCTCAAGCGAGCTTTTTCTGATCACTTTTTGTCCTGCATCCGTCTGTCCGTCTATAAACGTTTTATATTTTTTACTTCTCCAGAACCACTGGACAATTTCTTTATACAAAGCATATTTGGATAACCTACAACAGTCAAAGAGTTACCTCGGAGTTATAGTTCTTTATATACATCCACGATTCTTTACAAGTGTTACTATGCCGTAACACCAGATCCTGTCGTGTTTTAGATTTTATTAGTAATAGTTTCTCTAACATGTTTATCCATGATAATATTCCGTTCATGTTGAACTAATTCATAAATTATCAGAAACGTAACCAAAGGTACGTTCCAATGACATGTATGTGAAATAAATGTGTAACTTACATGTACACTATTAGATAAAGTTATAATGAAATAATGAAGCATCTTATCTGAAGATAGGCTATATTTGTAATTCGTTTGCCTGTATAGTCTTTTCATAGGCGGACCTAGAAATATTTAAAAGAAGGGGGGGGGGGGGGTTGCAGTCTCCCGTGGCTAATGTTTTGCACTAATACGCTTGGAAAGGGGGGTTGCAGTCCTAAAAACGGTCGAAAATGGCCCCTTTTTTAGGTAAAATTTTCCACCCGAAGATAGATAGATAGAGGATGGGGGAAACAGTTCATTTTATGGCATCCAAACTCACTAACAATATCAGCCGTTATGTGTCATAACAACAGTATAAATCTAAATCTGCCAATGCTTTTATACATACATGTATATGTACAACCTATATTAAATCTATGACTACTAATCCAAAACAGTTCATTTTATGGCATCCAAACTCACTAACAATATCAGCCGTTATGTGTCATAACAACAGTATAACATAATAAATCTATAATACATAACGCTACACTTCCTTCTGTCACTGAGAAATATCTTACATTATGGCATTGTTGGCTTAATCTCTTTATTTGTGTGTACAATTTCAATTTCGTAACTTGTGGTCACATCAGTGGCGGGTCCAGGATCCCCCCCCCCCCCAAAAAAAATACTCGGGCATTTTTGGTGCCAGATCTGGAGTTCCACTCATTTTATCTGAGTATTTTCAGCCTTATCATATATATATATATATATATACATATATATATATATATATATATATATATATATATATATATATATATATATATATATATATATATATATATATATATATATATATATATATATATATATATATATATATATATATATATATATATATATATATATATATATATATATATATATATATATATATATATATATATACCTTGTGAATTTGTGGCGAAAAGGGGGAGGGCGCCCCCTCGAAATCCGCCACTGCACATCGCATTCAACACTTGTTCATACACATGGTAAGCTTAAGGTTACCCTCTTAAACTTGGTGACAGATATGGATCTAGCGTATATCCTCTACACCATGTCTGCACATACATTTATTTGAAGTACTAAGGTAGGGTGTTTCATATCAATGAGGAATATACAGAAGTCAGAATATGATGTAACTGATTTTAGATACATGCATATAGCAGTAAAGAAGGGCGAGTTCGTCTCGTTTCGTAACACTGCAGTTTCTACAATCTGCTGCTTTATTCATCCCCACAGTGGCGCCAGTGTACCCTGTGTACTCTTACCACATGATCTGATGCTTACGTGACAGTGTGTGGCATTAAATCATATACTCTAGAATTTTTTTTTCCGACTGTATGTAGATCAAGATGCTAGGGCAGTTTATCTCCACGAATTACCGTTACCTTTCTGAGTCACATGCGACTTATGATCCAAGCAGAAGTATACTGTTTCTGGAAGCTGAGTTCTACTCAAACATAAACGTTTTATAAATCAGGTAAATCACACGGCCATGAGTTATTGAGAATTTTCCAAATTATATGTCAGTAAAGATCATGATATATTCTATGTATTTTATAAAATATGTATATGTGTGTATATATGTAAATATGTCTATAAAACTGTACTTTTGTGTATACTAGACCTTTAACGTAGTAATTAAATTATTTCTATTTGTTATGGCCGAAGGAAACCATATATCAATCAGAGTAAATTGATCAATCATTCAATCTATCATTTTTTTCAACCTATTGTTTATTGTTTTAGTGAATCAGATTGTTTAGAAGTAACATTTAAATCTAAATAGTTTCATTTATTTGAATTATGACGGATTGATTTACTGGAAAACAGGCATATGTTTAAAATTTCCGGTATGTAATCGGTGATTTTAAGTCACAAATTGAGCTTTTAGAATAAATTATCAAATTTTCGAGACGATCTGTCTCTTCTTCAGGATACAACTTTTATACACATACAGAGGGACAAACACAAACACAAATCAAAATGGAAATGGAAATTGTAGTCTAAGGCGCATTGTCGAGCATGCGTATCCTTTTGATAAAGATGTATTCTGAATTTTGAAATAAGTGCATTATTAATGTTAAAACTTTTATTATTTATTTATAAAACCACTAAAGAAATATTTATATGTTTTGTTTGTTTGTTGGTTTTTTTTCTTTTCCTTTCATCTTTGATCGTAAGACTGGTTTTGAATATGGAAAAGGGGGATGTATAACTTAAAATACTAATAATACCTGGTGTTTTCCTTAAGAACTTGCCTTCTAAAACATTACTCCTTTCTTCATACTGAATTATACACTGTATCAGGATCTTTTATGATATATCAGAAATTTTGAAGTGCATGCGACTTTATGCCGATTCTGCAGTAATGCCTCTGTATCATTTGAAACTTTTTTGGTGACTGCAAAATTACTTGTTCCTGCGGACAGCAGTTTGGTCAAAGATGATACGACTAGTCAAATTTTGTGAAGAGGTCAGTTCAGTCACCTAGCAAAAGCATATCCTTTTTAAAAGGTAAAAGTGACAGGTAGAAATATCTCACTAACGGAAATATCTCATTAACGGAAATATCTCACTAACAGAAATATCTCACTGACGGAATTATCTCATTAACGGAAATATTTCATTAATGGAAATATCTCATTAACGGAAATATCTCACTAACGGAAATATCTCATTAACGGAAATTGATTAAATATATTAATTGACATATTAATCATACGTCATCTGTACATACATGTGTAGTGGAACGTTCTATCATGGAGCTCACCGACGATACGTGTCTTCTCCGACTTTTACGTAGTGCCTATTCTTTAATGAGAAGAAATCCGAAACATTTTGTATGTATTATGGGGAATGACTGACTTTATCTAGAGACATATATACACATGTGTATATATGTTTCTGCTTTATCGTAAGCGATAAGGCAAATATTTTCAGTCATATATTACGTATATTATTGTAAATATATTAATATTAGGTCACTGAAAATCCCTTAAGAAGCATACACATAAGAAATATTCTTAATTAATTTCTCACTAGACAATAATCATGATAAAGCAAAGGATCGAAGAATAACATTTTACTTAGAAACTGAAGATAAATCCCCATGCAAAGTCGCTTGTCTTGATCATCTCAGCGTTTGAGAATGAACCTCAATCACACGATTCGTTACGGTCTATATTTTGCAGCCCTTCAGTCAAGTGTAGTACACTTCTGTTTAAAGCAGATGAACACTGTAGAAAATAGGCTTTTTCTAATTTGAAACCGACGGCAAATAGGAGCTGGATTTCCATACCTTCCCGACACGCAAAACTACAGAAGCCTACACGTGCAACATAAAAGAAATATACTTATGTCGTTATAACAACTTACATGTTGTTTTACAACTCAGTATCTCGTTATTACGACATACGACGGATGTCGTTATTACGACTTATTATCGTTATAACGACAGGTTATCTCGTTATTACGACTTATATGTCGTTATTACGACCTATGATGGATGTTGTTATTACGACTTATTATCTCGTTATAACGACATACTCGTAATACGACATACAAAGGATGTCCCTGTTACGACATATTATCTCGTTATTACGACATACATGTAATACAATATGGATGTTATTACGACTAATCACCGTAATAATGACATCAGACATAAGTCGTTATAACGAGATATAAAATCGTAAGCCGATGTGGTCTAGTGCATAAGGTGCTCGGCTCGTGATCGAGAGGTCCCGGGTTCGACTCCCGCCCTGGGCACACCGGATGAGACAGTAAAAACCGAGGTCCCGTGTCACGGTAGGCGTGGCACGTAAAAGATCAATCACTGCTTCGGGTGGGTCCGTTGCAAAGGTATAAATTTGTATGCAATGCATCAGGCTGATGCCGTCACCATATACGTAAAATAATCGTGGAGTGACGTAAAACAATAATCAATATAAAGTCCTAATAATGAGATATTAAGTCGTAATAACAAGATAGTATGTTGTAATAACGACAAGTTGTAATAACTACATCCGTTTTATGTCGAAATAATAAGATATTAAGTCCTAATAACTCCATATATGTCGTTATAACGACATAATTATTTTTCTTTTATAGGCTTCCGTACAAAACAACTAAACTGAATGAAATAATAAATAAGTAAACAGGGCTGCATATGTCGCTGTACAATCAAAATATATCGAGGAAAACATAAAGCGCTACATCCTCAGTGACCCCAGGCTATTTTCAGTTTATATGAATTAACACCCTTGGTCTATATAGATATACTTGAAAACCCGTGTTCTTCGTTATTTGTTCAAGACATGCGGTTAATTCCCCAATATGTTTTACGGCATTGTATCCTATCAGGCAAAACGTTACATAATGAGTTTGGTTGTGTGTTGATTGACAACATTGGTAAGAGGAGCCTTAGAAACGTTCAGTATCGTAGAATTTCGTCACTTTTAGTTGGATGTTATTGGTGAATGTTGAGGACACAATGCGACCTGGCCGCGACCATTTCTGTTACAATGATTAACTATGTTTTAAATAGACTGGATGAAATGGTTAGTAATTGCTTGCAACCTTTAAAATTATTTTCCTCGCCACTTATAAGTTTTCGAATGTGCATCTCTTTATTTATGTGTATAGCCCCCGGGTCGGTAGATTGGGGGCATATTGTTTTTGTCTTGTCTTTCTGTTTATTTGCTTGTCTGTCTGTTGTCAGTTTTAACCATCATCTTAACTTTTAAACCTTGAGAGATAGAGACGTTATATTTGACATGCATACTCTAATAATAGAACATTTTCAAATTATCCCAAGGTCAATGACCTCGTGACCTTGACTGTGACCTTTGACCTACATTAAAAAATCAACACTGGTTATAACTTTTGAATCGTAAGAGATAGAGTTCTCATATTTCACATGCGTATTCCCATGGGAGTGGGGTGTAATCAAGATATAGGACATTGCAAAATTTGTCTTATTTGGTCTTTATTGCCGTCGGGGGCATTCGTGTTTCACAAACATATCTTGTATGAAATGACTCTATTACTTGGAATACATAGCTATATTTAGCCGTGCCCCTCTCCCCGAGGACTTGCCTTCGCATGTTTCTGTGGGCCATTCATGCACAATGTGTCACATATTGTCCTTATCTTACCACTTGAAGTGGTGTAAAGACCCAAGAACAATACAGCATGATGTATCAGCACGTGCTTGGGGACTTAAAAAAGATTACAAAATATTATATGAGTGCGACTGTTTTTGACATTTATTCTTCAAAGCTGATATCCCCTTGTCATAGGACTCGTTAACAAGTTAAGCAACATTATCTCCCGCAGATGCGAGGAATGACATGAGATTTATAGAGGAATTAAGTTGTTGCATTTCTGGGTTTGCGACAGGGAGATGTGCTTATGTTATGGGTGAAAATATTTATTACATGCCACAAGCAGGTGACGTTACGAACGATCTATAACAAGATATCTAAATACTTATGTGCAGATGTGTGGTAATAGGCATGTTGAATTGTGTATATGAGAGAAAAGCTATATTTATAAATTTAAAAAAATATGTAAACCAAATATGACCGTGGACTGTGTATTGAATGATAAAGAAATTGTAAGAGTTTTTTTCACCTTCATTATAAAGTACCCAATCAAAGATGACTGCACAACTTTTGCACCATTACTTATAAGAAAAAAGAGGAGTTACTGGCTCAGTTATGTGGCAGAAGTCACCATGGAACTATACAGTAAAATAAAAAGGTTGTGATAAGATCTTATACAAACGGGGAGGGGAGGGGTGGTAATTTAATGGACAATGTTACAAATAGAAGTA
The DNA here is from genome assembly GCA_035048485.1 of Pteria penguin. NCBI lineage: Eukaryota > Metazoa > Mollusca > Bivalvia > Pterioida > Pteriidae > Pteria > Pteria penguin. The sequence goes on from CM068586.1 coordinate 31,705,562, forward strand.
TGCATGTATATAAAGTGATTATGTTAATGAGGAGTATATAGAAAGAAATCAAGAACAGATACTTTTTATAAGAGAAAGGGTAAACGAAAGATAGTCAGGATTGTGTTAAAGATTAAGAATGTAAATGAATATGTATCCTTTAGGATTAGAATGCATGACCAACTGTCTTTATTTCTGTGTACCATACCCTATTAAAATATAGTAAGATATGCAACAGTTTAAAAATATTCAGAAGATAACAAAAATGATGCTATAGAAGTACTGACAGAGAAAATCCAGTTCGTAGATAAATTCCAGTATTGTATTTTATTCCAACGTTGTCCCACAATAATCCAATAATGAACAAGCCATTTAGCCATGTCTGTTTTAGAAGGGATGTCATTGTAATGAAGCTGAACGTTAACTTCATCCAATATTCGCTGTTTACTGATTTATAACATGAACTTTTAGTATGATCGATCGTCCGTCTCGATTTTCCTGGATAAGCACATGATATGTTAGTTATATATGAAGCGCAAAGCTAGATGCACACTACGGTAATTGGCGCGAAACGAGATTCCCTTTGCATTCAGAACCCCTTGGGATCTTCCCAGCATGAAATATTCAGACGAATGCAGCTGCTGAAGCGCATACCTTTCGGGATACTTTAGCAGTCACCATCGATAGGAAGCCATGATACCGTACTATCATGGAATCTTTACTGTGAAATGATAATAAAATAGAAGATAACGAATGTTTAGTTTTTAGTCATGTGTCAAGTAAAGGACTCGATTTAGAAATGGGAAAACGGAATAGCAAACTGAAAACGGACGAAGTTGCTGAATTAAAGAAGAAAACGTATTGTAAGTAAATATAATCTATTTTTACCACTGTATGCTGTGAGCAGATATCAGCAAACGTTAATTACTATGTCAGATTTGATGGATGGTTAACCGATTTTACACATGGGCGATATTGTGGTACATCTTTTTCGTACTTACTATGGGAATGACATTCCATTAAGTTTGATTTGCCTTTCTACGTTATGTCTGTAATTTGAATATTTACGGCTTGTTCTGTAAAGTGGTACTTAAACTATCGTTTGCAATATGAAGGGTTTATTTACATCTAACAGCTTTTTCTGTATTGCTTGGTTATATATTGTGTTAGATATGTACTGATAAAAATGCATAGGTGTAAAAAAAACGTAAAGAGAAGAAAGCTGCATATACGAATACGATCGCTTTTATAATGATGTAACATATAGAAATAACTTTCACTCTTGTCACAAGAAATAGAAACAATAGAATCCTCTACTATTCATTTGCATCAGCGCCTTTTGTTTTATTGCATTTATTTAAGCCGGCGTGGCCTAGTGGTATCCTGATCGGGAGGCCGGGGTTCGAGTCCCGCTCTGGTCATGCCAGTGTCATGTCTTTCGGATGAGACAGTAAAAACCGAGGCCCCGTGTCGTAGTAAGCATGGCACGTTAAAGATCCCTCACTGCTTCGGGTGGGTCCGTTGCAAAGGTCAAAATTTGTATGCCCCGCATCAGGCAGATGCCGTCACCATATACGTGAAATATTCGTGGTGCGACGTACAACAAAAATCAATCAATTATTGCATTTATCTAGTAATTCGATGATGTCGATGATGATGGTGATGATGAGAGAGAGAGAGAGAGAGAGAGAGATTGTCTCTATGATGCGATAATTATACCATTTTTCTGTTTTATACGATATGTTGTAACGAAGAAATTCCTTTGATCAACATAAATGTGTTAGACTGATGTGCAATGAAGTGAATGTGAACACCATGTGAGTGTATCAGTTACCGCTTTGTTATGACTCGAAGACGAACAAACATGTTAGTAATCAAACGCATCATGTATTACATGGAAAGGGGGAGGGAGAGGGAGCTGAAGATACATCATAACAATGTAGATCTTGTAATCCGCTATATTTTTTTCCTGAGCGAAGTCTGACTTTCAATGATTTATCTTTAACCTTATACATGTTTTCTGAATCCTACTGTGGTACACTGTTACGAGTGTCAAAGTGACATAGCACCAGGTACTGTCGTATATTACTGTATAATGTATATGTAATATGTAGGTTAAGTGGGAAAAATGGCGCCGATGTCTTCCCGTCTTTTCTTCGTCTTATGTGCACAAATAATTTTCATAATTATACACGCGATCAGTTTCGCTGATTGATGTGTTCTATTTTACCTTACTGTCTTTAGCGATCAGAGATGCGCTTTGCATAAAACAAATCAATATGATGTTAAAGAATAAATTGCGTGCTGGTTAATAGTGCAAGCGCTTGTCTATAGTCCTACAGATTAACTGCCGTTTGGTCAGCTTTTGTGGCAAAGAACCCCAGTCTGCGCAACACTCTGCAATTAATTAGGACATGGAAGCAGCATGGCGCCAATATAAATTAAAAAAGGCTTTATTATCTATTATGAATAATTGATCTTATACAATTATCTATGGTGATGGAATCCAGAAAAGAGAAAGAGAGTTGGGATAAAAGAAAGATATCCATCGATCGTAAACTCAGTCAGGCATTGTTAGTTATCGTGGGTCTTACTACCTCAAATCATTTTAGCTACATCCAAGGATGCCACTTTATGTCACACTATTTATTTTGTTTGACATAAGGAATTTTAGTGAAAGAAAATCTTCAATAGAAGAAATTCGCTACTATTATTCTATTTCTAACATGAAATCCTTTCTCGGATAAAGAATAAATGCTAAAACTAGGTCGAATATTGTGAGAAATAGTTGTTGTTGCCATTGTGCAATATCCATATATTAATCTCATGTGATATTTTGCCTTTTGAAGCGTAGCGCTTTGACAGTGACAGTTTGTCTCTACATGTGACATTTTACCAGAACAGTACAAGTTACTAAATCGAAGCTGGTATCCAGACAATACAAATCCCGGAGGTTCGACGTTATCATATTCAGCTAATTCAGTTTAGTAGAACGTGATTTATTAATGGTTATCTATTTTTGTACATGTTATCTCCTGAAATACAAAAAGTGTTTAGTAAATTGAAGTTCGTAACCAAGGACAGGTCACTCAGTGTAGTTGTGGATCAAAGATTGTGGAAAGGCTTTGAGAAGTCTAAAGGTACTGAAGGGGAAAGCTAAGTGAAGATGATTTATGATTCCATTCTATATATGATATACATGTAATATGGTGAAAGGTAGGGAGGGGGGAGGACCATTTCACTCCTCCATACTGCTACTATAATGAACATAACGTGACGTCAGTAAATGCAATACTTTGTATCACAAATGTGAAAAATCAAGTCAAACATACTACTTCCATTTCGAAATTTGCTTTTGACGATTTACGACTGTAAGAAGCTATTTTCAGAGAATAGAAAAGACAGTTTAATCAGAGGTATGCCTATAAACCTCCATTGGCATGCATAGCAAAGCGATGAATAGGTAAACACAAAGATATCAAAGTATTTGATCATCTAATTGCGGACCCATCCTCCCGCTCATGGTTAGTGTGCAACACATTACATTTACATTTCTAGAGAGAGCTAAGGTCAGTGGCGGATTTAGAGCCCCCCCCCCCTTTTTTTGGTCACATATTTACTAGTACAAATCCAGATTTTGCACCAAAAATGGCTGAGAAGTTTGGCTAATACCCATTTGCCCCCCCCCCCCCTTTTTCGGAAATCCTGGATCCGTCACTGAAGGTTATACATGTATGTATCTCGAAAATGTTCGATACGGTTATATTGAGTTCTATAAACTTTCTTTTATCCAATCCATCTCGTTAATAAATGTACAAAAGTTTAATAGAAAAAAAAAACAAAATGAAAAAAGGAAATAAAAAAAATTAAATAAAAATGTGTAGGACACCAAAGCTCCTTACTTCAGTTCATATTTGCATTCATTTTTATAATAAACACTGAGAGGAAAACTGCAGTCGTGTTGCCCGGATTAATTTGTAATCGCAACATACTTTTATCTTAATTACCCGGATTTTAATTGTCCGTGCATAAGGACTTTATTTTGAGATTATTTTTGCTATTTCAATCTGACGCTTTGGCTGCGGGCATTAAATAATATGCAAGCAAGGTAAACGTAGACGTGATGTTAGGGATGGGATATCACACGTGTCTACATATATCATAACCTTCATGTCTTCTGTCATGATATGGTGTATCTCCATGTAACATAACTCTAAGAATGTGAATCAGAAGGAAAGGTAAAAGTTTACGTGGTGGTTAAATATCTATTGTTCACAAAATACGATCGACTGAAATATATTATAAATGTCACGTGACCTAAGTTTATTTAAGGTTTTGATTCGGAAGTTCTTTTTGATATCAAGATTGGGTATGATCCCGGACCAGAATAATAATTATGGGTATTTCGGTGTACAATGTACCTACAGAAATCTGGATATGCTCCCCAGGTAATCATTTCGCCAGTGCTAATCACTTGTTTCCGCTGTATACTGATGAAGTCATGGAGTGTCGTTCTGTAATTATCTAGAATATAATGTATGCCTTAATTTTCCTATCATTATTTACATCCTCCTTTGTTTCAATAAAATGTCAAATTAACCTATGTAGTTATTCCAATTTAATGGCATTATTAAGAGATTCCATTGTTGGTGGGGTGACTTTACAAGTATGGTTACCCTAAGGTTATAATATCGACCGAGGTGAGGAGTCCATAAAACTTGCATGAGGATTAAGGAGAAAATTTATAGCATAGGTCGAGAAAGACGTTCTAAATTGAACACTAATGATGGACAAGTAAATCCGTGTTTGTCGCTTGCAATCAATCCCTATGGTAATACAAGACCATTATGGGTTTTCTGTAATAGAACACAACCATTTCTTTATAAAAGACAATAAAGACGCATCAAGTCTATCGAGATGTCGGTCATGAAATTCTCGTTGATGAAAATTCTCCAGTTTCATATGACTTCAAGGCCACACACTAATATATGCATACCAGCTGCATAATCCATGTTTAATCGAAATACCAACACTGAGGAGTTGTCTGACGTACTGACAGATACATGCTTTTTGGTTTAGATATCTTTTACTGTAGTAGAATATATAAAAAATTGACATGTGTATATGATACTTGTAGATGATCTTCTTCGCTTTCATCATGTATGTTTCTTACCTTATTATTGTTTTATATACCACATTAATGAACACTTTTACAATTACTTGGTAAAGGCAAAGTTAACACAAAGTCTAGAACTTTCTCCTCCTTTTTTACCATTTTTATCGTTCATTATAAGACAGAATGAAATTTGACGCCATCCGTAAGTATTTTGAAAATGTTTTCTCTGTCTGAAATTTTGATCATTGAAACCGTGTTTACTTTTCCGTGTATAGGTTCAGGATTTACACTGGGTTCATGTTTTTGAATTTAAATAATCTCTGGGTAGTTGATTTCTGATTTTACGAAAATTCATATCAGCTGAATATTTTCAATGATAAAGTGACAGCAAAAACAATGCATTTTCTTATCTGTTATCCATTTGCCAAACTCCCTCTCTTTTGGGCAGCTCAGGATATATGACGTGCCAAGCATGCCAAGAGTGTCAAGAATGCCCTTGACATAGACACTACTTGACCACGCCAAAGGAGTACTTTATCTCGATCACGTCGCATGAAATAAGTAGAAAAGACAATTTTATCCATTTCCTGATAAATGGGAAAATTCAGCGATCATGTTATATCTGTCTAGGAACTATTAGGACCAGTATATGTGTTTTCTTAAGTTTTAGATATAATAAAAGATACTTGTCTGGTTTTATTTATCCCCCGGATCGATAGATCGGGAGGGGGGGGAGGCATATTGTTTTTCCTGTCTGTCGGTTTATCTGTCTGTGGACAACTTTGACCTTGGCTATAATTTTTGAACCGTGAGGGATAGAGACTTCATATTTGACATCCGTACTCAACTAATGAAGCCCTTTCAAATGACACCAAGGTTGATGACCTTTTGACCTTGACAATGACCTTCGCACTAAAAATAGGGCATTAGTGTTTCACAAACACAGCTTGTTTCTACTTTTTTGGTTTATGTTTTGTTCACCAATTACAATAATCATCATGACTCATGGAGGTACTACAAATGACCTGATCCATGTTCCTCCAAGGTGCAAGTATAAGTACAAATGATACGACGAAACTTCGGGGATGGCAACATTCTAATTGATAGCGGCAGTCGTGAACAGTTTAACCTCATCAGTGTTTTACACATGGGAGTAATTGTGGAAAGTATAAATAAACAGCTGCTTTAAGATAAAAGATCTTTCTTTCGTATATAAAGATGCATTATTTACAAGCCGATGGATATAGTGCTAAAGAGAATTAAACTATTACAAAAAAAACCCCCGATTTTAAGCACAATGTTCAGACACATGTTATGAACTGGCTCAGCTACAGAACACGTTTTAAGCAAAATGACAGTCCGTAATATATTGCTCCAAAATTTCTATTATAATGTAGTTTGTCGGGATTTATTTTTGGTGAGACGGAGTCTCCCTTTATGACACAATCAATGTTTTGTTTAATTCATACACATAACCATTATTTTCATGAGAGTTATGCCCATGGCAAAGAAAACACTCCTCATAGCATATAGATAAATGCCCTCAATACAAATAGCCTATTTCCATATATCTAGCTGTATCTTGGAATTAAATGAATCCGTGAGCGTTATCTGCTAGTAATAAATACCGCACGGATAGTTATTACTGGTGGTGACATGAGGGCAAGCGAGCGGTGGGAAACCCAATCTAGCATGTGGTAGTATTTATGTGTAACGATAGTGAATAAAGCAGAAGAATGTAAGCAACTCGTTACTATATACAAATTACTTGGTGAATTCACAGTAATTAGTATAATCCATTTTGTTGTCTGGTAGACAATGCGATGCCCAGACTTTGCACGTCAATATCGTATCACGTGTTTTATATTGCAAACGCTGCAGGAGTTCACATACACATTTGGAGGCATCGAGTGGGCAAAACCTAAAACTGTATCCCTAACAATGCATTGGGTCATGTCGCCCGTCTGAGCTGTAGCCGTTACCTCTAGATATAGTCATCATGTAGACAGTACAATCAAAATGTCAAATATCTATGAATATTTCTCCATTTAAAATACTTATCAACAGAGAATTCAGTATAAGATCCTAAAATCATATAAAACAGATAGGGTTTATAAAGGGTCATAAACAAGAGCTCTTATAATCTGTGAGATAATATCCTGGCCTATACAAGTCCAGACTTCAGATGTACATGAATAATTTTCCCGTATAAATGGTTTCGTTAAAGTGTCCTACGTCCCACCAATTGGACTTTTTATTTAGTTAAACTGTTTGGCTTAGAATTCTTTGTTTGCATGAATCAATGAGGTCAGACCTGGTTAGTCTCTTCAAACATCATATAGGGATGTTTCTGTCTTTTTGTTCCAGGGTCCGGCGCCATAAAGTAGGAAAATACTCAAGTCCATTATTTCATTTTAATTCATTCCATTATCAAACACTGAAATAAATTGTCATGCAGAATGCTTATCAATGGAATAAAACTCAATAAAATCCAAATCCCAGTTAATAACTCATTGTTAAGCAGAAGAATTTGAAATTATGACTTAAGTATATTCTCAGATTATGGCGTCGGACCCAGATCGTATAAAGAACCCATTATGCCTAACAATTTTCTTGTTTGTCAATGTCGGAAATGTAAGGGTGAGAAAATAATCAATTGTCATCGTCTACATTACTATCTTCTGATACATATGTGTGATGCTTAGATGCCGAGCAGTATATAAAAAGGAATATTTATGTTACAAGACAAGAAAGAAAATATGGGCAATAATTTACCCATGGAAGAACCAGAGATGGGATCACATGCCCTACTGACCAATCACACTCGTCATTGTGTTGTCATTATAACTCGTAGTCACGTTACATGGTAACGGTACTTCAGACGCAGAATATAGCACTGTTATTAATAAAATATTAATTTTCATCATGTTTCTGTATTGCTAGATGAACATTAGGCTGTGTTTGGACTGATAAGTATTTTCAGTAGCGAATCTACTGTAGTGTAGAGAACTATTGATACCTTTGTTCATATGCATGGGTAAGATCTAGGATCCTAGCATATGAACTTTGTAATTAGTAAATTGTTGATGAAATATCAGGACTTACCGTGAAACTTGCTGTGATATCATATGTACTATCATACTGCCACTCCAAAACATCGAACTTTCACCGAATTTCCTCTTATTCATTTAAATAGAATGTTTTCTTAATCTTTAACAATTCATGTCATTTTTTTAAGTTCATCGATATAGATAAAAGGTTGTCGGAGGAGTTACGAGATTATAAATGTTTATCATTAAAAAGAGAACTCAGTGTTTTCGTAATATGTTACACTGGTTTAATGGAATGAAAGTAAATAGACAAAAAAAAAATATGATTCACTGTTTTCAATTCTTTCAATACAAATAATTCAAATCTGTACTATAACCGAATTTTTTAAAATGCATTTCAAATACATGAAATAAAGGGTACATGAAACCAACGCGCACGATGTATTAATACCATGGTAATATTGATAATAATTTTCTTTTAATAAATTAATATCGTTTAGATAACGATTTATATCAGAAATTTCTACACCCCACGCCGGCTTTATATACAAATTCACAGAATTTGATTAGCATTTTGTTCCATCAATCATGCTAGTCTTGTTATATTGTTACTGTAGTGGCAACTCCTTTGATATTTATACGAAACAAACGAAGGGGGAAATTTCGGAGTATGCAAAAGTCGTATGCACATACTATGAAATTCCTGATTCTGCTAAACGTCGAAAGTGGGGTTACACCTTCTGACATAGTGTATCAGTCTTTTGGGAAAACGAGTATAATGATTTAGACGTACAACAGGCCCTCAAGAAAAACATTAATCCTACAACTGAGTCTAATTATGTATTTGTATTTATCTTACATCAAAACTAGTCTCTAAAATCAGAGGACAGAGAGAGAGAGAGAGAGAGAGAGAGAGAGAGAGAAATTGTAGTTTATTATACACAACATTCTTAAAATGTTTAGTAAGAGTAAAATTTTAAAATAACGAAGGTTTATCCAGAAATCAGATTTCATTGTGTACAAATCACACATGCACGCACGACGCAGCTCAATTTCGAGCTGGTCTTGTTCATTGCGTTTGTCTCGCCCGTCGCTGTCTTGAATTATAGATGAGAATAAGTGTAGCAGGTAAAAGATCTCTCACTGTCTCTGCTCTTTTTTTCTATTTCTGTCGGTATAAGGCAATACAAGAATTGATTAATCGTTTACAGTTTAAAGGATTATTCGCTGTATACAACAAATATTCAGACGAATGTACATTGAATAAAGAAGATGTGGTTTATAGAACGAACCAATGATTTCAAGTAAACGGACCACAAAGATGACAAAAAGGCAAAAGAAAACAAAACATAAAGTAAGAAACAAAAATCGAACTAATTAAGAAGAAAGATAGAATTAGCATCTTTATATAGTGTTAGCAAAATTCATAACACAACAAATAAAGAAAAACAGAATATATATATCGAAAACATATTTTGTAATTTCACACTTCATATATTTTCACACCCATACCTCCTGTGATGATAATGCATATATTTAAGTAATTACCTTCCATAAGTATTTTTCAGCACTTGATTTTATTTGGTTCTGGGACATCCAGTTTTTGACCTGTCTACATGTATCTGTCTGTCTGTCAGTTTATTTGAGACATAAACCTTTAACATTGCACATAACTATTCAACTGCAAGAGATCGAGCTTTCAGATTTCAAATTCTTTTGACAAGCCCTTTCTATTGGTACAATAATTTTTTTTTTATTTTTACCTTGTTACGTTGACCATGACGTTTGATCAACATTTGAAAACTTAACATTGGGGTATAGCATTTGAATGGTAAGTGATAGGGCAGTTTCACATTTCATATGTGTATTCCTTGTGACAAGACCTTTCCGTCAGTATCAAAAGTTTGTAAACGGTACATTATTTCAAACCGCATGCTATGTAGTTGTTTAATTGGCAAATCTGTTATTTATCCATTTGTAAAAGAACACAGAGAATTATTGGAACACATTTTGTGTACCATTACCATCACCTATTATGTAAACAAAACTCAACTATTCAAAATTTTTCAGTAAAACTTTTTCCTATCATATTCGTTTGAATAATCTCCATAAATTAATGCCTGTATCGGTCGTAAAGTAGTATGCTCTGAGAGTAGTGTAAAGACAAACAAAGAGGTGAATGAGCAGGAATCGATGGAAGAGATTCATAATCACGGTCCGGAAATGTAGCCAAGGATCTGGCATAATAAAGGCAGGAACATATGACAGGAATAGTAAATGTATTCACAAAGAAAACAAGACATAATAAGTACACATGCACTATAGATATTTACGACCAGGGATAATACATATAGTCATGTTTAAGACTAGAGAAGTCTGTATTATAGAGACAAACATAACGTAATCGTATAAAGCGACCAGGTTTGGCAGATTGTATGGGAGATGACCATTTTAATGTTATGGTATGTACATATTTACAAACAACATCAGAGGTTTTCTGAATATTTAAGCAAAGTATGACAGTCTGCCAGTATATAACTCTTATATAGCTCTTATTACATGACAAGACATCTCGTTTCCAGAATGTCAAATGATTAAGATCTATTCTGACCATTTTGAACACAGAATTTTAAACCTTCAATACTGAGTATATTCCTGATTCGACTTTCTGCAGGACTTCAGTGACGGATGGTACTAGCAAACAGGAGAGGCTTATACTCCTGGTCACCTGATCTCCCTCCATTTTGATGGTTCACTTCGTAGTTTTCCTTTTTGCTGATTTTATAGTTGGTTCAATCTATTATCTTATTATAGTAGGTCATTTCCGAGTTTCATTTCTTGTATTATAAAATCTTAAATTTAAGTGGAATTGTTTGTCTGTGGGCGTGTGATTTGAAAAAAAAAGGATTACAAGAGAACAAGCCAAAGGGAAAACAGTGATAACTACTCAATTCTTAAAAAAGATATAATATACTCCGACATATAAGTAATCTATATAACATCTGTATAAGTAAAATCGAACATTATAACCGCATTTTTAAACGAAATCACAATAAATGAATATATCGTACACATCTCAACCGCAGTAAGAAGGGAAAAACTTTGAATACGCCTTTCTTCATAAATCGCTGTAAAAAAAAAAGAAAATAACCATGTTTAATAAAAGAAAATGTAGGACATTCATGAACGCCTAACGCTTCAGGTTGATCAGGGGTGTTTAGAAAGAGTAAAAGTCTTCTGTTACGAACGAAAGAAAAACATTCAGGCCTGCAGGTGATGCATCAATAGTCCAACACTGCATTTAGTTGATAAACATGTACTATCCTGTACAGAATATATAACAGGAAATCAGAACAAAGGAATGATGGAACCCTAGTCAAAGTTTTATTGAGATTGTTTTGAACACCACACTGCCAATGGAATAAATGTGACAATTCATATTTTACTTCCCTGACAACCAGAAGGAAGACAAGGTGTCTGTGAAGCAAATTAACTAACTATAAACAAGTATAGATATATTGCTATCTCTGTATCAGAAATGAATGATAAACTCTGCAAAATGGAACACAGTTAAAATGAAAATAACAAACAACAGTTAAGACCATCTCAGTCACAGTCTTGACCTCGATTATAAACAGCATCCATATCAAACTACTATCTCATTAACGGTAGTTTATAATAATTAGAAATGTATACCTTGTCACAAACGTCAAGAACGAACATTAAATACGATCGCGCCCAACAGTAACTTAAACATAATTTCAAAAATGTTACTCGAACATATCAGATGCATCTGGATCACCTCTTCTATTCGATGTGTTCAGTGTTCACATAGTTCCAGATTGAGCTCTTTTTGTTGGCATATCATAATAATATTTTGAGATTCTTTGAAACGGAAGTATTCAAAAATTTTGTGACTAATCGTGAGACCCATTTAGTCTACAACAACAAATAATAATCATAAACACACCCGATACCATATTAATCCTCACTTAAGAAACATATTTCTTCGCATACGACCATTTGCGCTGGATATCACATTAATTTTTCGTTCTAATCAGATCATATATGATCATATCTGAATATGACTACACTTACCGTTAATACCTAACGAACTTGCTTGCCCCTATATGACGTGGCAACAAATGTCACTATTCGGGAAAAAAAGTTTTCCTTCCATGACATCTGATATTTCGTCTCTGGATTTTTCAGGATTTCCCTTATTGTCTGATATTATAAGTATTCTTATTTGATGATTGTTCGGTATCTAAGCATCTTTTTATTATATCTTTGCAAAAGCATACAATGATCGAATGTGTGAACAAACTGCTTATATAATAGTTTATATAAATCTTGTTGATTAGCACTATCTGATAACCTTTATCATAAGTGATGGGCGCTTCGTTCTCCACAGCCTGTTTGATTTGAACACGTGCCATCACCTTTTATATTGTCTATCATAATATTGAAGCTTTATTGCGATGCACCATACCTTCTTATTATGCAACATTAACATGTGCAATGAACAAGAATAGAAATGGCATGACACGTGACGATCACATGGCTTCAAAGCTATTTCGTCGTGCACTGCGATGATAAGGATTTCAGATTGGGGAATCTGAATATATGCCTGTTCTATGAAATGACATTCTTTTTAAACAGACGTTTTATGCTAAATATATCAATAGTAATAGAAGAATTAGATACGGAGTATTATAGTCAAATTTAGGACTATCCACGTTCTTGATTAAGAGTTTGCTTATTTTTAAAAAATGTTCTTCGGATGAATGTTTTCTTTTCATTGCTCACTCAGGCTTCAAAACATAAGTAAATAATCGGAGTATAGTGACCTTGTACATTAACACAATCAATTTTTGAACATCCTTTCTATACCGTGCGTTTTGTTGATTTGATATCAACATTCATTGCTAGGCATTTGGATTTGTTCGTGATTGGTGGGCTGCAAAGATTATTGTATTTGTTTTACAAAGTAGTATCACCTAAGCCGCTTGGAGTTTTAATACGAAAGACGATATCAGCATACATTCTCGTACCTGTAACCATTCCATTACCATCTATTGAATAGCACAGAAACCCTTTAATGTTATCAATTACTTTTAGGCCTGTTTAGTTCATTTCTATCACGATTTCAAAACCTCATTAAATGAATCTTAAACTGCAAGGAGCATGACGTACAAATACAAGAGAATGTTTCAAGCATCAAACATCGAATATTATCCATATCGTATGACGCATAGACATGCTGTCAATATTCTTGGATCCGGTTTATCGGTGAGAGCGCACCGAGTGTCTCCTCTACACCTTGGCTGTATAACATTGCTGTTGAAAATGTTTTAACCGAAATAATTAAACGAATATAAAACTGAATGGGTTGATTTCTAAACGAATTTCGTACTTAGTTGCTGCAGAATGCACTTGTGTCACCACATCTTTCAACACACTTGAAATAAAGCAGAAGGGCAGGTGAATTAACTTAATATGAATAAGACAGTATATACCTCCTTTTATTGTTTGATTCTACTCACTCTGTAACATCTGATGGACGTGTGACAATCTCCTAGTGAACGGCCACAATAACTGCGATTCCCATTCATTAGTATAAATATTTATCTAGTGGATTAATTATCCGTTTATAAAAAGGAAATGAAATAAGTAAGGCATAATTTCAGTAGTGCATCATAGTACTTGGTATTCGAATATAGTGTCCTGATCTTCTTTAATTGTGAGATTTTACAGTTGTTGTTTTTGCATGTGACTTTTGATGAATGATTTGAACAATGAACAATATTCTAGTTTGAGACATTTTATCATCATTAACACCGAATTTGACACCTATATCTGGTATTTTAGCGGACTTGTTTATGCTTGTCGGTTGCAGGGGTTTTAACCACTGATTTGCTTTCATCCATCATCGCAGCATTATATCATCTTTATATGTTGGCTTTATGGGTAGATGTGGCTTTCTGAAGTACCAGTTTTTTAGCTCACCTGAGCCAAAGGCTCAAGTGAGCTATTGGCATCACTCTTCGTCCGTCGTCCGTCCGTCGTCCGTCCGTCGTCCGTCCGTCGTCCGTCCGTAAACTTTTCACATTTTCAACTTCTTCTTCAGAACCGCTTAAAGGATTTGCATGAAACTTGGTGTGGATGAAGTACTAGGGGTCCTCTACCAAGTTTCTTCATTTCATATAAATCCCTCAATAGGTGGCGCCACCATTGCTAAAAATAGATCTCAGAGGGTACCCCTCTTTGAAAATCTTCTTCTCCAGAACCAGTGTATGGACTATAAAACTAATGGCATCTGAGTGATCTAGAAGGATGTATGTCTAAAGTTTGTTCATATCGTTGAAATCCGATAAATAATTTTTGACGTTTTTTTTAAGTTTTTTTGGAATTTGTAATTTTAATGCAGAAAAGAAGTATTTTTGTCTTTTAGTAAACAATGATGAAATAATTTGGTTTAATTTTATCATTTTTATGATGAGAAATACTACTGCGAAGAAATTTTTTCAATATTTCATTTTTTGGATTTTTTATGAATTTTCTAAGACTTTCAAGAAAAAGGGGGGTGGGACAATTGGTGTAAACATTTCACAGTTTGAACTTTTTCTTCAGAACCACTTGCTGGAATTCAATGAAACTTGGCATGCATCAAGTACTCAAGGTCCCTGACAAATGTGGTCATCTTTGTCAGGATCCATCAATATTTGGCGCCACCACAGGCAAAAGTAGGTCAAAGAGGGTACCCTACTTTGACAAACTTCTTCTTCAGACCGGGGGCATACAGAGACTAACCGAATGCATAGGAATGATCTAGAGTGATGTGTGAAGAAGTGTTGTTATTTTTGGTTCCATTCCGAAATCAAATTTTTGACGTTTTTTCATTTTTATTTTGGACTTTGTTATTTTAATGCATTAAAGAGTTATTATTTTCTTTTAGTAAACATTGATGCATTCATTTGGTTTCATTTAATCATTTCTATGGTAAGGAATGCTGGTGTGAAGGAATTTTTTTCAATATCTCGATTTTTTGAATTTTTTATGAATTTTTTAAGACTTCCAAGAAAAGGGGGGGGGGGACAATTTTCATATCTTCAACTTGATCTACAGAACAACTTGAAGGATTGTGATAAAACTGGGTAGGATGCAAGTACTCATAGTCCTTTTCAAAGGTTTTGTTTTTTGTGCGGATCATCCAAATTGGTTAACAGATAATGCCACCATGTCTAAAAAGTAGGTCTCACAATGGTACACATACCACTAGGTAATTGAAATATGGAGAGTAGCGGTTCAAATCCAGCTGTGGTCAAAAAAATTTTTTTTTTTTTACACATCTAAATAAGTTTTTAGATGATTCTCAACACTCAACATATGAAATTAGGAATTTTACGTTTAAGACTTCCAAAAAAAAGGGGGTGGGGGGGGGGGGGGGTGGGGGGGGGGGGGGGGCGGGTCGGCCATTTTTCACATTTTCAACTTTTTCCACAAAACTGTTTGAAGGATTTTAATAAATCTTGGTAGAAATAAGTCACTTATGATCCTCTTCAAATTCTGTTGTTTTCGTCCAGACCTCTTTACAGGTGGCGCCACCATAGTCAAGAGTAGGTCACAAAAGAGTTCCCTCGTTTAACAATATTCTTTTTCATACGGGCTGTATACAGAGACAAACAGAATGCATAGAAATGATCTAGAGGGATGAGTGAAGATGTATTGTCATTTTGGTTCCCTTCCAAAATCAAATTTTAGAATTTTTTTCGACATTTCTTTGGACTTGGTGATTCAATGCAGAAAAAAGTGTCTTATTTCCTAGTTAATTGATAATGATGATTTCTTATGGACTATTGTGATCATAATTATGGTAAGGATTGTTACTTTGAAAGAATTTTGTCAATATCGCAATTTTTTGGATTTTTCTATGAATTTTTTTAAGACTTCCAAATGAGGGTGTATAGGAACAATTCAATCACATTTTTCACTTCTGCTGTTATACCACATGAAAGATTTTAATGAAACATGGAATACATGAAGTACTAAAAGTCCTCTATCAATTTGGTAAATTTCATCCAAATTGGTTAACAGATAATGCCACCATGTCTAAAAAGCAGTTCTCACAATAGTACATATACCACTTGGTAATTGAAATATGGAGAGTAGCGGTTCAAATCCAGCTGTGGTCAAATTTTTTTTTTTCATTTCTTTACACATCTAAATAAGTTTTTAGATGTTTCTCAACACTCAACATATGAAATTAGGCAATTTTAAGTTAGATCTGGACAATATTTGAAACAATTGTTGTTCATGACCCAGACTTGAAATCAGTCAACAAAAGGCCCCACCTAAAGAAAATGACTAACTTGTTGCCCTGAATGACTTCTTGCAGAGACAAAGGAAATGCTTAATATCAAAATCACCTGAATGGATGTGCAAAAAAGTGTTGTTTTTTATTCTAGCCTGAAATAAAATTTGACATATTTTCAACATCTGTGTTGACTTGGTCACATTAATGCAAAAATAAATGAATTTTTCCTTCATGCATGACTGATAATATAGGTACTCAGGTGAGCGATATAGGCCCACTTGGGCCTCTTGTATGAAAATAGTTATGCACCCATTATTGAATCATTGTCATTGTGGTGTGGCGTTTGACAAGCACAAAACATATAATAATGATTTATAAAGAAATGATATATATGTCACCAAGAGTACTCTTCGTGGGCTCATGTAAGAC
Source organism: Pteria penguin (assembly GCA_035048485.1). Classification (NCBI taxonomy): domain Eukaryota; kingdom Metazoa; phylum Mollusca; class Bivalvia; order Pterioida; family Pteriidae; genus Pteria; species Pteria penguin. The sequence continues at coordinate 31,722,453 of CM068586.1, forward strand.
AGGATGGGTGATGAGTAATTAACATAGATACATAACATAATTGGGCATTACTGACATACTGGCTTTACAGTGAAAATTTAGCGAATACATTTCATTTCTAGAAATAAAATAAAAACATCAATATCTATATGACAAAAGTACCAGAGTACGGACATGCAGAGCAGAAATCATATACCAGTTCATCAAAACTAATACTGTACCTTACAACAAATTACTCTCAATACTGATTGCTTACCTCCATGTTTTAAAGCTGAGAATACCAAACTGTATAGAAGCTTTGTTACATGTTCAAGTATCTGTTCATACTTTCTACAGATCGTTTTGGTATGTTTGAAATATTAAATGGCATGGTGTTAAAAAATCAAACAGCACATTTATGTAAGGTTTATGACATTCTATTATTATAATTAGACATGAAGGTCTTATAATTATAATTAACGGACATTATTTTATTTTGTTTCAGTTTCTGAAAATGAAATTCAACAGTGGTAAGTGTTAGTCATTTGCATTCTGTTACATAATATGAATTATCTGTAAGTAGATTGAAAAGAGATCTCTTATTTATTAATCCATGACAATCCATGATGTCCATTGATAATCCATGATAGCCATTGCTTTTAGAAGCAATATGCCTTTATTGTGGTACAGGTCATGCATTCCATGTAAAAGGCAACACATAAGAATTCAGTTTAGACAAAGCAAAATGTGGACAAAAGATTATCAAATCCCACCCCATTTGAACATCGCGTGCTGGCCAAGGACGGAAAATGGTCAAGTTTTGTGGTTTTAAGATGTATGGAACATATAAGTATAAGATGAAAATATTTTTTATTCTACTTATAAAATACTTTATTCTTTTCAGACAAAGTCTCTCTTACATGAATGACAAAGTCGATCGTAATGATATTTGATAAATTACCTATTTTCAATGATTCATGTATACATTGTGTATAATGATATTAGGTGTATCACCCTCCAGGAGTCCGTGATAGCCTATATCTCTCTTTTGTCTACTATAATTGACGTTCCCTATTGATTACGGCTTGGTATCTTAGCATTTCACTGTATTCAACGATCAATGGTGAAGTCGGGTATAACGCAGTTGTGTTAAGGCAATACACAATTATATAATGTTGCAGAGAACCCGCCAAAACATAGCATGACGTCATTGTGACGTCACTATGGCCAAGCGCATTATATGAAGCGGGAGACACTGCAACAATCAACATGCCAAGAAAAACGCTGTAGTGCAACCTTTTCCTCAACTCTATTTGTTGCGTAATTTCACATAAAGACTGTTCTCTCTCTATTCTAAATGCGTCTTGCTGGGCCCTACTTTTAGATTATAAACTATCAACACAATTTCAATTTAATTAGACAATGTCTTATAAGACTACACCATTCAACAATTCCATCACAGTATTTATACGCAATTTCGCCTCTTATAAGTTGGGCACAGCTATAAATTAATATTGATAGGTTTCCATTTATTATTTACAAAAAAATTTTATTACCAAATTGGGCAATATGCCCTTGCACTTGTTGAATGTTTGTTGTTAATACTATATGTGCTATATATAGCAGTCACGAGATTACAAACAACTGGGGATAAAATTTAAATGTGTGAAAAAGTAAACTTGGTAAAGAATTTGCTTTTCTACCATTTTTGCAGAAATCTTTTTTTTTTCTATTTCTTCTGCGGTTTTCAATATAGACTATATAATGTCAATCACGTCGTGGAGTGCCTTAAATTTACTGCAAATGATATAAGGTTTTTCAACTATAGTTTTTTTCAATGATCAACGATACGGTGGATTATTATTTTATTATATTACCTTTTTATTCACTGCGCTAAAAGTGTGCGTATACATTGTGTGCACTACATTTCTCTATATTTTTTTAGGTATAAAGGTTTCATGAAAGATTGTCCAGATGGGAAACTGACTTTAGAAGTAAGTCCGGCATACTTTTATTCAAAATCAAAATATAATGTTTGTCACAGATGTTTCGGTAAAAATAATTTCAAAAGGACTCGATATTTAAGTGTTTCTTAGCATATTAACGATGCGTTCAAATTTGATTGGGTAGTTGATTTAGATTTTAGGTATTTTTCATCAACTTGTCATATACATCGAGAAATGGAAGTAGGGAGCAATTGACTGCTGATATTAGTGTAATCTTGAAATTGAACTTGAATTGCCTGTACTGCAATTAGACACCTGAGAAAGTCTACACCGATATATGTAATTGGAAGGCAAATGGTCGGATCCTTCTTTGTAATACTGATTTTATGTCAACATCTATAGACGAGTAGTTGTAAATTTATCCATGGATTCGATGCCCAGTGTTGGTAGAGGTTTCTGATGTTCTAATTTTAATTCAGTATCTATCAATATGGAAAGTAATATTGCGTCATTCGAATCTTAACTACTATAATACTTTGGAAGCCTTTGAAGCATTCATATTCCGCATGTCATTTCTTTTCGCAGGGATTTACTAAAATCTACAAACAATTTTTCCCTTATGGGGATCCTAGCAAATTTGCTACTTTTGTGTTCAATGTCTTTGATGAAAATAAAGATGGATTCATAGAGTTCCAGGAATTTCTACAAGCACTTTCTGTAACATCACGAGGTAGCGTTCACGAAAAATTACAATGTAAGTACTACATCATATAGTATTCTTTTACAAATATCCTATAACTTAATGGATTTGACTATATCATTGTAAATCTTTTGTTTCAGTGTCTGCATAATTTATTATCAATATATCAATTTACACATCCTATTTTGCAAATATAAGTTTATTGGAAGTTATAAAATGCAGCATTGATTTTTATCATTTTCTATATGATTGTTTTACAAATATTTAAAACGGTTCCATTGCCTATAGGTATAAACTGACTGTTGCTATAATATTTTCCTATTCAGAACCCAAGATATGTAAATTTAATTTGCTCAAAGAACAAATCGCATGAAACCGATTCCAATGGGAAGTATTTTCTTTCCAAATGTATAACAGTTTTTCGGTCAGACCTTCTTTGAAAAACACAGGGAGTTCTGTGACCGGAAGGCCTAACGCGATGCGGTAGAATTCATTGTTGCCGAACTATTCTTGGAAGACACTCCAGTTTCTTTCAGTTCTTAATATAAGTTGTCATTATACTAATCCAATGATACAATTCATTATTATAGGGGCTTTCAAACTTTATGATCTAGACAATGATGGATTTATTACTCGAGAAGAACTGCTTGACATCGTAGACGCTATTTACAAAATGGTTGTAAGTATATTTCACATATGCTATTAATAAAATGGTTGTATGTTTCACACATTTGATATATTTTAACATGTTTTATATTGAGTCCCAGGTAGGTCCAACACTTTGCCCTACGCTTATACACACACAAACACAAACGCAATCCTCTCAATATAAATTTTGTGGTTGAAGTTTATTTAAGATCGGATGTTTGCATGTACTGTGTTGAGTACTTAGTATGCGTTATACTACGTGTTGATTTTGGAATGTCATGTCAGCGTTGAAATATACATGTTTCTTAGCAGATTACTTAATTCACAACTTAATTTACGATTTAAGGTTTCAAACTTTAGTAACACTCAGTCAATTTACGATTTAAGGTTTCAAACTTTAGTAACACTCAGTCAATTTACGATTTAAGGTTTCAAACTTTAGTAACACTCAGTCAATTTACGATTTAAGGTTTCAAACTTTAGTAACACTCAGTCAATTTACGATTTAAGGTTTCAAACTATAGTAACACTCAGTCAATTTTCGATTTAAGGTTTCAAACTTTAGTAACACTCAGTCAATTTACGACTTAAGGTTTCAAACTTTAGTAACACTCAGTCAATTTACGATTTAAGGTTTCAAGCTTTAGTAACACTTACTCAATTTACGATTTAAGGTTTCAAGCTTTAGTAACACTCAGTCAATTTACGATTTAAGGTTTCAAGCTTTAGTAACACTCAGTCAATTTACGATTTAAGGTTTCAAGCTTTAGGAACACTCAGTCCTGGAATATTGACGTTTTCGCTAAGACTTATCACATATAAATTATAATTATTACATGTAGTATGTTATGTAGCGTTGTAGAAAAAATACTAAAACTTTAATTTTGATTTTAATTTTTCATAAATGGTGTAGTTTTAAATTAAAAGGTATATATGTTCTATATCTATTCAATAAGATTTGTAACATGGTTCTTTACATTAAACTTAATCCTAACATATCATCATTATACTTTACATTTAAGCCATCTGTTTTAGAACTCTAAAGCGATTGCAATGCTACTTCGTTTAAGTTATTGGTTAATGCACAAGGAATAATTAATTTTTAGTTTACTATTCATACGACTGATATTATGTTTAAATCCAATTAACTGCGACATCTTTTTATATTGAAGTATCCATATTGACTTACACATATCCACCGTGGCACATTGATGTGGATAATGCATAGTAACATTGCATAGATTATTTTTAATTCGAAACTATTAAAACAATCTTCGCAGGGAAACATGGTTAATTTACCAGAAGAAGAAAATACGCCAGAGAAAAGGGTCAACAAAATATTTGATATCATGGATAAGGTATGTTATGCTTAACCAATAAGAGAAGGTTTAACTATCATTAGTATGGTTGATGTTCATTGTGGTACGGCTGATTTATAGAGGTCGTGAAAGACAATTGGAAAAAGATTCTTCGAAAAGTCATTTAGGTTTTGCTAAATTAAGTGCATAGTCTATCTAATAAGACGTCTTTGAGACATTTTCAAAGCAAAATAGCAATGCCTCATACTTTAACAAAAGGTGAGAAACTTGTAACGGTAACGCTTGTCCCTTGTTGTTGTAAAAGTTAATCCCCAACAAAGTCACAATTTCTTTTAACCTATATCGATAGCCTAACCCCTCTGTGTATTTTGTAGCAGCAATATTATTATTATCATTTATCCATTCTATATATATTCATACGCTTTTAGGGTTTGGTTTGATTTATCCAGACTTTAAACATGTCAGGAGAACTTGAAATCCGGATCACTGAAACTGCTTAAATTGTAAGATTTTCATGTCTGAAATGTGCAATATTCTCAAGAAGAACGCTTAAACATACCTTGATTTATTATTCAATAACTGTTATTATAATATTTCACAGAACAAAGACGATAGGCTTTCGTTTGAGGAGTTCTTAGAAGGCTCAAAAAAGGACCCGACCATCATACAGGCATTGACATTATACGACATGGGTCAGAGTGGTCAAGCATCTGGTCAGTGATTGGAACCATGTGATCTGCTGATTCTGTGTTACTGACATTTATTTTCATGTTTGTTTTTCATATGATTTTAATACATTAACCTTGATGAATATGCCTGGATGATTGATATTCCATTTAATTAAACATATCTATGCAACTCATATCTTTTATACAGAGTATGGAGGAAGAATTTTCTAATACTTTTGACATTTTCTCCTCCAAATTCATTTTATTGGTAAAATAGTACATAATTTATGATCTGTCATCAGGATCAAAATTATATCCTATTCATTCAAACAAAACGAAGTATTAAATGATTGTTTGTATCCCTTAACCACGCGTGTATCTATAAGAATTTGGCATGACCAATTTAATTTCATTAATTATGATATATTTTCCTCTATGGCGCCTTGTTAGATGTTTTATTCAGATTGTCTCCCATGAAGGCAAATACAACTATGATGTTGGTCCGTAGTGTTTACGTTGTGTATAAAATTGCATTAATTGAGACATTTATTGCGACATACAAAATTGTTGTGGCAGATGAAAACAGTTCCATGCTCAAAACACCTTAATAATGGAATATTTTTGTCAACGTTCGAGAATAAATATTTCGGTTCCACATGCAGATGTAAAAATTTCCCCCCTTTAAATGAGGTATGATACTAAGCCTTACTTCACGGAAAACTGCATCATTTGTCCTTAGAATTATGATGTGCAAGTTTTCGAACCAATATTGGGTTGTGCATTTACCGAAAAATTTGATTCGTTTCTGAACAGTATTTGAAGATTGACATTGCAAAAGAATGAGTACGTTTGCCATTACAACATTAATTGCAATACGAGCCGTAGATTGACTTTACAATCAATCAGTTTCATCATTCGACAGTAGCTTTGATGAATTTCCGTAAATGATATGGAGCTTTTTTCAGTATAAGTGAATTTGTAATTTTATACACAATATTAAATGTTATACATATAGTGTGTTATGCATTTATAGTTAAATACATTCTTAAGTAACATACATATTATTGCCTGAAGTACTGTGATTAAACGTGACACACGAAATTAGTCCGAAATGTCAGACTCGAGCCTGAGACTTGGGTCTGACATAGAGAATCGACGGAAATTGAGCAAAATCCAAACGTTTTATAATTCACCAACCGCTTCATCATTCACTTGTTTATATCCAAACTATGATGCTTTTATATCAGAAAGCTCAATTCAAGTGACAAGTGGCTTTTAACATTCTTCCTCCGAATTTCCTTCTATTGCATTTAAATTGGAATTTATCTAAAAATAGAATTCGTGAAAAAATTCTGCCAAAGATGTTTAAAATCGGTTGTTACCGACCTTTTTATCCAACTTTCTGGTAAAGAAGCTTTATAGATCGGATATTAATAGGTGCATGGCAAAGCGAATTGTAAGTAATACCCTACTAAGTAAAGTTTCAATTTTGATCAGTTCCTGTTGATTCTTTCTATAGGAGAAATTCAAACCGAAGTCTCAAGCTTGTGTCCGACACTTCGGAGTAACACGAGATATGGGTAATTGTATGTCTCTGAATGTGTTATGAATTGTATACTATACCAATACGTATCTGTAAATGAGATGTACATGTTAAGCATACATATTTTTTTTTATTCAAATTTGAGTTACATATTAATGTCAGAGCAGAAAGAATATGCGAGTACATGTATACTATTCAATGTTATACTGCCGGTGTCAATAATTTTCAAACACGTTAAAACGTAAAATTGAAATGCGAATGTGATGTGGTATCATATAAAATGACAGGATCACTGAAATGTAGAATTCGAAGGTAATGTTCCTGTGTATACTTACATACTTTGAAAAAAAAAAAAAAAAAAAAATATATATATATATATATATATATATATATATATATATATATATATATTATATATATATATATATATATATATATATATATATATATATATATAAACAAACAGCCTTTACTTACCTTTGATAATTAGCTATGGTATAAAAATGATAAGTAATTTGTAATATGACTTGACATATATAGACATATGTAATATATAAATGTTTTATGTTGAATAAAGGTGTGTTTCACGTTTGCTAGAAACCCTCTTTCATGACCATGCCATAATAAAGATTCCATTCAATTCCTCATGCTTGTGTTTATATCATTTATTGTGAAAGCTTTCGACTCAGATCGTCGCTGAGACAATACCTCGTGCATTGGTCCTCTCAACAACTTTATGCATACTTTTCCTTTTGCGTTGTGCATTGATGACCAGGGCGACAGGAACTGAGATAATGAGATAAGATCCTAACCCTTGTCCCGCCTAATTATTAGTACAGATAAGGTATATTTGCTCGTTCACAGATGGACAGTATAAGGTTGGTTCATTTTATGTTTATGTCAATTTATTATATTTGATATTGATATAATTGTAAACTTTGATAAATCATTTTCATAATCATTTATATGAATTTTAAAATATACTCAATATAGATAATAAAACTTTTTTAAAAGTTACTATATAAAATAATGGTATTAAACTTTGTTTTAACTTCTCCAGTTAAAAGTATTACCGAATTATCAGGATAGACTAAACATGAAGTTAACAAGATGTGTTTGTGAAATACTATGTTCTAAAGATACTTGATATTAAGGTAAAAGATGACGACCGAGGTCACGATTTCATGAGTTATGGTGCAAATAGATATTCTTGCAACAAGCAGCACACCTGGCAAATATGGAAGCCTTATAAAAGTGAAGCCTAAAGGCAATTAGACAAATATACCAAGTCATAAGTAGATCCAACGTGACGATCAAGCCAAAAAGTCAAAGTTCAGAAGGCTGTGACCAAGGACGTTTTTGTAATGTAGGTCAAACATGACATAGAGGTCATGAATCATGGCAGTTATGAAAAGGTCTTGCCTCGAATGCTACATCTTTGAAATATGAAAGCACATGCTGGTATGGTTGAAAAGTTATGTCCGATGTTAAAATTGTCCACAGACAAACAAATAAACAAAAAAAAAGAGAGACAGACGGGTCAAAAACAATTTAACCTCGACCTATCAATCCTAAACAGTTTTGAGTACAGTACAAAACATCCGAAGAAGCATTTTATTTTGTGACAACGCAGTCAGATCGGATCTTAATGTCGTTGACTCCATTTCATCTTTTTGTTCGTGTGATCAATCTAGATTTGTATATCAACCGGTGGGCCATAATGTCACATCCGACCTTCCCTTATGTTTTTGCTCCTTAATGAAGGACAGTAATACCAATTACCATCCGACATACTTTTCTTTAAAAGTCAGGATAACAAGTAAATAATGTAAAATGGAGAGAGTCAATGTAATTAACATACCACAACCCTATTGTCGTTTTTATATAATGCACTATGTATTATTAATAAAAATAATAATAATAATAATAATAAATGGCATGTTCAATAATGCCATACAAAAGTTTGTCGGAGAAAAAATTCAGCAAAGAATTGAAATTAATGCGCCGTACGATTTTCGTGAATATACGGCGCAAAATGGCGGCGCCAAACAATGAAAACACAGTGAAATGAATCAATTCTCATACAGAGTAAGTAATAGTTAAAGTAGGAAGAATATAATCACAGCAGTTAAGAATTGCGGTTTGTCCTGGTTCACTTGTGATTTCTGCTTATATGTCACAATGAAATCAGATATCTTCGAGCGATATGCAAACATACAACAATAAACATGACAGTCAAAGAAGCAATAACATGAGTAAGAATTGGAGGTATACATTCTGATTATGCACATACATAAGGTTAGCATGCTCTGATGTTATGACATTATTCCGACAATAAATTAAATTTCAGTTTAATTGATTGGTGTCCAAATACCACATGGTCACTGATACTGTCATAGGTAACGATTTTTATGCTCTTACCGACAACATTCGTATATAATATTTACTTCTATACACAAACAGATTTGTTTGTACAATTTCAAATTAAACGCCACAATTTTCTGATTACAAATTGAAATCCACCCCTTTCCCACTGATTTGTCATGGTATTCAAACGCCATAAAGAACACCAACAATAACATTACTAACTATTTTTTCTGATATACTGGTGCATCACAGTATTAAAATTGTTGGAAAACAAATATTAAAGCTGTATACTCTATGTTCGCTGGTATAGTGCATATTTTAGGTAAATTTGTTCTAAATTGTTTGGTTATATATATAAGCCTATTAAAAAGGGCCCTTGCAAATGTTGTGATCAAATTTGTTGTATTTAGTGAGTGTCTAAATCGCGATGGTTAAAACAAAATTATCACGTGATCTAATTAGGAAGCCGCATCATGAAGCGCGAGGTAAATAAACTCGACGCGTAACTTAAATAATCTGTATTCAAGCCACTGAAATTGTTTTCTTTTGGAGCCTCCTTTCATCTTATTTGTTTTGATTAAACTGCGCATGCGTGAAATCAGGTAATGGTTGTATTTATGGAATACCGGCTTTATTTATGAAGTTTTTTTTATTTTGATATTTCCGAGGGACAAATACTTGATCATCAGGACCGCAAATTGTAGTTTACATTTGGTAACATATTCACTAACGAAAATAACGATTAAAAATTCTAATGGGTTTCCATGCTTTTTACCAAGTTATAGGCATGATATGAACATAAGACCAAATCGCAAATTCAAATTAAGAAGATTCGCCATTTTTGTTGTTGAATTGTCCTGTTATGACCTATACAGTGTGTTTCTGTCATGAAACAAAAATACATAAATAATTTACTTAGTGATTTTAAGTATTTCTACGAATTTTATATTAAATTTTGACACAATTTACACACTTTTGGGTTCAAAACTTCAAAGAAATGGCTATTTTCACACTTTTTCATGATACTGTAAAACTTCATCCATCCCCCCCCCCCTACCAAGTGATGTGAAAAAATTAAAAATGATCATCAGAATGAACATAAATTGTCTATTATGGTTCTTTATACTCATATTAATTGTTTGTCATGGGAAAATGAACACCTTTCCAGATTAATTAAAATTCTACAAATATGCTGCTTTTATGATCTTTACTTGAAAATGACTTGTAGGTAAATTGTATAGACTGCAAATTATCATATACAATGTACTTAGAAATTGCTATTCAAAAATCATAATATCTACATATTAAACAAAAATTATAAGACACTAATTACTTTAAATTCAAATGGTTAATCAACGCTCAAAAGGAAAGAAAGTGATACAGAAAATGCCAAGGTCAAGGTCAGTATTTAAAAGCTCACCATCAAAATTAATGTTATATACGTTTAAAAATCACCAAGCGATATCATGTAAGCATATCAAATTGCAAAACTAATTCAAAAGAGTTTTGATAACCATCTAGGAACATTGACCTTTTTATGACCTTGCCATAAAATAATTTTACCAATTCAAATAATAAAACTTCTTCAGTTTTCAAGCTTTCATTATTGATAAATACATCTCCGTATCTTGTATGCATTTGTGTTATCATTTTACATTTGAAATACACCAAGAACTTGATAAAAAGTCATATTATGCATAAATGTTAAATTGGTATGTCAAAATTATAAATTCTGCATTGTTAAAGTCCCCTCCCTCAAATAAATAAATACATGTAAATAAAAACCTAAACATATGTGTGTTTCCTGTAACCCGACCGACCCTGATTTTTGGCGCCAACCCTAAACCTTTTAAGGCATTTTTAGTGGAAAATAAATCAAATATGCCATTTTTATCTCGAAATGTAGTTTTAGATATCTAAAAGATAATTATTATGTAATTGGAACGATGATTTCTTCAAGAGCTAAGTTGATCATTAACTGATTGACTCCATTATCAATATGACCAATTCCCTATAAAGTAATAAGAATGGGTACTCATTTTAAAAGTCAAGGTCTCTATGAGATTGACCTGATGACCGTGAACTTAATATGGATACATACATTTATATCTCCTAGACAGACAGACCCACGACATAACATAACACTACCGTTTGAGAATAAAGATGTATAAAGGAATAATTATGTCAAACAGTTTTATTTACTCAGATATTCAGTGAGTTTATTTATCACAGACTTTGATTTTGTGAACTTCGCCATCTTAGAACCAGCCGTAACAGGTTCAGAAGAAACATTACGGATGCCATTGTAGTGATCTCTTTTTTCTTCAGATGTGACAAATGATAGAAATGTTCAAGTTTCATCGATGTAACAGAGCTGATAACTTTCTGTTTCATAAGTGGATCAAATGTTGCTTTTGTTGTATAATATATCCAGGAAAAAACCATGGCAAGATAAAATGTTGGATCAGATGCTAATATTTTCACATACAATGGGGATATTTGACTCTACGTATCCGTTTTGAGTTTTACATATTGCAGCATTCTTCTATGTGTAGAGGCCATAGAGATTCCGAATGCATGATGGGTTATGACGTTAGTTATATCCTAGGCTATAATGCAACTTTTCAGTGATTTTTTGCAAATACTATTAAAAATATTTTGAAATTCATATTTGAATTCAATGAAGAAGTATACATAGATAATATATATTTAATTCTTTCCTCAGTTAAGATAACAATCATTGTAAAACAAAAGATTAAAAAATAAGGTTTTACTTAGAAATTAAGAATAAATCCCGATACACTAACGTACAGAAATGTAAGAAATTTTTTGCAAAAAAGCATTATATTGAAAATAACTGAATTTTTAATATGTGTTAATTGGCTTTAATCAATGTATTTTTCTGTTTGTACATTTGACTGTAATGTTTTGTGGTGAACGGGAAGCCAGGTCTGTTAACCGACTGACCGCACTTCTTGAGTGGCTATTGTCGTTTCAAGTGATAATGTTATGTTGGTATCGCAACTGCTGCGTAATGCAACCTATTACGTAATATGAATGATATCCAGTGTCATCACAATATTTTATGATTCAATTTTAAGGCATGCGTATACTAATTTTGACCACATATGATACGGATATGATACGTGTGATTTTTAAAATAACCCCAGAGTTGATAAATTATGATGTAATGTAAATCCAGAAATAAAGTAAAGTCCTCTGAGGTCAAACAAAACTCTGACATTTGTGTTATAGTGTAAATCCATTCAATCATTCCACGATAAATTAATTATTTGCTTATGACGTCATAATGGAAAAGACGAACATTTCCGTGTTCAGTCTCCTTTTAAGAGAAAACCTTAAATTTAAGTAAATGCGTTTGTTCATAGGAACGTGACATAAAACAGAGGTGGGATCAGGTGCCATGGAGGAGTAAGCATCCCCTGCCAACCAGTCACACCTGCCTTGATGCCGTAAGTATATGCGAATTAGTATTATTCGCAGTCACAGAAGTAGGAAACGGCACAGGCGTAGTCACAAGCGGTATATGTCATGATCAGTACAAACAATACGGTATTGGTAATGCAGACGGTCTACAATGTTTTATGAATCTTGCAGTGCGTTTCGTATCCCATACACCGAAGACTCGGAGATACTGAACACATAACTTGTTACATAAAACATCATATGAAATAATCCTCAATATATGAAAGTGCACGTGAGCTTCATACCCTTCGTCACGTCTCGAGTATATAGAAATACATCTCGTTTACCGAGCGATATACAGCAGTATAACAAACTCAAAATGAAAACTTCATTATAAAATTATTTATAAAATTCATATCACAGATAGCTTTATGTGAAACAATATATGAAGCATACTCCTCATTTGATAAACAATACACACCTCATGCACACTGCTATCGTAAATACTCTCACACTGACTATATATATTATGAATGAACATCAAATTATCGACAAAGATTGGAAGATTATTTATGTTGAACTTTAGTCTTGAATATTTTCAACACACATAAACATTTTTTCTCGGATAAGTGTTTGTTTGTGTGTATATTTGTAAATCAGCATTATGAAAATATAAATTAGTTAGTTATAAAACCACTGATTGTAGTAAACAAAATAATAAAATCATATAAAAATGGTATAAAATGCAAAATTCGACAATAGTGGACGTAGTTCTGATTCGTAGAATGTTAAGCACATGTATATACTTGCAATACAGTTTAAAACATCAGCAAAACTCAGAGTACTTTCTCAAATTATCATCACCATTAATAAAACGTAGATATTTCAAACGCTGAAAGAAAAAATCATACAAAAAGGAATAATGCAGAAAGTATTAACAAAAGAATATCCCTACAATTAGAAATGCTGAAGTGCTCCAGAAACAACTACAGCTCTTCAAAGTGGTAAGGGATCCGTGGGACGGACATATGTAAAACTGAGATTACTTTCTTTAAAATAGCATAAGCACATAGCACTTTATAGCAAGGTACAGCAAACTATGTATAAATTAAGGTATCAAATATTCAAACGCCATGGATTTGAACTAAAACTAATTTAAACTTTTCTGTGTGACTACATGGCAAAATGGCATAACTATCCTTAAAGTGTATGGTACCGAAATACAAGCCATAACATCATACAGGTATATAACACAAAATTAATAGATATTACTCGGCAACAAGAACTTGATAAGCGACCAAAAGTATGAATATCCGGTAGGCCACTTAATGCAGAATTTTTGTTTTGGTTAGAACCGACCAGAGATGCTGCGGTAGGAACAGAAGTAATTCTGACTTTAGTAGTATATTTGGGGGTTAGTGTCATAGACTCTTTAAGTTTTGTAGTTGGGGAGTATGGTGAAGACGGTGATGATACAGGTGTGGTTTGTCTCGATGTTGATGATGTTTTCTCCGTAACAATTTGCCGTGATGCTTTCTTTGTTTGAAGCACTGTCGCTGGATTATCTGTTGTTGTCGCCAGTGACTTAGGCATTGTTGTTCGTTTCGTGGTTGTTGTTATAGTTGTTCGTTTAGCTGTTGTTGTTGTTGTTGGACTTGCTGTTGTTTTTCGCGTAGTTGTAGTCGGTTTTGTAGTCTTTATTGGTGGCTGTTGTGTCGTTTCTAGTTTTCTTGTTGTTGGGGGTGTAACTGTAGTGGTAGTTTTCTTTGCTAAAAAAACCCCCCAAAGATTTCGTTTTACTTGTGTAACAGATCAATTCAAAGAGTGGAGTGATATGAAACGTTGGATCCACTACCTCATTAGAAAAAGTGATACCATCCCTCGAACCAGGGGCCTGTTGGCCACTAGTCCATCGCCGTACCAAATAAGATACTGATAAAGAAAAAAAAATTAACGATAGAAGATTAATAAGGTTATTATATCAATTTCATCGATATTTCAACGATTGTTGGAAGAAAGAAATTTCATCTGATATTACTCACTCGTTACTTCCCATTCCCGTATAATGGCATTATTTAATGTATTCCTTCCGAACGTCAATGCTGGACTCAACACGTGATATATAGCACGTGACCTGAGTATACCATCTGTGTCTCTCTTTCGTCTTCCTGTTTTGCAGCTCCTGTCACACTGGTCATTCTTTTCATCAAGGGTGCAAACAATGGCATCGCAATGAATGTATACTTCATCATAATCCACAAACTTGAAAGTTTGATATCGAAAACCAAAGGATGTGGAGTTAAGTGGAAAGAATCCGAGTGTCGGATCTGTTGCGCATCTAATAAAGGATAAATAAGAGATATGGCTCAATTGTATGACTATGAAAAACCCTACATCGGGCATGCATAAGCCAACAGATAAATAATTTAACTTACAGACGACATCTTATGACATGATATAAAGGCATTCTAGTATCATAATGCTACATAATAACGTTCTCATACATGACATTTTTACGACGCCATTGTTGCAAGTGCTGTGACGTTGCATAAACCATGGAGGAAATAATACCTAAACCTAAAAGCAACCCGATTTAACAAGACAGGACATCCGATGAGCTACCGACTTTACTTGAGTCGAGATCTTTCGGTAACGATATAAGCAACTGACCGATTGAGGCTCAACATACCGTTTTAAGGAGGGTCTATGAATATGACTGAATCACAAGATCATGGAATCGATTATTTGAGAGATTACTATTTTATACATACTTTGATTCAAATAATGGGTAATTGACACTATCATCTGCAGATGTGCTGGGAGTGGCCTTACAGTTTGGTATAACCAGTTTCAAATTAGAGGTAACAGCTTCCAAAGTTAATGCCACATTCAGCCATTCCCCTAATGTCAGATTGAGAGGGTATTCTGTCACTGGTGTATTGAAGGAGTTTTCCTTGAAGAAGGTCATGCTAATGCTGAACTCTCCCGGAGCACTCTGGGTTGCCATCTCGGTCAGAGGACGCATACCCTTGTCTGCGTCTAAGTTTCGTGGAAATACACACATCACCTCAATTCTGTAGGTGTTCACACGAGTGATGCTGCCATCAAAGCTGGTGTAATTATAACGAATCGTGTTCGAATAACTAAGATGTGTGGAATTGGAATTCTGAAATACAACACAACGTGACAGTGACAATCTACTTAGAATGTCGAAACCATCTGCGTGATTATGTTGATTATGTGGAGAAAAATACTCAATTAATTTTGTGTCGCCTTTTAATATTAATGAGATTTGTGACATCATCTAAATAGCAAATTAGTATTTTCATTCTGCAAAAATTGATCAACTGGCGTTTTAAAGTTGGAGTTTATTTTTGGAGTCAATTCTTTGTATGCATAAAACCATATGCGGACGAGTTATTATTAAAAATTGTTACGTCACAAGTTTTATCCCTACGAAATCTGATTCTATTTTTACATTTAATACTCACGTCCACAACGGTGTTGCACTTATCGAATGGAATGCGAATAGTGACGAAATTATCATCGTGGGTTTTAGTTGCGTCCGTGCAGTTTCCCGAAAACACATTCAAATGCTTCTCTTCCAGATTTGCATCATAAGATTTACTGAAAGTGGCGCTAATTTGACCATTGATGCATTCAAGAGCAGGAACTGGTGCTGAAAAACAATGGATGTGGGTTATTTGTTGTGTAATCGTATAAAGCATGCACAATAATAAGCGTCCATGCACCAGCATGATCGTAATTCCTATGTAGGTAATGATTTACCTACACCAATAAGAGTCTTAAGATAAATGCGATTTTGTAAGACGTGGCTCCATCATAACCATTAATATGGAATTAAATACAGTATAAAACTTAAATTACTACGTAAAGCTATTTCTTTTATTTCTTCCATATGCCTTCTCGCAAAGAAATATAGCAGTCTCCGAGAAACAATAGTGTAGACCACACGGTATTTAGAAACGCGATTTATTTCTTGTTATATTTGTGTTTTATTTGAGGTCATGATATATGTGTTGTACAGCGTTTGTTTTAATAGAGGGTCTAGCAGGACGTACTTGCAAATCTTAGTTCAATTTGCAGCAACAAACATGGCCGATCCTACGTGAAGTGCAGTCCGGTGAGAAAGCAAGTAGATCTTGAAATATTTATCATTTAATGAGTCAGTGTCAATATCATATATTGAGATGATACTTTCATACCGTGCAACTGACTTCAATTTGGATATAGACTATATAACAAAAACAATGCCTTTGAAAGAAGAAAATAGTTCGCAGCGTCATTTGCAAAGTAAAATAGTAGTACAATATAGAAAAAAGTGTTTTATACTTAACGAATAAATTTTGTAATTGAGGATGCTTTATCGATTCACAATTGTAACTTCTACGACAAATTACGATGATGCTGTTGTGTTTTATCATAGAATCATAGTGATCATAGCTAATTTATAGGAAGCTTTACACATCAATATGGCACAGTGATGCACAGCCATACATGTTGTAGTATTTCCTTCAAAAGCAGTTTTGTCAGAAGTTCTACAGTGCAAATAAAATCCGCGGCACTGAAACAAAGTGTACACTTACAGACAGGCGATGATATTATACAGAAAATGATTCATTAAATCACAACGATTTCAATATCTATATTCACTTTCTCGTCAGCCTTCGCGTCGAATCTATCATGCAAAGTAAAAAACGCTACCCCGACACCACCACACACCCTTCTGGATAATAAAATGAACACGAAACTCCATTAATGAAAAAAATAATGTCTCATCGTGACTTATGATACTTAAAACTACAAATACACATGAACTATCGTAGATAAATAATTATAACTTTCCTGTGTATGCATTGCATTGCTTACAAAAATTTAATACGTATAGTGTGTTCAAATGGCACATTGATTGGGAGTCGGTTCTAGATGAAAATGGTACTGTAAGTGTGCAGTTTGTAGAAATGTCCCGATACATCTCTCGATATGATACTGCCCCCAATTCTCGTCAAAACTTCAAAAATTTAAGGGAATAGCAAAGTAGATAATACACTTAACACACTTATAATTTCCATAGTATACCGACCATACGGTTATGACAGCAGCATTTACTACTGTTTACGTCATGGGTCAATGGATGGTTGGTGTTTTACGTCGCTTTCAACAATATTTCAGTTATATCGCGACATGGAAGCAGGAGTTTACCAACCTCTTAAAGATAGTGGCGCAACCCGGGAATCGAACCCAGATCGTTAGCGCCGCAGCCAAGCGCTTAACCACTACACCACGCCTGCCCCTGATATGGGTCAATGTATTACTCAATATAAAATATCTTGTTAACACGTTTAACTGCAACTTTAAAAGCTATGACTCAAGCTGTTTTTTCACATCGTGTTTAGAATCTGGACATTCGTTTAGAAATATATCGTATCTCGGCATATTGTTACAGTACATGTAGTGTATTTGTCCGTATACAATAAGCAATGTGTTTTGTATTACATGATATAACTTACGCTATATACACCAGTATCCGCATGTTATATTGTAAATTCATGATTATAATGTGACAAAATTAGTTGTTTTTTTCCATAAGGCATGCTGTAAGAAGAGTGTATATATACGAAGGCAAGAAGACTTGTGAAACACTAATGCTTTCAGATTGCAGCATATTCAGACATCTTTTAAAAAGTCAAAGGTCAAATTCAATGGGCCAAAAATGTTTGGTACAATGAAAAGATTCTGTCAAAAGGGAATATATATCAGAAACGTCAGCACGCGTTTCTTATGGTTTATAAGATATGGCCAATGTTAAAAATTTTGTCGACAAAAAAGTGAAATATACCACTAAATCTTCTATTCTACATATGTAATGAAGATTTCACTTTTGCATAAGGGTAGATTATGGTGATGCATTTTGAACTGTCTGAACGTGTGTAAAATAATATTGAGAGAAGAACTTCCTGCCCTCACCACCACGTCTGTGAGCCTGAGACATTGAATATTTCCGACTACACAGTCTAGGCAATTTTACTAGAAAATCGGAACAACTTCATTCTGACTGAAAATAATTTTACTTGACACATCCTATTTGTCGTCTGTTTAAACAATGGTACGATATGATCAGGACTATTTCCCAAATTAACAGAAGGACAGAGCATAACACAAATAAGAATTAGAATAAAAGAAAATTCATATTACTTAATTTATCATTATAATGAAGACATAGGCACAGAACATGACAGACATCTGTCTGTATTCCTAAGGCATACCGCATTTTGAATATCATTTCCCATTTGCAGTTATCGATCTTGGCAATGTTGGTTTTCTTATCAAAATTCGTATTTGTAGGCCTACTGTTACTTTGCCTGAGTTTTTACAAATTTGAAATCATTATCACAACAAATATATTTGATTGTGAATGAAAGGTTTCTTGGCGATTATTTTAGAAATACTACATATAAATACTAATCTTCAGACGGACGGATTCGGTGGTAAGAACAGAAGGTACTAAAAGTGATGTTTCTGAATAAAATCATTGTATTAGTAATAGTATTAATACAAGGATAAAGGTCTGTGCTGGTGTAATATATAGTGTATTGCTCAAGAAATGTGTTAAACTCTACCACCCGAAGGTAAATCACTTGATTGGTTGGACTCTGCAACGAAATGGGGGCGTTAATTTGTAAAGTTAACCAATACTATGTGTATATTCTTCAGTACTGCATAAGCAATAATAACTTACCATATACGCACCAACACACCCGGGAAATATCAGAAAATGCTCTTACAGTAACGACATAAAGAATAATAGATGTTTTCCTCAGTTTAACATAATGTAAAGGACATTACGCCAGACATGCATCGGTCCATCATGACGTTAATCTCAGCTTAGTGACGTCAGAGTAAAATGGCGCAAATTCTCACGGCAAATTATCATATGTCTGATATGGAATGAAATAAAGGATCGATAAGAAAATGGTCTACTTTAATGGGTGTACATTTACCTGTATCGGTTGTGTATGTCACTGTATGTAATATCTATTTCACTTTATCAAGTTTTAAAACAAGTCACGCATGACCATCCAAAAAAATTCTGCAAAATGCACATTTTAATGATTCTGTTTTGCAAAATGATTTCAGATTTGGTTTCTTTTATTTTTCATGGTAACTTATTTCTGCCATGCAATTCTATAATTACTTGTCAGAAATTACGCAGACTAATCAGAAAATCACTGGTATATGTGACGAGTCGTCACAATAATGTTATATGACAAGTTGTTAATTGCCTTGACAAGTTGCCATGACAATTTTAGATGACAATAATTTGACAAGTAGTCATAAAAATGTTATATGGCAAGTTGTCGAATTACCTGAAAAATCGTAATAACAATGTTATATATGACAAATTGACAATTATCTGACAAGAGGAGTCCCAATGCCTGCATATAGTTTAAATCATGTTAATGTATCTAACATATAGTGTGAATTAAATCCCTTTTATTCATATCAGGAATTAGAATGAGTCGAAAGAAAAGTTTAAGGATGTCACGTTCTCCCTTCCTTATTTGGAAATAAATTTCCGATAGCAACCTGAATCATAAGGAAAGGTATTTTTTGATTTATTTTCTGATATCTTTTGAGTTTAACGTTAAAGAAAAGTATCATGGATACTGGTATGGATGATTGCAATTTATCAATGAATCTTATATAGTGTCGCAAAGATTCTAAAAATCCATTCGACTGAATACCGAATTGATTCTACAATGATTACAAAGTTTGAAAACACAACAAGATGTTTGGTAAGTGTGTATAATGAAAAGAAAATCTCGAGAATAAAAGTAAAACAGGAACATATGCAAGAAAATGTCACTCTCACTAAATTCCTTTCTATGATAACAGTTACATAAAGTATGCGAACTATATAAGAAATAAAATACTGAGTTTTTATGGTAATCCAGTGTAGTGAGCTTGAATGGGGAAGGGAAGGGGCGTGATGATCCTATCCTTGATCCTAGATTTGGCATACACTACTTCACTTTATACGTATACGATGTTACCAAAATAAATTTACACAATACCACATTGTTGGAAATGATCCATACCCCATTTTTAAGGAGGGGACAGCAACTAAACACAGAATCCACTAATCAGTATTTGAACTTACGATCTGGTGGTGATTCATCAAGTTGTACGCAAGAAATACTGACGATCTCGTTGGCTGCACAATTCGAGACATTCCATGTCTGGTGTGAGCATGCGTCAATGTTGTTTTCGTTTCCTGTACATCTAACGTCGTCCAGGAAAATGTTTTTGCTAACATTTTGTCTGACGTAGTTGACTTCTACTTGAGAACCAGCACGCGCAACATCGGGACTGATAAAAGAGAATTTATAAAACACGTAAAGACATGATAGTATATATATATATATATATATATATATATATATATATATATATATATATATATATATATATATATATATATATATATATATATATATATATATATATATATATATACTGTCCAGTACTTCTCCGAGTCTAGCCGTTGTTTTGTTGTCCAGTACTTTCCCGAGTCAAGCCGTGGTTTATTGTCCAGTACTTCCACGAGTCAAGCCGTGGTATATTGTCCAGGGGCTATTTGTTCGAAACTTTAACCACTGGTTTAGCTAACCAATGGTTAAATTTCATCTGACTAGGTCTTGAAATGGGAATACTTTAAACCATAGTCTATGTACTGATTTGTAGCATATGAAACAAGCTTTGGAAAGTAATTTAGATTTTTATACAGAAATCCTTTAAATTAAATTAATTGTCTCTCAAACTTTAACCAATGATTAGCTTAACCAGTGCTTAAAGTTTCGAACAAGTGGCCCCCGTGCTTCCCCGAGTCAAGCCGTGGTTTATTGTCCAGTACTTCGAGTCTAGCCAATGTTTATTGTCCAGTACTTCCCCGGGTCTACAAGTGGTTTAATGTCCAGTACTTCTCCGAGTCCAACCGTGGTATATTGTCCAGTACTTCCCAGAGTCAAGCTGTGGTTTATTGTCCAGTACCTCCCCGAGTCTAGCCGTGGCTTATTGCCCAGTACTTTCCCGAGTCAACCGTGGTTTATGGTCCAGTACTTTCCCGAGTATAGCCGTGGTTTATTGTCCAGTACTTTCCCGAGTCTGGCCGTGGTATATTGCCCAGTACTTAGCCGTGGTTTATTGCCCAGTACTTCCTACAGTCTAGCCGTGGTTCATTGTCCAGTACTTTCCCGAGTCAGGCCGTGGTTTATTGTGCAGTACTTCTCCGAGTCTAGCCGTTGTTTTGTTGTCCAGTACTTTCCCGAGTCAAGCCGCGGTTTATTGTGCAGTACTTCCCCGAGTCTAGCCGTGGTTTATTGTCTAGTACTTTCCCGAGTCCAGCCGTGGTTCATTGTCCAGTACTTCCCCAAGTCTATCCGTGATTTATTGCTCAGTACTTCCCCGAGTCTAGCCGTGGTTTATTGTCCAGTACTTCCCCGAGTCTAGCCATGTTTTATTGTCCAGTACTGCCTCAAGTCTAGTCGTAATTTATTGTTCGGAACTTCCCCGAGTCTAGCCGTGGTTTGTTGTCCAGTACCTCCTCGAGTCAAGCCGTGGTTTGTTGTCCAGCACTTCCCCGAGTCGCATGAACCAATCAAATTATTGCGACCTGATGATATTTTCATGCAACGAGCGGAATTACTGGACAATAAACCACGGCTAGATAGTCGTTATTCCTATTCTAATATCGCCGTAAAAGCTCAGAAATTCAGTTTTCAGAAACTGCAAACTAAACGATATGTATGCTCCTTCTTCTTAATTTCATAGTCGTTTATTTCCATTTCCTTTCAGGAGTAGTGCTACATCATTTTTATAAGGCGAACAGAAAATATGACAAAAACAACTTCTCCAAAAATACATAAGAACATGAACCAAGGAAAAATAATCCATCAGTGTAATCACGGCCTTCTGGCTGATGATGATTAATAAACATATCTCCTAGCATTCATTAATTTCTTCAATGTTTTATATAGCAGATGTGCAAGATACAGATTTACAATGAAACTATTGTAAGAGAATATTTGTGAATAAACATGGCGACCATGAATACACTCTAGTATTCAAAAGGTACAATCGTCTTATCTGATCTTTCAACGTGTAATAAAACAGTCATTGACGGTATATGACTAGTTCGGAAAGTATAGACCTCCAATAAACATATTCCACAATATTCCCTCCATTACTGCAGTATATGTGGATACACAAGAGCACTTTCGTATCTACGACAACGTACTGTCAAATCAAATACAGCTAGGCAAAGCAAACCATTGAATGTTTGTTAAATACTTACTCAAAGCAGAGTTGTCTACACGCTACTCTGGCGTTGGCTGTTCCCCAGTAATCGTCGCAGATGGCGCCCCATTGGCCATTATAGTACACCTCCACGAATCCTATCCCGTTTAAGCCGGTGGGACCGACGATCCGTAACGCTCCGTTGGCTAAAACAGGATTTGCTGAAGAAATATAAGAAAAAGTAAATATCTGAAACTTACTACTGCCTTACACCATTTGACGGGTGGATTTAAATAAAACCACTATATAAGTGTGACACAAAACGTGGCCCTGTTTTGATAATAGGTCCACAATTCCTAATGTTGCCCCAAATATGCATGTATGATAAACAACAGATAAGCCTGTAAGAATCGAAGATTCGGATCTTTAAAAGCATTCAACTAATGGCCGGCAATTATTACTTGATCTGTCATTACAAGGCAAATACACAGACTTTGGCATGGCTAATGTCTAAGCGGGATTCGTAGAATGTTGACTGAAGATCAAAAGAAAAACAGGTACGATATTTCTTTGCATCTTTTCCTTCGCTATGAGAATGCTCCCGAGGATTTTATGCGTCAAATTGTTGCTCGTGATGAAACTTGGATTTACCATTTTGATCCAAAATTTAAGAAACAAAGCATGCTATGGATTCATCCTAACTTACCTCCTCCTAAAAAATTCAAAAGAGTTACCGTAGCTGGGAAAGTCGTGACCTCTTTCTTTTGGGACTATCAGGAAATAATCAGGATTGATTTTCTTGGGGGAAAACCGCACGATAAGTGGTGCATGAGGAGGTTGTGAAAAGATGAAAGCTAACCAATAAAGGCGTCCTGCTCTTGCAAGAGAATGCACTCGCTCATTCTTCTCAATCTGCAATGGCAGCTGCGACGGAATGCAGCTTCGAGGTTCTTCCTCATCCCGTATTCTCCAGATTTAGCCCACTCTGACTTCCATCTGTTCTCAGAACTAACATTTTATCAACGTGCTAAGAATTTTGGATGCAATGAGGGTGTCATGGACGCTGTATACGAGTTCATAGGGGTGCATTGAGATAAAGGGGGATGGTACTAAAATTAATAACATTTTTTTAAGTACAGGACAGACAACTTATCTGTACGTATAACACTAATGTACCTGTAGGACTGCAGTCATCTGTACTGGCGTACCTGGTAAGACTGTAGTTATCTGTACGTATAATACTGACGTACCTGTAGGACTGCAGTTATCTATAGGTAAAACACTGACGCACCTGTAGGAATGCAGTTATCTGTAGGTATAACACTGACGTACCTGTAGGACTGCATTTATCTGTACGTATAATACTGACGTACCTGTAGGACTGCAGTTATCTGTACGTATAACACTGACGTACCTGTAGGACTGCAATTATCTGTACGTATAATACTGACGTACCTGTAGGACTGCAGTTATCTGTACGTATAACACTGGCGTACCTGTAGGACTGCAATTATCTGTACGTATAATACTGACGTACCTGTAGGACTGCAGTTATCTGTACGTATAATACTGACGTACCTATAGGACTGCAGTTATCTGTATGTATAATACTGACGTACCTGTAGGACTGCAGTTATCTGTATGTATAACACTAACGTACCTGTAGGACTGCAATTATCTGTACGTATAATACTGGCGAATCTGTAGGACTGCAGTTATCTGTACGTATAACACTGACGTACCTGTAGGACTGCAATTATCTGTACGTATAACACTGACGTACCTGTAGGACTGCAGTTATCTATACGTATAACACTGACGTACCTGTAGGACTGCAGTTATCTGTACGTATAACACTGACGTACCTGTAGGACTGCAATTATCTGTACGTATAACACTGACGTACCTGTAGGACTGCAGTTATCTGTATGTATATATAACACTGACGTACCTGTAGGACTGCATTTATCTGTACGTATAATACTGACGTACCTGTAGGACTGCAGTTATCTGTACGTATAACACTGGCGTACCTGTAGGACTGCAATTATCTGTACGTATAATACTGACGTACCTGTAGGACTGCAGTTATCTGTACGTATAATACTGCCGTACCTATAGGACTGCAGTTATCTGTATGTATAATACTGACGTACCTGTAGGACTGCAGTTATCTGTATGTATAACACTAACGTACCTGTAGGACTGCAATTATCTGTACGTATAATACTGACGTACCTGTAGGACTGCAATTATCTGTACGTATAACACTGACGTACCTGTAGGACTGCAGTTATCTATACGTATAACACTGACGTACCTGTAGGACTGCAGTTATCTGTACGTATAACACTGACGTACCTGTAGGACTGCAATTATCTGTACGTATAACACTGACGTACCTGTAGGACTGCAGTTATCTGTATGTATATATAACACTGACGTACCTGTAGGACTGCAGTTATCTGTACGTATAATACTGACGTACCTGTAGGACTGCAGTTATCTGTACGTATAATACTGGCGTACCTGTAGGACTGCAGTTATCTGTATGTATAACACTGACGTACCTGTAGGACTGCAGTTATCTGTACGTATAATACTGACGTACCTGTAGGACTGCAGTTATCTGTACGTATAATACTGGCGTACCTGTAGGACTGCAATTATCTGTCCTGTAGGACTGCAGTTATCTGTATGTATAACACTGACGTACCTGTAGGACTGCAATTATCTGTACGTATAATACTGGCGTATCTGTAGAACTGCAGTTATCTGTACGTATAACACTGACGTACCTGTAGGACTGCAGTTATCTGTACGTATAACACTGACGTACCTGTAGGACTGCAGTTATCTATACGTATAACACTGACGTACCTGTAGGACTGCAGTTATCTATACGTATAACACTGACGTACCTGTAGGACTGCAGTTATCTGTACGTATAACACTGACGTACCTGTAGGACTGCAATTATCTGTACGTATAACACTGACCTACCTGTAGGACTGCAGTTATCTGTATGTATATATAACACTGACGTACCTGTAGGACTGCAGTTATCTGTACGTATAATACTGACGTACCTGTAGGACTGCAGTTATCTGTACGTATAATACTGGCGTACCTGTAGGACTGCAGTTATCTGTATGTATAACACTGACGTACCTGTAGGACTGCAGTTATCTGTACGTATAATACTGACGTACCTGTAGGACTGCAGTTATCTGTACGTATAATACTGGCGTACCTGTAGGACTGCAATTATCTGTACGTATAATACTGACGTACCTGTAGGCCTGCAGTTACCTGTACGCATGACACTGACGTACCTGTAGGACTGGAGTTATCTGTACGTATAATACTGATGTACCTGTAGGACTGCAGTTATCTGTACGTATAACACTGACGTACCTGTAGGACTGCAGGTGTCGGTATGTATAACACCGACGTACCTGTAGGATTGCAGATATCTGTACGTATAACACTGACATACCTATAGGACTGCAGTTATCTGTACGTATAACATTGACGTACCTGTATCATTACAGTTATCTGTACGTATAACACCGATGTACCTGTAGGACTGCAGGTATCTGTATATATAACACTGACGTACCTGTAGGCCTGCAGTTTTCTGTAGGTATAACACCGATGTACCTGTAGGACTGCAGGTATCTGTACGTATAATACTGATGTACCTGTAGGACTGCAGTTACCTGTACGTATAATACTAATGTACCTGTAGGACTGCAGTTATCTGTACGTATAACACTGAGGTACCTGTAGGACTGCAGTTACCTGTACGTATAATACTGACGTACCTGTAGGACTGCAGTTATCTGTACGTATAATACTGACGTACCTGTAGGACTGCAGTTATCTGTACGTATAATACTGACGTACCTGTAGGACTGCAGTTATCTGTACGTATAACACTGATGTACCTGTAGGACTGCAGTTACCTGTACGTATAATACTGACGTACCTGTAGGACTGCAGTTATCTGTACGTATAATACTGACGTACCTGTAGGCCTGCAGTTATCTGTACGTATAACACCGACGTACCTGTAGGACTGCAGGTATCTGTATGTATATATAACACTGACGTACCTGTAAGACTACGGTTACTGAATTTTAACACTGACGTACAATGTACATGTAGGTCCGCTGTTATTGAATTGCGTCACGTACTGCGGTTATCGGTTTGTATAATATAATATACAAAATACATCTGTAAGTTAAGACTTTCTTCTCACTGCTTATCAATTGAGACTGGCAGGTATAAGAATGTTCCTGTGTCTAGAAGACTCTGTCCATTATGTAAAATTGACGTCGAAGACAAATTTCATTTCATGCTTAAATGCCCCGCCTATTCGACTTTGAGAGTAAAATTTTTTAAAAGATATTACTATCATCGCCCCTCTGTTTTCAAATTAACTCAACTGCTGAGTTCCCAAAATGTAAAACAACTGAGAAACATCGGTAAATTTATTAATCAAGCCTTTTCAATAAGAAAAAATGTATGAAAATTTGAAATTTTGTATTATTATGTCTGTTATATTATTCATAATTATACCGGCATATATATTTATATATTACATGTATATGATATACTTGTACTTGACCTTGATGTGTATTTGTATATGTATATAATGTCTTTGTATGTATATATCTATATGCTGTATGGCATTTGGTTAATAACCTAATAATAATAAATACATTGACGCACCTGTAGGTCTGTGGCTATTGGATTGTAGAAGACTGACATACCTGTAGGACTGCGGTTATTGGATTGTATAACACTGACGTACCTGTAGGACTGGGTTATCCGTTTTTATTATACTGACGCACCTGTAGGACTGTGGTTATTGGATTGTAGAGAACTGACGTACCTGTAGGACTGCAGTTATCTGGTTGTACTGTGGCAGGCGGCTTGGTGGTTGGTGGAGCAATCGGTACAGGAGTTGCCCCGCTTGTCTCACAGATCACACCCACGTCTTCAGCATGAGTACAGTCAGTGATCCCCCATCCATTGAATACGCACTTGTCAATGTTGTCCTCTGTGCCATCACACAACAAGTTATCCATCCAGATTCGGCCAGTACCCTGTCCGAATTGATTAACATCAAGAACGACCGTTCCTCCATTGCTGGAAATATTGACACAATAAGAAGAATGACATGCAGGATTATGATAACATATTGTAATGATTCTTGACGCCATATTGTCTATACTTTATCTATTATTTCCATTTATTGAGATTTGTTCAATAGTAATACATAAAATAAAATATTCTAAAAATGATAAAATGATAATGAGAGAAAAAACGTATATATATACATAATTTTGCCAACTTGTAAGGAAGAAGGTTGGCTTGATTTATCTAAGTGCTCAGACGTATCTTTCTCACATTTCGGACAGGAAAATCCTCATTTTTTTTCCTGGAAAAGATTTTGTTATCTCACCTTCCTTTATCTCACCCGGTGGACGTGACTTAAACCGGAAGTTGACGAACTACTTCTAAATTCTTTGTGTGTCCACCATGACCATATTTATAAAAATATACACTTTGATTTCTTGTTTAATAAGCTAACTATTACAGAAAATTTTCTTTATACTGTTTATACTTGTCAATAAAAATTATTTACTCAGGGTAATAGATATCATAAACTTCGAAAAACTTTTGGTAAATTTTACAGATCTTATTCAGACATTTTTTCTAAATTTGGAAATGGGACTTTTCAACTATACGTATCCAGCGGAATATCCCATCCAATTTTCTATGGTGATCTAGTGTACAAACTAAGCAAGGGTCAAAGGTTCCGATAATTTCATATCGACGGATCTAAAACGCCTTCGACATCGACAGTATGACCCCGAGATCCTCGCTAAGACCATAGTTCTTGTATTGGGTCCCTCTACAACCCATTGTAGACTTTTGCTTGATCCTCGTCCCCTCTGACTGTTAGTCGGGACTCCTATTGATCAAGGATCTGAGCTAAGCTTACAGACAGGCAGAGCACGGTTTACTTACGTTGATGTCCCCTTATATATTTTTGATAGCAACATATTATTCTATAAACATTTCGTGTGTAATAAAATTTTTATGACCTCTCTTCTTGAGAAACCTGTTGATCCTTGTTCTCTATATGGAGGATTATTTATAATTTTTTTAATGTGTGTCCTTTGATTGTGCTGCTTTTGTGGTGAGTGGGAAGGTGGGCGCCCGTAAACCGGTTAACCACACCAATTGAATGACGTTTGTTACTTCAATAGACCATATTCCGGTTTTGATAATTGCTGTCTTTTTGTCCCAGCTAATACATTTTGGCGTTGTTTTTCATAGTGACGTCATAACGCATGACATAGATTCATTATAACGTCAATATGAAAAACAACGCCAAAAGGCATTAGCTCGGACAAAAAGTCGTCATTAATCAAAACCGGAATATGGTCTATTGACCGTCCTAATTCGGTATCGTCACCGCAGCACAATCGAATATTTTTGTAATGTCGTTTTTCAGTGTATGTTATATAATTATCATGTTTTGTGTGCATGTCCTCGGTAATTTTTGACATACAGCTTTGTCAGATGTCTTCAGTTTTCTCTTGCGTAGAATACTGGTCGGAGTCTATCTGTAGTTATTGGAGTTGTCTTTCTTTGCCGACAAATTATAAACAGTGAAAAGGGGGAGATGTGAGAAAAAGGATCAAAACACCATGTTACGGAAGGGACAAAGAAATGTCAATCCTCGTGCCCTATGCCGATTGAAATCCATGATTCGGCAAGCCTCGTCATAGATATCAATAAGCATGGGCACTCGGATTGAGATTTCTTTGTCCCTCCCGGAACGTGGTGTTAGTTTCTATTAGTCTTCCGCATATTATTACCGTCAGCTCTTCTTTAGTTGAACACTAATAAATCGAATTTCTCGTGCCTTAAATCCCATTTCTATTTCCTTCACATGAGTATATATCCCAGATTTTAATATCGCTTATCTCGAACTGATTCACTTGGGGCCACTTTCAGTTTCAGTTATCGACAATAGATTGTAATTTAAGGGATAACTCGCTTGTGTGTTCAAATTTTCGACATTCATCACATAAAAACTCCATGTATAAAAGCGTATATATACCAATCATGTCTATTATTATCAAGCAAATCAAACATAATTGTTCTGAGTAAATCGTACACCCCCCCCCCCCACCCCACCCGTAAATTTGCAAACCGTTTCACATCTAGAATTTTCTTGTTAGAGGTTAATGATATTCGTGACGAATTATCTCCAAATGGACCTTGAAGTCTAAAATATTATTCATTAGGTTGTAAAGTTATACCACTGATATATGCCTACTTATTCTGTTAATTAATTACATGTTTATTTGTACTAATTGTTAAAAAGCAAGCAATTCAACTGTATACATTTGTAACTGTAATTGTATCCCATACATCTTTCGATATACGGAATAAAATAAACCGAAAACAGAAAAAACTATGTCACATCAATATATTCATGTATATGTTTTAATTTACATATTAATTAATTGATTAGGTAAAATATTTCACAGAAATTGATTTACAGAAGTTTCAAAAATAAAAGTAAAAATTAAAATTGGATATAACAGAAATTATAAAACGTATAGGAATTTCGTATGCGTAAAATGACGACCACGAATTAATCGGCTGCTAATGACGGAGAAATGAATTTACTTACTTAAATCCTAACATTCGGCAGACGACACCGGCATCCGGAGATCCAAACTGATCGTCACAAACTGTTCCCCAAGTGTTGTTAAAGAACACCTCAACACGACCAGCGCTGTTGTTGGAATTGATCCCATTCAAACGAACCTGCGTTTGCCCTGAAAATTTTACATACAAGTTTGATGTTTAAAGATATTTCAAAATGACGATTGAAATATCGTATACATTGAAATGGCGTGAATTATAAGTCGTACATAAATTCACAATAGCATTTAGTACATTGAATCAACAGTACTTAGTATGTTCTGATAACTACAGGATGAGAACCGCTGCTAATGGACAGTCACTTTTCCAGGGTGCCATCAGTCTAGTTTTGGTGCTAATACGTTATATACTACTAGAACTTCACTTTTAAACAATTCAATAAATCTTTAAACTAAAAAGTGTTTTAGTTCTGGCTTTAGATGGACAAATTCATATTGTATTATGCATTTGTGACCTTGTGTGAATAACCTTACGATAGATTCGGCCCCATGCTCGAAAAGGATGTTAGTGAAAAGAAAGAAAGAAAGAAGATGAATTTACATTCATTTAATCAATATTAATATATAAACAATATAAAGAATAATATTTTTGTGTGTTTGGTATTTTTCCACTTGTCAATTATAAAGTCTCGAGTATGTTCATGAATCATATTGTACATTGCCCATCACCTAATTCCTTCTGACTCTTCCCACCCCTATACCTCATTCCTTTTTAATGTTAAAGGGAGGGGGGTCTACTGTCGTTTTCAAGCCAATGATAAAAAATAGGGTTCATATCTGGTAATCACAGACCTGTATCTTTGATGTGCATTTGTTGCAAACTTCTGGAACACACTATTTTTAGGAACACTCTTAGCTTTGTCCGTGTCCAAAATCATTGCAGGTATGCCTCCCGCCCTTTCCGTGATTTGCCGAAGTGCCTTATCAGGCTATAACGGGATAGCAAAGGAACTTACCATGTGATCCTACTAGAATTAGTTCAGGCATATGATAGGTATTGGAATTCAATGATAATTTTGACCATCATTAATCACCCTATAATTATAGTTCAGTAGATTTAATAGGTTATTGTATAGGAATTCTCTTTCTAATTCGTAATATTTACAAGACCACAGGATGTGAATTTCATTTTCTATGTTATTGCTACCACACAATTTACAAATTCATTTGTTACGCCCAACTTCCATATGCCGCCCTCTTCGATTTTTAAATTATGTGAACTCAGTCTCAGTATTGCTATTGTAGATCTATCTGATCTATGTGTAAGAGTATAAACATAAGAAGACCTGGAGTCATTTTGTGAACATTAAAAAAATCCATTCATTTAAAACAAGTATTTTTTTTAATTTTGTAATGCCTAATCATTATTGAGTTGTGAAATTATATTGATAAAATATTTTGAAGAGTTATAAGATAACAATTCTGTCAAAGCAGGAAATCCCAAATTTTCTAAACAGTACTTGAGTACTTGATATTCACAGTACATGGATTAGATTCCCATTAATTAATTAAGATCTCATAAACTGAAAATTTATTTGAATCAATTAAATCGTTCAGAAACTTCATACATGATGTCATCATATTTTTGTTAGTGGTGGCCTATTAAGCTCTGCCCTGCATGCAACATTTGAAGTTTTACAATGGACTCGTAGAATTTCTTGGATAAATTTAGAATGCAGTAGTCTAAGCCAATTTTGTTACACGGCATTTGTCCATCGTCATTAAATTCATTTTTCGTTAATTGCCCACAATGTTATGGTTATTATCTAGTCCATTTCACCAATGTCAGTCGTCAATGCATTTTCTTTGGATCACTGATTCAAAAACATTTCTATTACTTATAACATTCTTTGTTTTAATTTTAATTTTAATTTTAAATTTCGTTTCGACCAACCTGACCGTTGATGTTTACTTTAGAATATCCACATTAATTTTGAGACAATCTTGCTGTAAAAGGATGGGGGAGGGGGGGGGGGGGGTTACCTTAAGTCTCGCACCGTAGATTCGAATATACACATGTATAAACAACAAATATTTGTCACATCATTCAAACATCACATTTACCTAGATATAGTATCAATGTTGATTTATAAATTGGAATAAAAATTTCCGATACTTTATCATATTAGACTCCATTAGATAATGGAATATCAGCTCTTCTCTTACTAGACCAGATAAGCCAACTATCCAATCAAATTCCTGGATAAATACCACGCTTTGACCGTAGGTGCTGATAGGTTTTCTAACTATGTGTCTGTATCTCTGTTATGAATTAAACTTAGAAAAATGGTGAAAAGTGTTTTGAACGAAAGAATAATTCAGGTGACAAAAAACAAATGAACCCAAAATACACGAAAATCTTTCCTCTCCCTTCCCATTCATTCATTATTCTATTGTAGCAGGAAGGTTGAAAAATCATTGGCCAGACCGGGACTCGAACCCAGGACCTTCCGCTAACAAGGCGGATATGCTCTACCAACTGAGCTATCTGGGCCGATGTCCCAGTTTGCCACACACCTCCCCTGCCAATCTGAGGTTTCCCCGAAACCTCACACCAAGTCCTCCTCTCACAGTGGCATACAACCTCTGCCAACTGATGAGAGTTGGTGGAACCTCCAAACTGTAGCAGGAAGGTTGAAAAATCATTGGCCAGACCGGGACTCGAACCCAGGACCTTCCGCTAACAAGACGGATGCTCTACCAACTGAGCTATCTGGGCCGATGTCCCAGTCTGCCACACTATAAATTGCATAACTCATCCATGCTTCGCTTGGAATCAACATGCTATATGCCATGCTTTGAACGGGTCCGTTGTGTATGTCAAAATATCTTTTGCAATGCACGAAGTATAATGCTTATCCTATGAGCACACTTAGTAACAGAAGAAGAAGAAGAAGAAGTAAAGCAGATAAGTGTTGCCAGGTATCATTAATGTTTTCACCCCCCCCCCTTTTTTTTTTCCCTTCGTTTTGGCCCAAAATCTACTATGACACGACCTTTAAATGAACTAACGTTAATTATTACCGACGGACTTGTTTACTTAATTTTATTTCATTTCTCCTTTTTTATATCTATAAACCATAATAATAATCAGTTTTTTGATAATTGTTTTATTGATATCACATTAATGTTAGTTTTTTGATAATTGTTATATTGATATCACATTAATGTTAGTTTTTATGTATTTAGACTTACATTACAATCAACAAATGAAACTTTAATTATATATACTTCAAGATCAATATTTGCTTCAAAATCATTGTGGTGATACTCTCTCTCTCTCTCTCTCTTAAAAGCAAATCTACATGAAAAATGACGGCAACACCTTTAATAGAATTTAAACATGCAGGTTCATGTTCTGTACTGTAAATTGCCAATAGATAACTTACCTTCGACTATTAACGGTAGCAACACAATGATGATAACATCCAGTCGATTCATACTGACAGTGTGCCGCATCGAAATTAAAATCAAAATAGGTACAGAATGGGGCTAGTCTCCTTCATTATGACATATTCTGCGCTTGGCTGTGACAAATAGTAAATGTCATCTACACATGCGCGAATCGATTTCTAATCTACAGGGCATAAATACCTTTAAAAGATCTATACTTGTTATTGATATCAATACTGTATATATAGACTAGGTGTATTACATGTGAGAGCTATATAAATTATCAGCAATACGTTACGCATTAACAAAATTACTTCGTTGTTGACGTTATTTAACGTCTATAGCACAAACGTTACCTTAGCGACGTTTGTAAACAGATAGGCGTGGTGTTGCAAGATGGCCGCGCCCGTTGATTCATAGCAGGGAGAGAAATAAACGTGATTTTTCTTGCTGTACAAGGCAGAATATGAATGAAAGGTGAGTGAATAAAATGATATGATATAAATTTATTTAGATATATAACTTCTGTAAATGCAACGCAGTTTTAAATTTCTGTATCACTTCTAGATATAAATATTCTTTGCGTAGTAAATTCCTAAGCACGGGTACATGTATCACCAATGAACGGAATTTATGTAAATACTTCTATTGTTTAGCAAGGCTTTGCATTAGAGTTTAATTTTGCTAATAGTAATAACGCAAGACCGCGAATGCGAGGGGTTTAAATCCCGTAAAAGCTGTAACATGACTTGATGCATGATGAGCTTGTGTTATGGAACGCCGTTTCAACCTATGTGATTTTAAGTAGTTTTAGTGCACGCTTGTCGATTACCTCGGTGTTAGATACAGATAATTATTACAGACTTGGTCTAATACAATATACAGTGAAAATAAGTCAATGAAATAGTTTGCTAGTAGAACTAAAAGAAACAATAGATGTGGTCAGGTCAACTAAACTTTATCTTCTATCTGACCTCTATTTGACAAGCCTGAGACTCAATGGCACAGCCTGGATGATTTACTAACTTATGTTAAATATACATTTACGATTATCTATATTTATTTATATTGGAAATTACCTCTTTCTTAATATTTCCTATGTTTTATATGTTGACTTGGGAATTGGGAAATCTTTTACGAATCGTCTACCGTGGCATCGTATATACTGTCTCATCGTACAACACAACGAATAATAACTGGGGGGGGAGGGGGGGGGGTGTTCCGAACATAGTACCTCTCATCTTGAAGCCATTTGCGCTACCGAAAGCTATATCGGTTCAATTATCCCTAAGATATTTGTACAGGTACTTATAAAATTGAACAAAACTGAAATGTAAAGTATATTTCAAATTCTACTCGATTATAAGTATGAATAATTAAAGCATTACTTTCCCCGCTGTAGTGTTCTGACAAGCTTATTTCCGCCAGCTTATAGCAGATTTGACAATACCTAGATACCTTTTTATCTTCTAACAGGTTCTTGAAGCTAGCGGTGTTCCATAAATGTTTTTGTTCTTGAAACATTAATGTATGAATGCCACTGATAATTCAAAAACTATAAGTTTCTTTCTTATTGTTTTAGTGTCGTAGTCACTTTTTGTATGTTTCTTTATGATCTTTATTTTCTAAAGTGACTTGCATATGTATATAGAAAGTGTTTGTCGAGAGCATGAAATATTGCTTCACAGCATTAGTAATAATATAAATAATAATAAGTAAAGATCGCACTGACTAACATACCTTTTAATTGGAGAGCGTTAAAATAAGACAGATTTACACAAAACCTTAGAGGGATTAATTAATAAAATGAGGAATGGCATTAAATGAATGAAGGGGAATGAATGAATGAATGAATATAATTCAATGAATCGATTATAATACAAAACTACATTAAGTACAGTTGTAGAAATCTCTCTCACTAAATGTTACCACTTTATTGACATCAGCTTCATTATCTTTCAGTATAATTATAGAGAGAAGAGACAGAATCAATCAATAAGATGCCCTGTGGTCCTCGACAGGTCGTCCTTCTTCTTGCCGTTACTGCTGCCAGCTTTGTGACGTGTGAGTACTATTGTCTTACGTGGGGCATATATTTATCTGTGTATTTATGTACGGATTCAATTAAGACTGATAGTTCTATGAATAGCTTCCAACCTTGTTAGACGATATATTAACTCAATATCATGCATAGACAAAGGTATGAAATGGTAAAGCGCAAGATAAAAAGGTTCTGTCATAAATTTTAGGAGAAATACATAAACTTTAGAAATTCACAATTTTGTATTACATCTATGCCTTTTTTACATTCATTAATTTAGTAAGTTTTATTTTCCTATTGATAAATTCATTGTTTCATTCATTAATATTTTTCAGTCATTTATTAAATTTCATACATGCCATTCATGTGGCGAATCTTTGTATTTGTATCGCACGAAGAAGTAAGCTAATTTGGTATATCTCCCATGTAATCTAAGTGCATACTTCATTCTGTAAAGGGCGAATTTAAACAATGAACATACGTATTTATACGAATGTACGTATGACTAAGTGAATATAAAATCCACTCCTTTGTTTTATCGGCAATATAAGTATAGATGATTTAGGAGAGAGCACATATCCTGACGTCATTATCGAGGGTACTTCTATTTACGAGGGAACTTCTCACAAATACAGCCTATAAGAGTCCATCAAATCTCAGTTATATAATATACAGCTGAAACTTCCCATTTCCGATTTCTGGCGAATTTGGTTTAGTGAGAATAATACAAGGCGGGAGTGATAGTCTGTTTCCATAAAGACTTTAGGTTTATTTATCTATTTATTCATTTACTTTATTTATTTATTTTATTTTTGTTTTCCTTCTATTGTGTTTTCCTGCTCATAGGCCCTACTGCCCTTTTGATTTAACATTTTCGCCTACATCTTAAACGTCGAATAATTATTTATTCTTTCTCATCCCAAAACACACACTGTGGGCTGTCTACAATTGAACAAGATACATGAGTGTGTTTTACCTTTGTTAAAGTTGTTCCAATGACATAGACTACTTTAAAAGTAGTCTGTTTCTGCATTATTCAAAAGGAAATGTTCGGTAAGTAAATTAGTAAGAATTAAAACACGGCCTTGATTTATGTTTTTATTCTCTGGTCCCATTGCCTTAACAATCTTTACTGCCTCAGTCAAAAATTCTTTTTTTTAATATCCTTTGATTTCTATAAATCAACACGAAACACTATACATAGGTACATGATTGACATTACATAACATAACCCTGAATGATTCAGTCTTTCATACGAACGTCATTTTAACAACATAACAACCATTGCCGTATGTAGGGGGTGCAACGGAATGTATGGAAGCTGAGATGTGACATAACGTCTAATCAAGATATGATTATAGATAATGTTAGAGATTGACCGATACATTACACTATTACGTTTAACTAGTGGGATTATACATTTAGCATTGCAGGGTCATAAAATACCCATCAGTAGTTTTAACAAAGACATGAGTGTATATACAAAAAGTACATCTATACAACAACCCTCAATACAAATAATGATATAAATAATAATAGTAATTTATGATTATTAAGCCGGTGTGGCACAGTGAATAATGGGTCCCGGGTTTGATCCCCTCCGCGGTGTCCTGTCTTTCTGATAAGACAGTGTAAAGTGAAGTCCCGTGTCACTGTAGACGTGGCAAATAAAATCCCTCTCTGCTTCGAGGAGAGCCGGGGGGGGGGGGGGGGGCGGTTTCAAAGGCATACATTTCTTTACAATGCTTCAGGCAGATGCTGTCACCATATACGTGAAATAATCGTGGAGTCGTGAAATAATCGTGGAGTGACGTAAATAATAATCAGTCAATCAATCAATCAATCAGTCAATCATCATCATCATCATCATCATCATCATCATCATTGATCAATCAATCAATCTAATCAAAATAATTTACACTTTACACTTTGTCATCTATCTGTAGAATAGCTATATGTTGAATCAAGCCATTACTGGCCCATTTGTTAACATTTCATTACAAACTATATGTGTAGGTAAATGGATATGCCCTGCAGGTTTTAATCAACTTAATGTGAATAACTGGAAAAAGCTGGGTTGTTGTTGAGAACTCTGTGTTACAATCAGACATCAGCTATAGTGAAAGCTGCAGATCTTTGACCTGCTATAGGGTATGGGGACTGCACGGGATGTTTACATATCTTGGCAACGTTAATCCACAACACAGGTATCAAAAACACCCCAGTCTGATGTTACAAATCGCTACATGCTGTGCTGTTTGAAGTGAATTACACAACAAGTATATTTGTGATATCGATTTCGGACGAAATTTGCATTGAGATGTGTACATTATTTATATTCAGATTTAGTATTGAAAATCTGTCAACTGCAGAAAGTATCCACCATACTGCTAATGCATTGATACGGGCGTTAACACTGGCAGATATTACGTGTATGCTCGTATGTGATGAATGTTATAAAGTATATAGAGAAGAGATGGAATAGTCGGAATGGAGCATGGAACTGGTTGTGAATAAACCATATTGTCTTAAAAATATGTATAACGATGTTCACAGAATATAATTCTGAATATTAAATCAAAACGGAAGATTTGATTGATTTTCAGTGTACTCTCGTTTTACATTTTCCTACATGTATAAAATTGTGTTTTTGATCGGGGTGTCGACGTTACATGGCAAAGACAACTACGAGAGAGAGAGAGAGAGAGAGAGAGAGAGAGAGAGAGAGAGAGAGAGAGAGAGAGAGAGAGAGAAACATTTCTTCATTCTCCGCTCTAAGTATCTTCAGTATCGCTTGTTCTCTGTAAATGATCACATGAGCCCCCGTCACACTGTCATAAAGTTTGGACCTCGGGTTGTAACGTACCACAGCTGTCACACTGACACTGTCATAAAGTTGGACCTCGAGTTGTAACTTGTCACAGTAGTCACACTGTCATGGTGTTTGGACCTCAAATGTAATTTGTCATAGCTGTCACACTATCATAAAGTTTGGACTTCGGGTTGTAACGTACCACAGCTGTCACACTGACACTGTCATAAAGTTTTGACCCCGAGTTGTAACTTATCACAGCTGTCACACTGTCATAGTGTTTGGACCTCAAGTGTAACTTGTCATAGCTGTCACATTGTCATAAAGTTTGGATCTCGGGTTGTAACGTACCACAGTTGTCACACTGACACTGTCATAAAGTTTTGACGGCGAGTTGTAGCTTATCACAGCTGTCACACTGTCATAGTTTTGGGCCTCGAGTTCTAGCTTATCACCGCTGTCACACTGTCATAGTATTTGGGCCTCGAGTTGTAGCTTATCACAGCTGTCACACTGTCATAGTGTTTTGGCCTCGAGTTGTAGCTTATCACAGCTGTCACACTGTCATAGTTTTGGGCCTGGAGTTGTAGCTTATCGCAGCTGTCACACTGTCATAGCGTTTGGGCCTCGAGTTGTAACTTATCACAGCTGTCACACTGTCATAGTGTTTGGGCCTCTAGTTGTAATTTATCACAGCTGTCACACTGTCATAGTGTTTGGGCCTCGAGTTGTAGCTTATCACAGCAGCACACTGTCATAAAGTTAGGACCTCGGGTTGTAACTTATCACAGCTGTCACACTGTCATAGTGTTTGGGCCTCGAGTTGTAGCTTATCACATCTGTCAAACTGTCATAATGTTTAGGCCTCGAGTTGTAGCTTATCACAGCTGTCACACTGTCATAGTATTTGGGCATCGAGTTGTAGCTTATCACAGCTGTCACACTGTCATAGTATTTGGGCATCGAGTTGTAGCGTATCACAGCTGTCACACTGTCATAGCGTTTGGGCCTCAAGTTGTAGCTTATCACAGCTGTCACACTGTCATAGTTTTGGGCCTGTAGTTGTAGCTTATCACAGCTGTCACACTGTCATAGTGTTTTTGGCCTCGAGTTGTAGCTTATCACAGCTGTCACACTGTCATAGTGTTTTGGCCTCGAGTTGTAGCTTATCACAGCTGTCACACTGTCATAGTAATTGGGCCTCGAGTTGTAGCTTATCACAACTGTCACACTGTCATAGTATTTGGGCCTCGAGTTGTAGCTTATCACAGCTGTCACACTGTCATAGTTTTGGGCCTGTAGTTGTAGATTATCACAGCTGTCACACTGTCATAGTTTTGGGCCTCGAGTTGTAGTTTATCACAGCTGTCACACTGTCATAGTGTATTTGGCCTCAAGTTGTAGCTTATCACAGCTGTCACACTGTCATAGTGTTTTGGCCTCGAGTTGTAGATTATCACAGCTGTCGCACTGTTATAAATTTTGAACTTCAAGTCGTAGCTTAGCTATCACACTGTCATTAAGTTAGTACCTCTAGTTGTAACTTATCACAGATCGTCAGGTGTCGTACAGGGCTCCAACCGATCTTTTATAGGCGGTACTAATGCTTCTTCATTTCGCCAGCACCTAGAAAAAGTAGCCTAAAATATTTGACGATTTTAGGCTAATTTGAAATAGCAATAACTCTTCTATCGTGCAGGACTCGAACAAATGCCATTACATGTCGTAGAGATGTTTTTTATACCTCCAGTACCTGGCAGGTAGTGGGTAGAAAGTTAAACGGTTTGATATTCTCGTGCGAGTTTTCGTGTTCTGCAAAATAGCAATGCCTCATACTTTAACAAAAGGTAACAAACTTGTTTTTGTAAAAGTTAATCCCCAACAAAGTCACAATTACTTTTAACCCATATCGAAATCCTAACCTCTTTGTGTATTTTGTAGCAGTAATATTATTATTATCATTTATCCACTCTATATATATTCATACGCTTTTAGGGTTTGGTTTGATTTATCCAGACTTTATACATGTCAGGAGAACTTGAAATCCGGATCACTGAAACTGCTTAAATTGTAAGATGTCCATCTCTGAAATGTGCAATATTCTCAAGAAGAACGCTAAAACATACCTTGATTTTATTATTCAATAACTGTTCTTCATAATATTTCACAGAACAAAGACGATAGGCTTTCGTTTAATGAGTTCTTTTAAGGCTCAAAAAAGGACCCGACCATCATACAGGCATTGACATTATACGACATGGGTCAGAGTGGTCAAGCATCTGGTCAGTGATGGGAACCATGTGATCTGCTGATTCTTGTCTGTGTTACTGACATTTATTATCATGTTTGTTTCTCGTATGATTTTAATACATTAACCTTAATGAATATGCCTGGATGATTGATATTCCATTTAGTTAAACATATCTATGCAACTCATATCCTTTATA
The DNA here is from genome assembly GCA_035048485.1 of Pteria penguin. Lineage (NCBI taxonomy): Eukaryota > Metazoa > Mollusca > Bivalvia > Pterioida > Pteriidae > Pteria > Pteria penguin. The sequence goes on from CM068586.1 coordinate 31,763,795, forward strand.
CAGAGTATGGATGAAGAATTTTCTAATACTTGCGACATTTTCTCCTCCAAATTCATTTTATTGGTAAAATAGTACATAATTTATGATCTGTCATCAGGATCAAAATTATATCCTATTCATTCAAACAAAACGAAGTATTAAATGATTCTTTGTATCCCTTAACCACGCGTGTATCTATAAGAATTTGGCATGACCAATTTAATTTCTTTAATTATAATATACTTTCCTCTATGGCGCCTTATTAGATGTTTTATTTAGATTGTCTCCCATGAAGGCAAATGCAACTATGATGTTGGTTCGTAGTATTTACGTTGTGTATAAAATTGCATTAATTGAGACATGTTTTGCGACATACAAAATTGTTGTGGCAGATGAAAACAGTTCCATGCTCAAAACACCTTAATAATGAAATGTTTTTGTCAACGTTCGAAAATAAATATCTCGGTTCCACATGCAGATGTAAAATTTTCCTCCCTTTAAATGAGGTATGATACTGAGCGTTACTTCACGGAAAACTGCATCATTTGTCCTTAGAATTATGATGTGCAAGTTTTCGAACGAATATTGGTTGTACATTTACCGAAAAATTTGATTCGTTTCTGAACAGTATTTGAAGATTGACATTGCAAAAGAATGAGTACGTTTGCCATTACAACATTAATTGCAAAACGAGCCGTAGATTGACTTTACAATCAATCAGTTTCATCATTCGACAGTAGCTTTGATGAATTTCCGTAAATGATATAGAGCTTTTTTCAGTATTAGTGAATTTGTAATTTAATATTAAATGTTATACATATGGTGTGTTATGCATTTATAGTTAAATACATTCTTACGTAACATACATATTATTGCCTGGAGTACTGTGATTAAACGTGACACACAAAATTAGTCCGAAATGTCAGACTCGAGCATGAGACTTGGGTCTGACATAGAGAATCGACGGAAATTGAGCAAAATCCAAACGTTTTATAATTCACCAACCGCTTTATCATTCACATATTTACATCCAAACTATGATGCTTTTATATTCGAAAGCTCAATTCAAGTGGCAATTGCCTTTTAACATTCTTCCTCCGAATTTCCTTCTATTGCATTTAAATTGGAATTTATCTAAAAATAGAATTCGTGAAAAAAAATCTGCCAAAAGATGTTTAAAATCGGTTGTTACAGAGCTTTTTATCCGACTTTCTGGTAAAGAAGTTTTATAGATCGGATATTAATAGGTGCATGGCAAAGCGAATTGTAAGTAATACCCTACTAAATACAGTTTCAGCTTTGATAAGTTCCTGTTGATTCTTTCTATAGGAGAAATTCAAACCGAAGTCTCAAGCTTGTGTCTGACACTTCGGAGTAACACGAAATATCGGTAATTGGATGTCTCTGAATGTGTTATGAATTGTATACTATACCAATACGTATCTGTAAATGAGATGTACATGTTAAGCATACATATTTTGTTATTCACATTTGAGTTACATATTAATGTCAGAGCAGAAAGAATATGCGAGTACATGTGTACTATTTAATGTTATAGTGCCGGTTTCAATAATTTTCAAACACTTTAAAACGTAAAATTGAAATGCGAAAGATGATGTGGTATCATATAAAATGACAGCGTCACTGAAATGTAGAAATCGAAGGTAATGTTCCTGTGTATACTTACATATTTTGAAAAAAAAAATATATATGAAAGAAAAAAGAGGAGTTACCGGCTCAGTTATGTGGCAGAAGTCACCATGGAACTATACAATACATGAATATAAATAATATAATAGAACATTTAACACATAACAAAAATATTTGATTGTAGTGCAATTACGATACCGACTTAGGACGGTTATTTAATTTGACAAAAGCCAAACAAATGGTGTGGTTAACCGGTTTACGGGCCCACCTTCCCACTCACCGTAACAGCAGATCAATCAAAAGACGTACATTTAAAAATTTATAAATAATCCTCCATGTAAAAAACAAGGGTCAACAGGTATCGCATATTGAGAGGTCATAAAAATATAAACACGTAAGGTATTGTAAAACACATAATGGTATAAAAATATATGCGACATCAACATGATAAACCGTGCTCTGCCAGTCTGAAAACGAGCTAAGACCCTAGATCTGTAGGAGTCCCGACTAACAGTCAGAGGGGACGAGGTTCAGGACCATGTCTCCTCTGAAAGAGGTTTGGACAAGGCCCGTCATATAGTCCCCACCGCCCTGTTAGTCAGCGTGCAACGTTCAAGTAAAAGTCTGCATAAGGCTGTAGAGGGGCCAAATACAAGACCTATAGTCTTTTTGATTATCTCAATATCATATTGTCTATTTAGGAGACGTTTGACTATTTTATTACATGATAAAATAACGTTATCGGAGCCTTTTACTTTCCTTAGTTTATATACGAGATCACCGTAAAAATTAGGATGGGAAATTCCATTGAATACATATTGTTGAAAAGAAATATTTCCAAATTTAGATAGAAGTTCTGAATAAGATCTGAAGAATTTGCCGAATGTTTTTCTTAGCTTGTGATATCTGTAACCCTGAGTTAAAAGTTTAGTAGTAATTTGTAAATTTCGTTTATGAAAGTCCAAAACATCGGTGCAGCCTCTGACAAATCGAACTAATTGAGATATATAGATACCATATGATGGGAGTCGAGGGACATCGCCATCCAAGTAAGGGAAATTTACAATAGGAAATCCAAAATCCTCACGTTTATCATAAATATTAGTATATATTAGGTTGTTGATAATTTTGATGTTTAAATCTAAGAAAGGTGTAGATTTATCTCAAGTATTAGCTTTATTCAATGTGAGCTCTGGTGGATATATTTCTGATATAAATTGTTTGAATTCAGGGTTGTCGATAACCAAAATGTCATCCAGATATCTGCAAGTATTATTAAATTTGTCAATGAGGTCAAAACGTTTTGATTTTTGAATAGAAACCATAAAATCCCTCTCATAACAATAAAGAAATAAATCTGCTATCAGAGGTGCGCAGTTAGTACCCATAGGAATCCCAACTATTTGTTGATATATCTTGCCATCAAATTGCACAAAAATATTATTCATGAGAAAATCTAGTGCTTTACATAATTCCTTGCAAGTCCAGTATTTATATGAAGTATATTGTTTGTTGGAAAAGAATCCAGAGTTATTGGAAGTACATAAGTACGTTTTAGATTCTCAGTGAAAACACCATTGTATAAGAGACAGCAACTTGCTTTTAATCAAATCATGAGGCAGAGATGTATAAAGTGTAGAAAAATCAAATGTAGAAATTTGAGTCGCTTTGAAATTTAGCGAAAGAAGTTTGTTTATAACTTCATATAAACAAACAGCCTTTACTTACCTTTGACAATTAGCTATGATATAAAAATGACAAGTAATTTGTAATATGACTTGACATATATAGATATATGTAATATATAAACGTTTTATGTTGAATAAAGGTGTGTTTCACGTTTGCTAGAAACCCTCTTTCATGACCATGCCATAATAAAGATTCCATTCAATTCCTCATGCTTGTGTTTATATCATTTATTGTAAAAGCTTTCGACATCGACTGTATGACTCAGATCGTCGCTGAGACAATACCTCGTGCATTGGTCCTCTCAACAACTTTATGCATACTTTTCCTTTTGCGTTGTGCATTGATGACCAGGGCAACAGGAACTCCAAGACGGACGTTCACTAAATTTGGTTGTATGAGATAAGATCCTAACCCTTGTCGCGCCTAATTATTAGGGGGACTTCTACAGATGAGGTATATTTGCGCGTTCTCAGATGGACAGTATAAGGTAGGTTCATTTCATGTTTATGTCAAATTTATTGTATTTGATATTGATATAATTATAAACTTTGATAAATCATTTTCATAATCATTCATATGAATTTTAAAATATACTCAATATAGACAATAAAACATTTTTTTTTTTAAGTTACTATATAAAATAATGGTATTAAACATTGTTTTTATTCTCTCCAGTTAAAAGTAATACCGATTATCAGGATAGACTAAACATGAAGTTAACAAGATGTGTTTGTGAAATACTATGTTCTTAAGATACTTGATATTAAGGTCAAAGATGACGACCGAGGTCACAATTTCATTAATTATGGTGCGAATAGATATTATTGCAAACAGCAGCACACCTGGCAAATATGGAAGCCTTATTATCATATAATTTAAAAGTGAAGCCTAAAGGCAATTTAGATAAATATACCAAGTCATAAGTAGATCCAACCTGACGGTCAAGCTAAAACAATTTAACCTGGACCTATCAATCCTAAACAGTTTTGAGTACTGTATAAAACATCCGTAAGAAGCATTTTATTTAGTGACAACGCAGTCATGTCGGATCTTATTGTCGTTGACTCCATTTCATCTTTTTGTTCGTGTGATCAATCTAGATTTGTATATCAACCGGTGGGCCATAATGTCACATCCGACCTTCCCTTATGTTTTTGCTCCTTGATTAAGGACAGTAATACAAATTACCATCCGACATACTTTTCAGTCAGGATAACAAATAAATAATGTTGTAAAATAGAGAGGGTCAATGTAATCAACATACCACAACCCTATTGTCGTTTTTATATAATCACTATGTATTATTCATAACAATAATAATAATAATAATAAATGGCATCTTCAATAATGCCATACAAAAGTTTGTCGGAGAAAAAATTCAGCAAGGAATTGAAATTAATGCGCCATACGACTTTCGTGAATATACGGCGCAAAATGGCGGCGCCAAACAATGAAAACAGTGAAATGAATCAATTCTCATACAGAGTAAGTAATAGTTAAAGTAGGAGTAATGTAATGGACAGAACGGAATTACCACGTCCCGTTATCGTTTTCGTGTTTCTTATAATATTCCTTTTTTCCACCCAAGGCAAAAACGCCAAACAAAACATAGAACGACACACACAAATATTGTAGTGAACCTTCGATGTATCATGCATAAAATCAAGGTAACTATAAATAACCATTTATTGAGTCATTTTCTTTCCCGCGATCCAGTGTAACACAGTTAAATCATTCGATGTATGGAAACTTGTTCGTGCAAACGAATTAGTATTGTGAATGTGATAATGTGATTTATTAACGCTTCTTCGACATAAGTAATGTCTATGAATAATTTCTGTTACTTATGATTGTTATTTGTTTATTTTGTAGTCAATCTGTTCCACTGTCCTAACCTGATAATAAAGAATTAAGGATGGAATTGAATTGTCATGATGGATATTCTTGATATAATTAACTGACACTACAAGTAATATAATCACAGCAGTTAAGAATTGCGGTTTGTCCTGGTCCACTTGTGATTTCTGCTTATATGTCACAATGAAATCAGATATCTTCGAGCGATATGCAAACATACAACAATAAACATGACAGTTAATGAAGTAATAACATGAGTAAAAATTGGAGGTATACATTCTGATTATGCACATACATAAGGTTAGCATGCTCTGATGTTATGACATTATTCCGACAATAAGTTAAATTTGAATTTAATTGATTGGTGTCCAAATACCACATGATCTCTGACACTGTCAAATGTAACGATTTTTATGCTCTTACCGACAACATTCGTATATAATATTTACTTCTATACACAAACAGATTTGTTTGTACAATTTCAAATTAAATGCCACAATTTTCTGATTACAAACTGAAATCCACCCCTTTCCCACTGATTTGTCATGGTATTCAACCGCCATCAAAAAATACCAACAATAACATTACTAATTACTTTTTCTGATATATTGGCGCATCACAGTATTATAATTGTTGGAAAACAAATTTTAAAGCTGTATACCCTATGTTCGCTAGTACAGTGCATATTGTAGGTAATTTTATTCTAAATTGTTTGGTTATTTATATAAGCCTATTAAAAAGGGCCCTTGCAAATGTTGTGATGAAATTCGTCGTATTAAGTGAGTGTCTAAATCGCGATGGTTAAAACAAAATTATCACGTGATCTAATTCGGAAGCCGCATCATGAAGCGCGAGGTAAATAAACTCGACGCGTGACTTAAAAAATCTGCAATCAAGTCACTGAAATTGTTTTCTTTTGGAGTTTCCTTTCGTTGTATTTGTTTTGATTAAACTGCGCATGCACGAAGTCAGGTTATGGTTGTATCGATGGAATATCGGCTTTAGTTATGAAGTTTTGTTTTTTATTTTGATATTTCCGGGGGTCTGAAGCAACAAAAAAAATGTTATTATGGCACAATTGATTACTTCAGCCATACGAGAAAAATACAGCTTTTGTTTAACATGCTCTAATTTTTAAATTTATACCGAATTGTAGGGTATACAACTTTAAATCATGTTTTATAGATGAATTACCCTCTGCGAATACATATGTCTTTTGCTAACTTTCAAATTCTACTGATTTTTAAGTGAGCACATCACTTCTCACTTAAAAATTAGAAGAATTTGAAAGTTAGCAAAAGAGAAAACTGAAGACATCCGACAAAGCTGAATGACAAAAATTACTAAGGCCATGCACACAGCACATGATAATAGTAGAATATACAAGGAAAAAAGACATTACAAAAATAACCGATTGTGCTGCGGTTACGATGCCGACAATTGAGGTAACAAGCGTCATTCAATTGTTGTGGTTAACTGGTTTGCGGGCGCCCACCTTCCCACTAACCTCAAAAGCAGCACAATCAAAGGACACACATCTAAAAAATTTATAAATAATCCTCCGTATAAAGGAACAGCAGGTTTCTCAAGAAGAGAGGTCATAAATTTTTTACTACACACGAAACGTTTAATAATATCAAAAATATGTAAGGCGACATCAACATAAGTAAACCGTGCTATGCCCGTCTGTAAGCCGAGCTCATATCCTTGATCAATAGGTGTCCCGACTAACAGTCAGAGGGAACGAGGATCAGGACCTTTTCTCTTCTGTGAAAGTTTGGACAAGGCCCGTCATAGAGTCCATACCGCCCTGTTAGTCAGAGTGCAACGCTCAAGCAAAAGTCTACATTGAGTTGTACAAGAACTATCGTCTTAGCGATAATTCTCGGGGTCATACTGTCGATGTGGAAGACGTTCTATAATTTTGATAAGATTACATCTGTCTCCTTCATCGAAGGGCTATATCTGATTTTAAAATAATCATTTATAAAGGTGATATTCCTAATGTGATTTGCTCCCCATATTACACATAATCTATATAATTCACGTTTTACATCCATTTTTTTTATTATTTCTCTCGGAACATGCTAGTTCTGCTCTAAAAGCAGTTAAGGTCATATAATAAAAGCATATTACAAAGTTCTGCAATGTCGCGTTTAGTAATAGTGACATCAATTAATTTTTGTCAACAAGAAATTCCTGCGAAATAATATAGAAACTCCATTTTTCGAAATTTCTCAAGCTTGTAAGTCTCTACAGTTGCATTTCTACCTCTCTACCACACGACTCAATTAAAACTAAATGGGGTCTCTCATATGCTAGTGATGCCAATTTAATAGCAACACAAATTACTGGGATTCCAATGGGCACTAACTGCGTACTTCATGTTTCAGACCTGTTTTGTATTGTTATGAGATGGATTTCATGCATAAGTTGACAAATCTAACGTTTCAATCTTATTTTTATGTTTTATGACACACATAGTCAATTAGATGATATAATAACAATCGATAACCTTGACTATGAAAGATACTTTGATACATATAATCCTGTACTTCGGTGAATCAAGCCAATAAATTTGATAGGGCTTTCCTGGGACATATACATTACAATTGTTGACTAGAATTTATGATAAACTTTTTTCCTCTGGTTAGATGGGGATTCCCCTTGACTTAGTCATATAATAATAAAATTAAAATGTATTTAAGATTGTTAAAAGTATGAGAATTTTACCCAGTTTCCAGAGTAGCATAAATATACACTGCGGTACATTGTTGCGAGTGCTATTGTAGCAGAATACCAGCTGCTTTCTTACACAGAGCAGATTCTGTCATATAATTAAGGAGGACCAATACTAGTGAAAAATCTCAAAAACTTGATAATCAGGACCGCAAATTGTAGTTTACATTTGGTAACATATTCACTAACGAAAATAACGATTAAAAATTCTAATGGCTTTCCATGCTTTTTACCAAGTTATAGGTATGATATGAACATAAGACCAAATCGCAAATTCATGTTAAGAAGATTCGCCATTTTTGTTGTTGAGTTGTCCTGTTATGACCTATACAGTGTGTTTCTGTCATGAAACAAAAATACATAAATAATTTACTTAGTGATTTTAAGTATTTCTAAGAATTTTATACTAAATTTTGACCCAATTTACACACTTTTGGGTTCATAACTGGCTATTTTCACACTTTTTCATGATACTGTAAAACTTCAACCCCCCCCCCCCCCCCCATACTAAGTGATGTGAAAAAATAAAATGATCATCAGAATGAACATAAATTGTCTATTATGGTTCTTTATTATCATACTAATTGTTTGCCGTGGGAAAATGAACACCTTTCCAGATTAATTAAAATTCTACAAATATGCTGCTTTTATGCCCTTTACTTGAAAATGACTTGCAGGTAAATTGTATAGACTGCAAATTATCATATACAATGTACTTAGAAATCGCTTTTCAAAAATCATAATATGTACATATTAAACAAAAATTATTAGACACTAATTACTTTAAATTCAAATGGTTAATCAACGCTCAAAAGGAAAGGAAGTGATACAGAATTTAAAAATGCCAAGGTCAAGGTCAGTATTCAAAAGCTCACCATCAAAATTAATGTTATATACATTTAAAAATCATCAAGCGATATCATGTAAGCATATTCAATGGCAAAACTAATTCATTCAAAAGAGTTTTTGATAACCATCTAGGAACATTGACCTTTCTATTACCTTGCCATAGAATCATTTTACAAATTCAAATAACAAAAGTTCTTATGTTTTCAAGCTTTCATTATTGATAAATACATCTCCGTATTTTGCATGCATTTGTGTTATCATTTTACATTTGAAATACACTAAGAACTTGATAAAAAGTCATATGAAGCACAAATGTTAAATGCGTATGTCAAAATTATAAAATTGGCATTGTAAAAGTCCCCTCCCCAAATAAATAAAATAAAAAAAGACTAAACATTTGTGTGTTTCCTGTAACCCGACCGACCCTAATTTTTGGCGCCAACCCTAAACCTTTTAAGGCATTTTTAGTGGAAAATAAATCAAATATGCCATTTTTATCTCGAAATGTACTTTTAGATATCTAAGAGATAATTATTATGTAATTGGCAACGATGATTTCTTCAAGAGCTAGGTTGATCATTAACTGATTGACTCCAATATCAATATGGCCAAATTCCCTATAAAGTAATAGGAATGGGTTCTCATTTTAAAAGTCAAGGTCTCTGTGAGATTGACCTGATGACCGTGAACTTAATATGGATACATTTATATCTCCTAGACAGACAGACCCACGACATAACATAATACTACCGTTTGAGTATAAAGATGTATAAAGGAATAATTATGTCAAACAGTTTTATTTACTCAGATATTCAGTGAGTTTATTAATCACAGACTTTGATTTTGTGAACTTCGTCATCTTAGAACTAGCCGTAACAGGTTCAGAAAAAACATTACGGATGCCATCTTAGAACTAGCTGTAACAGGTTCAGAAAAAACATTACGGATGCCATTGTAGTGATCTCTTTTGTCTTCAGATGTGACAAACTGATAAAAATGTTCAAGTTTCATCGATGTAACAGCTGATAACTTTCTGTTTCAAAAGTGAATCAAATGTTGCTTTTGTTGTATAATATGTCCAGGAAAAATCCATGGCAAGATAAAATGTTGGATCAGATGCTAATATTTTCACATACAATGGGGATATTTGACTGTACGTATCCGTTTTGAGTTTTACATATTGCAGCATTCTTCTATGAGTAGAGACGCTAGAGATTCCGAATGCATGATGGGTTATGACGTTGGTTTTATCCTAGGCCATAAGGCAACTTTTCAGTAATTTTTTGCAAATACCATTATAAATATTTTGAAATCCACATTTGAAATCAATGAAGAAGCATACATTGATGATATATATTTAATTCTTTCCTCATTTAAGATAATAATCATGGTAAAACAAAAGATGACAAAAAATAAGGTTTTACTTAGAAATTAAGGATAAATCCCAAGGACTATAACTCATAACAAGTCACCAGTGTGGATCATCTAAGCGTTTGTGAAATAGTCTCATTTCTTCAAAGTAGTGACATCTTCCAATGCATTATGTGCAGCGTAATCAGTAAAGACTATATCCTCGAATAGCCGAATTCTGTGGTATTAACGATGTAACCAATAAAAAGGGTCATTAAAACCCTTGCACTCAGCCATTGCGTTTCTTGTTTATACGTATTTATATATATTTCTACTCTTGCAAGTTGAAAGTAATAAGCCACCTATCTACGAGAAGGTTTTCACACGACTAATCGTCGTTTTTAAAACAGATTTATGCCTTCTCCCTATATACAGATCTACACTAACGTACAGAAACGTAAGAAAATTTTTGTAAAAAGGATAATATTGAAAATGACTGAATTCTTAATATTTGTTAATTGGCTTTAATCAATGTATTTTTCTGTTTGTACATTTGACTTTAATGTTTTGTGGTGAACGGGAAGCTGAGTCCGTTAACCGAGTGACCGCACTTATGGAGTGACTGTTGTCGTTTCAAGTGATCTTATGTTGGTATCGCAACTGCATCGTTATGCAACCTATTACGTAATATGAATAATATCCAGTGTCATCATGATATTTTATGATTCAATTTAACGGAACACGTATAATAATTTTGACCGGATATGATAATGATGTTATACGTGTGATGTTTAAACTTACCCAGAGTTGCTGAATTGTGATGTAATGTAAATCCAGAAATAAAGTGACGTCCTCTGTAGTCAAACAAAACTCTAACAATTGTGTTATATTGTAAATCCATTCAAACACACCCCCGATAAATTAATTATTTGTTTATGACGTCATAATGGAACAGACGAACATTTCCGTGTTCCGTCTCCTTTTCAGAGAACACCCTAAATTCAAGTAAATGCGTTTCTTCATAGGAACGTGACATGAAACAAATTCTTTAAAGGGACATAGTCCGAGACTGGAAAATTTTAGCATGAAAAGGATAAATTACGACAATATCTTATTTTTCCTGTATTACATAAATTACAAACTTTGTGTTAATTGCAAAATTTAAAATTGAAATTCCTCAATGTTTTCGTAGAATAAAGGTAATTGAGTCGAATTAAATTCGACTAGTATCAATTCCCCAAATACGGCGATGCTCCGCCCATAATCATGCGCGTGCATGGATATTCACTGTAGAAAACAACAAAAATGTTTCACATGGAGAAATACGAGCACGCGAAAAGCAAAAGTGTGGTAGAAAATAACTATACACAAACTCAGAGGCCAAAAACAGAAAAGTGGAACAAATGTTAGAATCGGGTTTCATTGTCACGTGATTTCCTCTGACCGACCTCATCAATATTCAAGAAGTTGGCCTGGTTATGTTGCAAATTTAAAACGGGCATATCTCGTTAAGGACATCGACTTTGGTAACGATACGTTTTACACATCTTAGATAATATACTAGCAATCGATTGCCGTTTAAGAAATCCGTTTACATTTTTTTTATACTTTTCCCCACTTGAATCAGACCATGCTCCTTTAAGATTAAATTAAACTAAGAGACCTAAAACTGAACAAGTCATAAGGAAAACAGTGAAAACTACTGAAACACAACTATAAAAATTTGCTATGTAATATGTAATGATTGAAGTTCTATAACTGAAACGTCAATGGTATTTCCGTAATCAAGTGTTCTTCCTGGTATTATATTAGAAAGTCTTACTGAATTCGGATACTTGGACACAGTCTATTAAGTGTCAAATTCTTTTATGATAAGTGGCAGAGTCATTTCTGAAGCAAGTCTGTTTAAATTAAGTTAGCAGAAAATTAATGCAAATAGAACGCCAAACATCATACGAGAAAAATATCTCGAATGCATATCTGTTTCATAGTAAAAATCTGTGATACCGATCCAATTTCCAGAACTCGAAGTCAATAGAATATGGCAATACATAAATATAAATATAACACAAGCAATCACAAACCCCTGTTAAAACAGAGGTGGGATCAGGTGCCATTGGGGAGTAAGCATCCCCTTCTTACCGGTCACACCAGCCGTGATGCCGTAAATATAGTATTGGTACAGTATTGGTAATGCAGACGGTCTGCAATGTTTTATGAATCTTACAGTGCGTTTCGTATCCCCTAAACCGAAGACTCGGAGATACTGAACATAGAACTTGTTACATAAAACATCATATGAAATAATCCTCAGTATATGAAAGTGCACGTGAGCTTCATACCCCTCGTCAAGTCTCGGGTATATAGAAATACATCTCGTTTAGCGTGCGATATACAGCAGTATAACAAACTCAAAATGAAAATTTCATTAAAAAAATTATTTATAAAATTCATATCACAGATAGCTTTATGTGAAACAAATATATGAAGCATACTCCTCATTTGATAAACAATACACACCGCATGTACACTGCTTTCGTAAATACATTCACATTGGCTATATATATTATGAATGAACATCAAATTATCGACAAAGATTGGAAGATTATTTATGTTGAACTTCAGTCTTGAATATTTTCCACACACATAAACATTCTTTCTCGGATAAGTGTATGTTAATGTGTATATTTGTAAATCAGCATTATAAAAAGTTGTAAATTAGTCATAAAACCAGTGATATTAGTAAACAAAATAATAAAATCATATAAAATGGTATAAAATGCGAACTTCGACAATAGTGGACGTAGTTCTGATTCGCAGAATGTTAAGCACATGTATGTACTTGCAGTACAGTTTAAAACATCAGCAGAACTCACAGTACTTTCTCAAATTACCATCACCGTTAATTAAACGTAGATATTTCAAACGCTGAAAGAAAAAATCATACAAAAAGGAATAATGCAGAAAGTATTAACAAAAGATTAGCCCTACAATTAGAAATATTGAAGTGCTCCAGAAACAACGACAACTCTTCAAAGTGGTAAGGGATCCATGGGACGGACATATGTAAAACTGAGATTACTTTCTTTAAAATAGCATAAGCACATTGCAGCTTTATAGCAAGGTACAGCAAGCTATGTATAAATTAAGGTATTGAATATTCAAACGCCATGGATTTTAACTAAAACTTATATAAACTTTTCTGTGTGACTACATGGCAGAATTGTATAACTATCCTTAAAGTGTATGGTACCGAAATACAAGCCATAACGTCATACAGGTATATGACACAGAATTAACAGATATTACTCGGCAACAAGAACTTAATAAGCGACCAAAAGTATTAATATCTGGTAAGCCACTGAAAGCAGAATTTTTATTTTGGTTAGAAGCGACCAGAGATGCTGCGGTAGGAGCAGAAGTAATTCTGACTTTAGCAGTGTATTTCGGGGTTAGTGTCATAGACTCTTTAAGTTTTGTAGTTGGGGGGTATGGTGAAGACGGTGATGATACAGGTGTGGTTTGTCTCGATGATGATGATGTTTCCTCCGTAACAATTTGCCGTGATGTTTTCTTTGTTTAAAGCACTGTCGCTGGATTATCTGTTGTCGTCGGGAGTGACTTAGGCATTGTTGTTCGTCTCGCGGCTGTTGTTGTAGTTGTTCGTTTAGCTGTTGTCGTTGTTGGACTTGCTGTTGTTTTTCGCGTAGTTGTAGTCGGTTTTGTAGTCTTTATTGGTGGCTGTTGTGTCGTTTCTAATTTTCTTGTTGTTGGGGGTGTAACTGTAGTGGTAGTATTCTTTGCTAAAAAGAAAAAAAAACCCCAAAGATTTCGTTTTACTTGTGTAACAGTTCAATTCAAAGAGTTGAGTGATATGAAACGTTGGATCCACTACCTCATTAGAAAAAAGTGATACCATCAGCCAATAGTGGGGCTCGAACCAGGGGCCTGTTGGCCACTAGTCCATCGCCGTACCAAATAAGATACTGATAAAGAAAAAGAAAAAAAAATTAATTTTAACGATAGAAGATTAATAAGGTTATTATTTCAATTTCATCGATAATTCATCGATTGTTGGAAGAAAGAAATTTCATCTGATATTACTCACTCGTTACTTCCCATTCCCGTATAATGGCATTATTTAATGTATTCCTTCTGAACGTCAATGCTGGACACATAAACATTCTTTCTCGGATAAGTGTATGTTAATGTGTATATTTGTAAATCAGCATTATAAAAAGTTGTAAATTAGTTAGTCATAAAACCAGTGATATTAGTAAACAAAATAATAAAATCATATAAAAATGGTATAAAATGCGAAATTCGACAATAGTGGACGTAGTTCTGATTCGCAGAATGTTACGCACATGTATGTACTTGCAGTACAGTTTAAAACATCAGCAGAACTCACAGTACTTTCTCAAATTACCATCACCGTTAATTAAACGTAGATATTTCAAACGCTGAAAGAAAAAATCATACAAAAAGGAATAATGCAGAAAGTATTAACAAAATAATATCCCTACAATTAGAAATGCTGAAGTGCTCCAGAAACAACGACAGCTCTTCAAAGCGGTAAGGGATCCGTGGGACGGACATATGTAAAACTGAGATTACTTTCTTTAAAATAACATAAGCACATTGCAGCTTTATAGCAAGGTACAGCAAACTATGTATAAATTAAGGTATTAAATATTCAAACGCCATGGATTTGAACTAAAACTTATATAAACTTTTCTGTGTGACTACATGGCAGAATTGTATAACTATCCTTAAAGTGTATGGTACCGAAATACAAGCCATAGCGTCATACAGGTATATGACACAGAATTAACAGATATTACTCGGCAGCAAGAACTTGATAAGCGACCAAAAGTATTAATATCCGGTAAGCCACTGAAACCGACCAAAGATGCTGCGATAGGAGCAGAAGTAATTCTGACTTTAGTAGTGTATTTCGGGGTTAGTGTCATAGACTCTTTAAGTTTTGTAGTTGGGGGGTATGGTGAAGACGGTGATGATACAGGTGTGGTTTGTCTCGATGTTGATGATGTTTTCTCCGTAACAATTTGCCGTGATGTTTTCTTTGTTTGAATCACTGTCGCTGGATTATCTGTTGTTGTCGGGAGTGACTTAGGCATTGTTGTTCGTCTCATGGCTGTTGTTGTAGTTGTTCGTTTAGCTGTTGTCGTTGTTGGACTTGCTGTTGTTTTTCGCGTAGTTGTAGTCGGTTTTGTAGTCTTTATTGGTGGCTGTTGTGTCGTTTCTAATTTTCTTGATGTTGGGGGTGTAACTGTAGTGGTAGTTTTCTTTGCTAAAAAGAAAAAAAACCCAAAGATTTCGTTTTACTTGTGTAACAGATCAATTCAAAGAGTTGAGTGATATGAAACGTTGGATCCACTACCTCATTAGAAAAAGTGATACCATCAGCCAATAGTGGGGCTCAAACCAGGGGCCACCGTACCAAATAAGATACTGATAAGAAAAAGAAAAAATTAATTTTAACGATAGAAGATTAATAAGGTTATTATTTCAATTTCATCGATAATTCATCGATTGTTGGAAGAAAGAAATTTCATCTGATATTACTCACTCGTTACTTCCCATTCCCGTATAATGGCATTATTTAATGTATTCCTTCTGAACGTCAATGCTGGACACATAAACATTCTTTCTCGGATAAGTGTATGTTAATGTGTATATTTGTAAATCAGCATTATAAAAAGTTGTAAATTAGTTAGTCATAAAACCAGTGATATTAGTAAACAAAATAATAAAATCATAGAAAAATGGTATAAAATGCGAAATTCGACAATAGTGGACGTAGTTCTGATTCGCAGAATGTTAAGCATATGTATGTGCTTGCAGTACAGTTTAAAACATCAGCAGAACTCGGAGTACTTTCTCAAATTACCATCACCGTTAATAAAACGTAGATATTTCAAACGCTGAAAGAAAAAAATCATACAAAAAGGAATAATGCAGATAGTATTAACAAAATAATATCCCTACAATTAGAAATGCTGAAGTGCTCCAGAAACAACGACAGCTCTTCAAAGCGGTAAGGGATCCGTGGGACGGACATATGTAAAACTGAGATTACTTTCTTTAAAATAACATAAGCATATTGCAGCTTTATAGCAAGGTACAGCAAACTATGTATAAATTAAGGTATTAAATATTTTTGAATTTTGGATTTGAACTAAAACTTATATAAACTTTTCTGTGTGACTACATGGTAGAATTGAATAACTATCCTTAAAGTGTATGGTACCGAAATACAAGCCATAGCGTCATACAGGTATATGACACAGAATTAACAGATATTACTCGGCAACAAGAACTTGATAAGCGATCAAAAGTATTAATATCCGGTAAGCCACTGAAAGCAGAATTTTTGTTTTGGTTAGAACCGACCAGAGATGCTGCGATAGGAGCAGAAGTAATTCTGACTTTAGTAGTGTATTTGGGGGTTTGTGTCATAGACTCTTTAAGTTTAGTAGTTGGGGGGTATGGTGAAGACGGTGATGATACAGGTGTGGTTTGTCTCAATGTTGATGATGTTTTCTCCGTAACAATTTGCCGTGATGTTTTCTTTGTTTGAAGCACTGTCGCTGGAGTATCTGTTGTTGTCGGGAGTGACTTAGGCATTGTTGTTCGTCTCGCGGCTGTTGTTGTAGTTGTTCGTTTAGCTGTTGTCGTTGTTAGACTTGCTGTTGTTTTTTGCGTAGTTGTAGTCGGTTTTGTAGTCTTTATTGGTGGCTGTTGTGTCGTTTCTAATTTTCTTGTTGTTGGGGGTGTAACTGTAGTGGTAGTTTTCTTTGCTAAAAAAGAAAAAAAACCCAATGATTTCGTTTTACTTGTGTAACAGATCAATTCAAAGAGTTGAGTGATATGAAACGTTGGATCCACTACCTCATTAGAAAAAAGTGATACCATCAGCCAATAGTGGGGCTCGAACCAGGGGCCACCGTACCAAATAAGATACTGATAAGAAAAAGAAAAAATTAATTTTAACGATAGAAGATTAATAAGGTTATTATTTCAATTTCATCGATAATTCATCGATTGTTGGAAGAAAGAAATTTCATCTGATATTACTCACTCGTTACTTCCCATTCCCGTATAATGTCATTATTTAATGTATTCCTTCTGAACGTCAATGCTGGACTCAACACGTGATATATAGCACGTGACCTGAGTACACCATCTGTGTCTCTCTTTCGTCTTCCTGTTTTGCAACTCCTGTCACACTGGTCATTTTTTTCATCAAGGGTGCAAACAATGGCATCGCAATGAATGTATACTTCATCATAATCCACAAACTTAAAAGTTTGATATCGAAATCCAAAGGATGTGGAGTTAAGTGGAAAGAATCCGAGTGTCGGGTCAATGGCGCATCTAATAAAGGATAAATAAGAGATATGGCTCAGTTGTATGACTGAAAAACCCTACATCGGGCATGCATAAGCCAACAGATAAATAAGTTAACTTACAGACGACAACTTATCACATGATATAAAGGCACTCTAGTATCATAATGCTACATGATAACGTTCTCATACATGACGATTTTACGACGTCATTATTGCAAGTGTTATGACGTTGCATACACCAAGGAGGAAATGATACCTAAATCTAAAAGAGGACAGGACATCCGATGAGCTACCGACTTTACTTGAGTCGAGACCTTTCGGTAACGATAACATCTGACCGATTGAGCCGACAGGCTCAACATACCGTTTAAAGGAGGGTCTATGAATATGATTGAATCACAAGATCATGGAATCGATTATTTGAGAGATTACTATTTTATACATACTTTGATTCAAATAATGGGTAATTGACACTATCATTTGCAGATATGCTGGGAGTGGCCTTACAGTTTGGTATAACCAGTTTCACATTAAAGGTAACAGCCTCCAAAGTTAATGCCACATTCAGCCATTCCCCTAATGTCAGATTGAGAGGGTATTCTGTCACTGGTGTATTGAAGGAGTTTTCCTTGAAGAAGGTCATGCTAATGCTGAACTCTCCCGGAGCACTCTGTGTTGCCATCTCGGTCAGAGGACGCATACCCCTGTCTGCGTCTAAGTGTCGTGGAAATACACACATCACCTCAATTCTGTAGGTGTTCACACGAGTGATGCTGCCATCAAAGCTGGTGTAATTATAACGAATCGTGTTCGAATAACTAAGATGTGTGGAATTCAAATTCTGAAATACAACACAACGTGACAGTGACAATCTACTTAGAATGCCGAAACCATATACGTGATTATGTTGATTATGTGGAGAATAATACTCAAATTTTATGTCGCCTTTTAATATTAATGAGATTTGTGACATCATCTAAATAGCAAATTAGTATTTTCATTCTGCAAAAATTTATCAACTGGCGTTTTAAAGTTGGAGTTAATTTTTGGAGTCAATTCTTGGTATGCATAAAACCATATGCGGAAGAGTAATTGTTACGTCACAAGTTTTATCCCTACGAAATCTGATTTTATTTTTACATTTAATACTCACGTCCACAACGGTGTTACACTTATCGAATGGAATGCGAATAGTGACGAAATTATCATCGTGGGTTTTAGTTGCGTCCGTGCAGTTTCCCGAAAACACATTTAAATGCTTCTCTTCTAGATTTGCATCATAAGATTTATGGAAAGAGGCGCTAATTTGACCATTGCTGCATTCAAGAGCAGGAACTGGTGCTGAAAAACAATGGATGCGGGTTATTTGACGTTTAATCGTATAAAGCATGCACAATAATAAGCGTCCATGCACCAGCATGATCGGAATTTCTATGTAGGTAATGATTTACCACTCTAATAAGAGTCTTAAGATAAATGCGATTTTGTAAGACGTGGCTTCATCATAACCATTAATATGGAATTAAATACAGTATAAAACTTAAATTACTACGTAAAGCTATTTCTTTTATTCCTTCCATATGCCTTATCGTAAAGAAATATTGCAGTCTCCGAGAAACAATAGTGTAGACCACACGGTATTCAGAAACACGATTTATTTCTTGTTATATTTGTGTTTTACTTGAGGACATAATATATGTGCATGACATATGTACAGCGCTTGTTTCAGCAGAGAGTCCAGCAGAACGTACTCGCAAATCTTAGTTTAATTTGCAGCAACAAACATGGCCGATCCTAAGTGAAGTGCAGTCCGGTGAGAAAGCAAGTAGATCTTGAAATGTTTATCATTCCATGAGTCAGTGTCAATATCATATTATTGTCTGTCGTTGAGTTAATACTTTCTTACCGTGCAACTGACTTTGAATCAATTCGGATATAGACTATATAACAAAAACAATGCCTTTGAAAGAAGAAAATAATTCGTAGCGTCATTTGCAAAGTAAAATACGTAGTACAATATAGAAAAAAAGTGTTTTATACTTAACGAATAAATTTTATAACTGAGGATGCTTTATCGATTCACAAATGTAACTTCTAAGACAAACTACGGTGATGTTTTTGTGTTTTATCATAGAATCATAATGATCATAGCTAATTTATAAGAAGTTTTACACATCAATATGGCACAGTGATGCACAGCCATATATGGTGTAGTATTTCCTTCAAAAGCAGTATTTTTCACAAGTTCTACAGTGGAAATAAAATCCGCTGCACTGTAACAAAGTGTTCACTTACAGACAATAGATAATATTATACAGAAAATGATTCATTAAATCATTAAATAAATTTCAATATCTGTATTCACTTTCTCGTCACCCTTCGCGTCGAATCTATCATGCAAAGGAAAAAACGCTACCCCGACACCACCACCACACGCCATTTTAATGGATAATAAAATGAACGCGAAACTCCATTAATGAAAATGCTAATGTCTCATCGAGACTTATGATGTTTAAAACTACAAATACACATGAATTATCGTAGATAAATGGTAATAACTTTCCTGTGTATATATTGCATTGCTTGCAAAAATTTAATACGTATAGTGTGTTCAAATGGCACATTGATTGGTAATCGGTTCTAATAGTAAAAGGGAAAGATATCTGACTTACTTGTAAGGCAGAAGTCAACAAGGAGATGTACAATAAATCTTGGTGACATGTAATGCAATACATGTAATGGCATTACAAAAATATTGATTTGCGACAGATGCGACTTAGGACGGTCAACTGAGTAACAAACGGCACTCAGTTGGTGTGGTTTTAAAAATAAAACCTTCATTCACGTATCATTTTATTTTACAGAGAACAACCCCTCTAACTGGCGATAAAAAATCGCTCAATGGTGTTGCTATCAGGAAAAATGGGTATAATCAAAAATAAATGGCAAATGTTCTGGAAGGTTTTCTCTTTTGAATTCACCTTCGCTGTTTATAGGTGAAAATGGTACTGTAAGTGAGCAGTTTGACAACAGTTTTCTGTAGAAATGTTACGATACATCTCTCGATATCATACAAATACGTATTATGATATTTGAATATTGATACGATACTTATAGCGATACAATCAAGACATCATGTTTATCACTTTGATTTACAACAAGGGTTCGAGGGAGAAATGAAACATATAACATCTTAACATGATACATGTTAGTTACAATCTCTTTATGAGCCTAAACTGATAAATGGTCCGTTCAAATCACTAAATAATCAAAACCTGGGTACCTGTCTTATTTTTCATGGAAGCAAATCCTTTTCCAAAAACCTTCGCACGGGTCGATGTCGCGCATTTTGATTAGGTATGGAGAGAATCGGCGGGGAAGGGGGGGGGGGTCTTACTGCCCCCAAATTCTCGTTAAAACTTCAAACATTTAAGGGAATAGCAAAGTAGACAATACCCTTAACACACATTTAAATCCCATAGTATACTGACCATTCTGGTTATGACAGCAGTATTTACTACTGTTTTCGTCATGGGTCAATGTATTACTCCGCGGATAAAATATCATGTAAATATAATTAACTGCAACTTTAAAAGCTATGACTCAGGCTGTTTTTCGCATCGTGTTTAGAATCAGGACATCTGTTTAGAAATATATCGTATCTCGGCATATTGTTACAGTACATGTAGTGTATTTGTCCGAATACAATAAGCAATGTGTTTTGTGTTACATGATATAACTTTCGCTATATACATCAGTATCCCCATGTTATATTGTAAATTTATGATTATAATATGACAAAATTAGTTGTTTTTTCCATAAGGCATGCTTTAAGAAGAGTGTATATATACGATGGCAAGAAGACTTGTGAAACACTAATGCTTTCAGATTGGAGCATATTCAGACATCTTTTAAAAAAGTCAAAGGTGAAATTCAATGAGCCAGAAATGTTTGGTACAATGAAAAGATTCTGTCAAAAGGGAATATATATCAGAAACGTCAGCACGCGTTTCTTATGGTTTATAAGATATGGCCATTGTTAAAAAAATTTTGTCGACAAACAAGTGAAAATATACCGTTAAATCTTCTATTCCACATATGTAATGAAGATTTCACTTTTGCATAAGGGTAGATTATGGTGATGCATTTTGAACTGTCTGAACGTGTGTAAAATAATATTGAGAGAAGAACTTCCTGCCCTCACCACCACGTCTGTGAGCCTGAGACATTGAATATTTCCGACGACACAGTGTAGGCAATTTTACTAGAAAATCGGAACAACTTCATCCTGAC
The DNA here is from genome assembly GCA_035048485.1 of Pteria penguin. Lineage (NCBI taxonomy): Eukaryota > Metazoa > Mollusca > Bivalvia > Pterioida > Pteriidae > Pteria > Pteria penguin. Next base: position 31,785,577 of record CM068586.1, read on the forward strand.
TGAAAATAATTTTACTTGACACATCCTCGTTGTCGTCTGTTTAAACAATGGTACGATATGATTAGGACTATTTCCCAAATTAACAGAAGGACAGAGCATAACACAAATAAGAATTAGAATAAAAGAATATTCCTATTACTTTTAAAATTTATCATTATAATAAAGACATAGGCACAAAACAATAGAGACATCTGTCTGTATTCCTACGGCATACTGCATTTTGAATGTCATTTGCCATTTGGAGTTATCGATCTTGGCAATGTTGGTTTTCTTATCAAAATTTGTATTTGTAGGCCTACTGTTACGTTTATATTTGACTGTGAATGAAAGGTTTCTTGGCGATTATTTTAGAAATACTAGAAGAATGCTAATCTTCAGACGGACGGATTCGGTGGTGAGAACAGAAGGTACTAAAAGTGAGGTTTCTGAATACAATCATTGTATTAGTAATAGTATAAATACAAGGATAAAGGTCTGTGCTGGTGTTATATATAGTATATTGCTCAAGAAATGTGTTAAACTCTACCACCCGAAGGTATATCACTTGATTGGTTGAACTCTGCAACGAAATGGGGCTGTTAATTTGTAAAGTTAACCAATATTAATCGTATATTCTTCAGTACTGCATAACCAATAATAACTTACCATATACACACCAACACTTCCGGGAAATATCAGGAAATGCTCTTACAGTGACGACATAAAGAATAATAGATGTTTTCCTCAGTTTAACATAATGTAAAGGACTTTATGTCAGACATGCATCGGTCAGTTTGTTCATTATGGCGTTAATCTCAGCTTAGTGACGTCAGAGTAAAATGACGCAAATTCTCACGGCAAATTATCATATGTCTGACATGGAATGAAATAAAGGATCGATAAGGAAATGTTCTACTTTAATGGGTGTACATTTACCTGTATCGGTTGTGTATGTCACTGTATTTAATATCTTGTTCACATTATCAAGTTTTAAAACAAGTCACGCAAAGCCATCCATTAAAATTCTGCAAAATGCACATTTTAATGATTCTGACCCCTTTGTTTTGCAAAATGATTCCAGATTCGGTTTCTTTTCTTTTCTTTTTCATAGTGACTTATTTCTGCCATGCAATTCTATGAGTATTTGTCAGAAATTACGTAGACTAATCAGAAAATCACTGGTATATGTGACAAGTCGCCACAATAATGTTATACGATAAGTTGTTAATTACTTTGACAAGTTGCCAAGACATTTTATTCGACAAAATGACATTTATCTGACAAGTAATCATAACAATGTTATATGGCAAGTTGTCGATTTACCTGACAAATCGTAATAACAATGTTGACAATTATCTGACAAGAGGAGTCCAAATGCCTGCATATAGTTTAAATCATATTAATATATTTAACATATGATGTGAATTAAACCGCTTTTATTCATATCAGGAATGAGAATGAGTCGAAAGAAAAGTTTAAGGTTGTCACGTGCTCACTTCCTTATTTGGAACTAGAGTGCCGATAGCAACCTGAATCATAAAGAAAGGTATTTCTTTGATTTATATTCTGATATCTCTTGAGTTTAACGTTAAAGAAAAGTATCATGGATACTGGTATGGATGATTGCAATTTATCAATGAACCTTAGCGTCGCAAAGATTCTTATAATCCTTTCAAATGAATACCAAATTGATTCTACAATAAAATACAAGATATTTGGTAAGTGTGTACAGTGAAAAGAAAATCTCGAGAATAAAAGTAAAACAAGAACGTATGCAAGAAATTGTCACTCTCACTAAATTCTTTTCTATGATAACAGTTACATAAAGTATCCGAACAATATATGAAGCTGTGATACAGAAATAAAATACTGAGTTTTTATGGTAATCCAGTGTAGAGACCTTGAATGGGGAAGGGAAGGGGCGTGATGATCCTATCCTTGATCCTAGATTTGGCATACACTACTTCACTTTATACGTATACAATGTGACCAAACTAAATTTACACAATGCCACATTGTTGGAAATGATCCATACCCCATTTTAAGGAAGGGGCAGCAACTAAACACAGAATCCACTACTCAATATTTGAACTTACGATCAGGTGGTGACTCATCAAGTTGTACACAAGTAATACTGACAATCTCGTTGGCTGCACAATTCGACACATTCCATATCTGGTGTGAGCATGCGTCAATGTTGTTCTCGTTTCCTGTACATCTAACGTCGTCCAGGAAAATGTTTTTGCTGACATTTTGTCTAACGTAGTTGACTTCTACTTGAGAACCAGCACGCGCAACATCGGGACTGATAAAAGAGAATTTATAAATTTTATAAACACGTAAAGACATGAGAGTATATATATATATATATATATATATATATATATATATATATATATATATATATATATATATATATATATATATATATATATATGAACCAATCAAATTAGTGAGGCCTGATGATATTTTCATGCAACGAGCGGAATTACTGGACAATAAATCACGGCTAGATAGTCGTTATTCCAGTAATTCAGTTTTCAGAAAATTCGTAGACTAAACGATAATTATGCCCCTTCTTCTTAATTTCATAGTCGTTTATTTCCATTTCCTTTAAGGAGTAGTGCTACATCATTATTATAAGGCGAACAGAAAATATGACAAAAACAACTTCTCCCAAGGTACATGACAAAATGAACCCAGGAAAAATAATCCATCAAAGTAGTCAGTGACATCTCTCTAGACCACTTTTTGACCGGTTTTGACCGTTTGATCCGTCCTCCTATATGTCGTCTCATAGAAGTATACCCATAAGCCCCCACCCCTCTCTTCTTTTGTTTAGTTAGCTTTTGAACCTTCTCGTGTGTCTATTAAGGTATACAATTATGTCTACATTAATTGCGGAGTTATTATGAATTAATTAAGAATGGCCTCTAACATTGACACATATGACGTAACGTCTACATTAGGTATTATAGCTTATTTATGATATATATCAAAATATTATACACGTTTTAGCTATGATTGATATGTACATACACTTTAAATCAGAAGGATGACTAACACAATAACAACATTTTACAAATTTGATATTTATTTTACGAAAATATGTACAAACATGATTATGTCTTTCATAATTGGATTACATTCCATAAGGAAAGGAAACACAGGTTTGGTTTTGTAAAACGCGTTTGTTAAATACGATCTTGTAGTCTTCTTCCTTCGTAGTTGTAATAATGTTCATATCTGTTTTGTTTCTCATTATCTTGTGTTCATCAGTTACAATAATGTGAATATTTCCAGTATCTTTTCTTTCTCCCTTTTCCGCACCTTTCACCATTTTTGTAATTGATTCAAAATTGATGGAACATAGATTTTTATGATTCAGTGTGATCCCCCTAACTGTACAACATGTCAAATGTCCTTCTTTATTTGGTTTTTTCAAATGATAGGCATAGTTTTTTGGCCAACCCGTAACAAAGACCTTTATCTCATTATCCGACACTTCGTCTGTCATATCCCCAGGTAATCCCCTAAATCTGGCTCCCTCTCTCCAGGTCGTGATAAAAAGATGACAGAGTCAGCATAGAGAGCTCTTCTGTCCAAGATTTCCAAATACGAATACAGCTTCAGTCTAGCTTGTGCCGTTGTATATGCTGCTTTGATTACATTAGTACCAGATGTTCTACGAATGTAGAATCATTAACCCATTGTATCATTACCACATCATCATTGACAAAACTGACATCGGTAACTTCTTGTCCATCGCTGGTTAGAAGGTCAAAGTATCGATCAGGTTTCTCAACATACTCCGTCCGGAGAAGGTAAGGACGCTGGCCAAATTTACCCCAGAAACTATTCAGCATCAATTTTGCAAGAGCCCTTAGCCCTGGATTCTCTTTTATATTGTCATAGTGGAGTTCGATACCTTCTTTCATTTCATAGTCATTGATAGATTTTTGTTTATCCTCTTACGTTTTACACCATTCAGGCCATCCGCTTGCTTCTTGCTTCATTTTTAAAAACGTATTGACATACTCAGTGAAGATTCCTCGTGTTTTTGTGACCTGATCGTATTGGGATACTGAATCAAAATGCCACACTTCATAAATTTTTATGACTTTATACCCTTTACTCAATGCTTTCTTTAATTCATCTGTCACCCATGTACCAGTTATACATCTGTCATCGTCACTGTGTCGGCATTTCCCTGATTGCTGTGTCTCCATACATTTATTGCAAAGACCAAATAGAAATTTGCCATTACATTTAATTGGGTGGACAGGCATAAATAAACCACGTGGTGGTAAAACTTTACATTTCACTAGTCCTTCGTATTCACGAATACTTTTGAAATTTTCAGTGATAATCTGAGGATGCCCCACGGGAATTTTACCAGTTTTGTTGATGAATGGGTACAATGAAGTTACATCATAGTATTTTATTTTTGTCTTGCTGTCTGCTTCTGCATATAATGTGTAAGCTTCTGTTCTGCCACCAAAGAATGCCTCTTTAGGATCAAGAGGTGAAACATTATCCATAGTATTTATAAAATGCTGCATTTTCTTGTCTGTTGATAGTTCTGTGTCATAGTCTTTCTCCCACATGCATATGTATTTGTACCCTAAATTTTCCAGGTACCGCTTTTTGTCCATGGTCTGTTGGTATAATTCCCCCATGGTCAGTCCTCTTACTGGATTGATTGTGATTCGTTTCGTAATAACCATCAACTTTGTATGGTCTTATAATTTTTTGGCCTCCATTTTTTGCATGTTGAATGTGTACTTGTAATTTACTTGACATATATTTTATCCACGACAAAGCCATAATTGAGTGATTATATTCTGGAATGTAGCCGTGATTTGGTATTAAACCGATTGTATTTTCATCCAACAAATTCCTCCTGAACACTCGTTGGCATGCTGATGCTATAGTGATATTTTTTTCAAAAGGATCTATAACTGGTTTGTCATCCTTTTGGATGATTTTCATGAAAATATGTCGGAATTCTAAGCAACATCGACGTAAGAACTCGACATCGGATCTACAATATTTTAGAAGCTCGACTTGAAAATTGAATATATCATTACGATGGTTCTCATACCAATTCAGAAACTTCTTCCTGTCCTCAGGTCTCATTCCGTCAGGATTGTAATATTTGATGATTAAGAATGACATTTTGATTTTTCGAAGCATTGAAAAGGTGAGGGAAATGTCCTTTAGCCAGCTCTGATAATCCAAACGTTTTAGGCATTTTGGAGAGAGCCATCGGTATAAAATTCATTGAATCTAGAAATTTTATTTTACACAGAGCCACATCGATGCTCATAAATTTTGAGCCATTCTTTATAACTGTGGGTAAAATTCCGTTCTCGTATAAGAACTTCATAATTGGGTAGCTGTCGTAACCTTTGAGGTTATGGTAGAATGCTTTAGCACCAGTATTCGAACCTGAAAATAACCACTTACAAAAGTCATCTCCTGTGCTGTTCCCGGCAAAAATCTGTTTGTTATTTCCACAATGAGTACAGTAACTTGAAGAATTCACATCTGTATGCATACAATTTTCACACACTTTGTGTACCACACATAGGTTAGGAGTATGTATGAAACTTCCACACGATGTTTTGTGACAGTTTTTACATACGTTAATTTTCCTTTCCACATATCCAAACTCACATGGTTTCTCTGGTCTACATGTTCTACGATTGCAGTTTCGACAATCATATATCATTGCAGGAATACAACCCATATCGCATTGTGACATCTCATCTTGTGTGCATTCAAAGTCAAAGAATATGAAAGTCCTAGGTTTTGGCGGTTTATTGCTCTTATTTGGATGTTTGTCTTCATTCTTGTCTTCCTCTGGCTGTATGTAACACTGATCGGGATCTACATATTCCTTGCATAAGCTACAATATTTTTCTCCACAAACATGTTCAGATTTATGTCTATCTTTATTGATAGTTTGAAAACACTGTAAACGTTTATAATAGGTGTTACATGTATTCTTGCCATTTTGAGTTGTTGTTTTGTGCATTTGAAAGCATGTTGCTGATTTAAAATATCTTCTGCAGTCAGTGCAATACGTCCCATTGTTATCCTCGTCATCCTCATGTATTTTGTGACAGCAGTGACATACCTGGTTGCAACTGTGTGCCTCCTTGTGATCGTAACCTTTTTTACATTTGTAACAAAAGTGGTTTTTGCCAAGGAAGCCTGCCATTGTTGTAATTACATCAAAATGATTATCATGGTGATAAAGATATATCTTTTTATCTGCTTCTGGTCCCTCAAAAATAAGAGCATTAAAACTGTCTTTTGATAACACATGAAGTTGGTATCCAGACATAACATTCTGAAATTTCTTCAAATCTTCGAGACTGCATTTGCCTAAAGGAACCCCAACTTTTCAATGTAATTCCTTAGCAAGTACACTTTGTATTTTTCTTCCTTGTCTGATTGAGTTCCATCTCTCATCGTTGTCGACACGAGCCTTTGCCGTAACTATCGCCCTAGCAGAACAAAGTTCGTCACTATTTCTTATCCTAATGAAACATTGCTTATCTTTTATCATCCTATCGAGGTCTATGAAATTACATCTTTTTCTTCCTTCACCGGATGGTAGGGAAACATGAATAATGTCAATGTCAAGGCTCTCGTCCAATACAAACTCTTCATATGATTGAATCCCATTGAATTTCTACTTCAGAGAGAAATCTATCGGCTGTAAGTTGAGGAAGCCGCATAAACGGTAGACTGATAGGGAAATCAAGCTGTGGGCATAGGACAGATAGACGTACCAGGTCTGATGAATCCATAAACTGTGTGAGATCGTTAAGAATTGACGTAAAAAGCCTCCGTAAATTTTGTAAAATGTTTGGTAGGTTTCTTATCTCAATATCCCTAAAAGTAACTCAATATCTGGTTGAGCGTGTCCTAAATTTTGGCATTGCATGCTCGTCTATGACACGTACTGAGTATGTATCTTGCGGACTGTCATGTTTTGTGATCCTGCGTTTTGTGGATGGCCCAGGCAGAGGTGATGATGACCGCCTTTTTCTACTGCCACCTGTCTGCATGTGATGGCGTAATCTATGCACCCCCAAGCTATCGGGTCGATTGAAGACCTGGTGACAGTCTTCACACTCGTGACAAGATGTACTTTTTTGCTTTAACTTATGGTGCTTTAGATTATCTTCTCTTGCAAAAGTTTTATTGCAAATATCACAGGCAAAAAATAATTTTTAATTTTTAATAATTCTTGAGGCAAGACTTATTTTTTTGACCCCAGATCCTTTTGTGCTCAGCTAAGGCATTTGGCTTGGAATACTTGGCTCCACAATGCTGACAGGTATATTTATCCATCATGTTTACTCTTTGGAGGTCTAGGTGACAATGATCTGGATCTGAAATATAACTATATTTCATTAGTAAGATTTTACCCATAATGCATTTGAAAAGATTTGATTGGTCAACATAGAATTTTATACATTTTAATTAATGTTCACAATCAAATAATTCATTTCAAGTCTATCGCCCGACCTGTGAGGATGTATAAAACAGAGTGTCCCGATTGTGAATTGAAATTTTCGAGAAAAGATGTAATGTTACAACACAAGCGAAACAAACATAAAAGAAATGAAACTATGGATCTGCAAAATGGTAAAAACTCCATGTCAAATGAATTGTATCCGCAGGAAATCAATGAAGCGTATCCGCAGAAAATCAATCAAGCATATCCGCCGCCGCCGCGGGAACACACGTCGCCGGAACTTACGCCGCCGCCGCAGGAACTTACGCCGCCGCCGCCGGAACTCACGTCGCCGCCGCCGCCGCCGCCGCAGGAACTTACGTCGCCGCCGCCGCCGCCGCGGCAGAAACACACGCCGCCGGAACAAACGTCGCCGCCGCAGGAACTTACGCCGCCGCCGCCGCAGGCGTGTATTATGAAGCACCCCGTTCACCATGATCGTGTCCGGACCTACTTCTTGAGGCAAGACTTATTTTTTGACAAATTTATTGCAAAATGTATGGAATGTTTGTGAACCATACCCTCAACGTATCGTGTGGTTGTATAAAAGATGGCAACCGCTCTATGACGTCATCAAATCTACGGTTCTTCCGGAGGTTGAATTCATTCAAGGCATACCTATCGATCTAGAACAAGACCATTTCTTTGATACCTCTATGAGGAACCTCATCGTGATCGATGACCTCATGGCTATTTCTGCCAAGGATCCGAGGATCAATGACCTTTTTACAGAAGGCAGTCATCACAGGAACCTTTCCGTAATAGTACTAAATCAAAACTTGTATTTCCGTAGAGATCCTACACAGAGACGCAGTTGTCATTATCTAGTGTTGTTTAATAATCCTATAGATAAACAACCTATCATGACTTTAGCCAGACAAATGTATCCAGGGAATGCACAATATTTTATGGATCGTTTTCAACCAGATTGTTCAACAGAGCAGACGTGTTTTGAAGAGCTCTCAGACAACATGTCTTCTTGTGACGATTGCGGAATTTTTTTGACAGTACACACAATGTCCAAAGACACATCAAAGAAAATTGGTGTCCCGCACAGATGAAAAGAAAAATCGAAGATGATTAACCTCCTGTAGAGAAAAAACAAAAAATAAATGAAAATTTACCTGATTTTGATGAAAATAAAGTATTCAGAAAAATTCTGAAAGACATCAAAGAAGAATTTGAAGACGAATGGGACTAAAAATATGAAAAATATATAGAACAAGGAATGTCAAAACGAGGCACGAGAAAAGGCCGACACCAAATTGCGCGGGAAATATTACCAACATTTTACTGGAGAATATTATAGACTAATCATGTACTTTCTAAACCTAGAAAAAGGATTAACACATTCAAAAATTATTAGAACTTTAAAGAAGTATATAGATAATGGTTACGAGATGAAAGAGCAGTTACAATTGCCATCAGAAAAAAATAGATACCTTTTAGAGCAGTTTCTAGATGAAAACGATGACTATGATGAAGAAATCGAGGGTGACAATGAAGATAGTGATGAAGACCAAGAAGAGGATGTTGACGGCAGCAATGCCAGCGAATGTGATGAAGAGGAGAGCGAATAAATAGCGGTACATCAATTGTGTGAATTCATTTATTGTACGTCTGTCTAAATGAACGCACATGGAATCTTATTTAAAAGACATATACTATAATCCCGAAAATCCAGCTAGCTTCAGCGGTCCAGATAAATTATATAGATATGTAAGAAAAGAAGGAAAATATGATATTTCTAGATACCGTCTTAAAAGATGGCTTCAAAGACAAGAACCTTACTCGTTACAAAGGCCAGCGAAACGAAAATTTCCTAGAGCAACAGTGAATGTTAGTGGAATCGATGATCAGTGGGATATGGACCTCATGGACATGACTAAATATGCAAAGAAAACGATAACATAACACATACTGGTGGTTATAGATATCTTCTCCAAATATCTATGGCTGAGACCTTTGAAAAACAAGAGAGGTTCGACGGTATCATCAGCATTAAATGACTCACTTCCGGTAGGAAACCAAACAGAATAAGGTCAGATAAAAGTCAAGAGTTTAAGGCGGTTCCAGTTCAAACATTGACACAGCAATACGGAATCGGACATATATTCGCTCAAAACACAGAAGTGAAAGTAAATTATGCAGAGAGGGCCATCAAAACCATAAAGACGAAAATAAATCGATAGTTCACTTATAAACAAACCTATCGATATATCGATGAATTTGCAGCAAGCTATAACCACACATACCGTAGCACCATAGATACGGAACCGATATCGGTAAATAAAACAAACGAAGAGGAAGTGCGTCTTTCTACTTATTTATCGAATGTAAAACGCAGGAGGACAGTGGATTGAAGAACACGTTTCAGGTTTAAGATTGGAGATAAAGTACGAATAACGTACTTGACTAATCTGTTTACCAGGGAATACGATTCCAAATGGTCTGGAGAAATTTTCACCGTATCCAAGCGATTTATGCGCAGTAACATACCAATGTATAAACTTGAGGATTTCTACGGCGAAGAACTTACAGGGTCATTTTATCAACCCGAGCTAGCCAAAACTGACATGAGAGACGATGATGTATTTAAAATTGAAAAAAGATACTTAAAACAAAAAGAACTGGACAAAATAAACAATACTTTGTAAAATGGTTATATTGGCCGAAAAGGTTTAATTCTTGGATAAATGCATCGAATGTTGAGCAATTATAAATCATGTATATCATGTATCAAAATTGTATGATATTCTCTAAATAAAAATTAGAAACAAAAAAAAAAGTTTTGCTTTACGTAATGCATACTGGTTAATAGTAATCATATATAGTCATGGTAATCGTTTCTGATTAATGATATACTTCAGAGGATGTCACGTGATGTCCTCAACAACAGCTGTCACCAGCTCGTTGTCTCTAACGCCAACAGTGTCGGCCCGCATGGTCTATCAGTCGGAGAGATCTTCGGATCCATATCGGGGACATGAGTACGTAAATGCTCTCCCTCCGTGTGAGCCGTACCCATCGCCCTAGGATCTTACATCTTAGCCGATGCGTAAGTGACTACCTCAGAAACGAATTACATCAAGATTTACTTCATATTTGTTAGTATAAACTAAATACTTACTCAGATTTTTTCCTCTGTGCGAAAGTGGAAACACCTTAGAAATTTTCGCTGGAATGATGATTTTTCTTCGAAATTTTGGCCTTTTTATAGGCTCTGAACATACCAATATGTATTGTGTAATTTGATTGGTTAATTTTGTTATTTTTCTTTCAGTATCGGTTTGTCTGTCGGAGTGATCAGTCGCGTTTATTACTTCTCTCTGATATTTCTATCTTCTTTTTAACATTTTTATCATCATTTCATATAGTGTTTTTTTTAAGTTTACATTTCATATTAACGTTCAGAACCTTCATTTTATTCAATATTTTACCTAGGTTCATTTTATCCGTCGGTGCGATCAGGGGTATTTCCCACTTCACATTTCGTTATTTAAACTTGCCGCTGACGAGACCCGAACCTGCGACTCAGACCAGTAACCTGGCGCGTTAATCGACTGAGCTATTTCCACGTCTGTCTTCACTGTGTTAACTTTAAGATATATTTACACGCCTGTACAAGTGAAAATAGGTCACGCGTAAAGCATGTATACTCGGTGTATCAAAAAATGTGTATTTAAACTGTGTATCATGAATAATTGGATAAATTGTGTGGTTTGGACATTGGATTGGAATGTTATTCACAACACAGACGATTGAGTTTAATACGCACATGTTGATTAAAACTAATAGTTTTATGTATTTGGAATATTTCTCAACAGGTAGTGCTGACGTTACATTTTCTTTGTGATTTCGATACTTGCAAATAATTGATTTTAGAAATGTATTCTAATGTTATATTTTCATTACTTAGCTGTATTACGTAATGTGGACGTTACGTCATATGTGTCAATGATAGAGGCCATTCTTAATTAATTCATAATAATCCGCAATTAATGTAGACATAATCATATATCTTAATGGACACACGAGAAGGTTCAAAAGCTAACTAAACAAAAAGAAGAGAGGGGTGGGGGCTTATGGGTATACTTCTATGAGACGACATACAGGAGGACGGATAGAACCGGTTTAAACCGGTCAACAATTGGTCTAGAGAGATGCCACTGACTACTCATCAATGTTATCACCGGCCTAAGCCGGTGTGGCCTAGTGGATAAGGTGCTCGGCTCGTGATCGAGAGGTCGCGGGTTCGACTCCCGCCCGGGGCACACCGGTGTTCTGTCTTTCGGATGAGACAGTAAAAACCGAGGTCCCGTGTCACGGTAGGCGTGGTACGTAAAAGATCCCTCACTGCTTCGGGTGGGTCCGTTGCAAAGGTCTAAATTTGTATGCAATGCATCAGGCAGATGCCGTCACCATATACGTGAAATAATCGTGGAGTGACGTAAAACAATAATCAAACAAACAAACAAACAAAATCACCGGCCTTCTGAGTGGTGATGATTACTAAAGATATCTCCTAACGTTCAATAATTTCTTTAATGTTTTATATTAGCAGATGTGCAAGATACAGATTTACAATGAAACTATTATAAGAGAATATTTGTAAATATACATGGCGACCATGAATACACTCTAGTATTCAAATGTTACAATCGTCTTATCTGATCTTTCAACGTGTAATAAAACAGTCGTTGAAGGTATATGACTAGTTCGGAAAGTATAGACCTCCAACAAACGTATTCCACAATATTCCATTATTGCAGTATATGTGAATACACCAGAGCACTTTCGTATCTACGACAACGTACTGTCAAATCAAATACAGCCAAGCAAAGCAAACCATTGAATGTTTGTTAGATACTTACTCAAAGCAGAGTTGTCTACACGCTACTCTGGCGTTGGCTGTTCCCCAGTAATCGTCGCAGATGGCGCCCCATTGACCATTATAGTACACCTCCACGAATCCTATCCCGTTTAAGCCGCTGGGACCGACGATTCGTAACGCTCCGTTGGCTAAAACAGGATTTACTGAAGAAATATAAGAAAAAGTAAATATCTCAAACTTACTACTGCATTACACCATTTGACAGGTGGATTTAAATAAAACTACTATATGAGTGTGACACAAAACGTGGCCGTGTTTTGATAATAGGTCCACAATTCCTAATGTTGCCCTAAATATGCACGTATGATAAACAACAGATAAGCCTGCAAGATTCGGAGATTCGGATCTTGAAAAGCATTCAACTAATGGCCGGCAGTTATTACTTGATCTGTCACTACAAGGCAAATACACAGACTTTGGCATGGCTAATGTCTAAGCGGGATCCTTAGAATGTTGACTGAAGATCAAAAGAAAAACAGGTACGATATTTCTTTGCATCTTTTCCTTCATTATGAGAATGATCCCGAGAATTTTATGCGTAAAATTGTAGCTCGTGATGAAACTTGGATTTACCATTTTGATCCAAAATTTAAGAAACCAAGCTTGCTATGGATTCATTCTAACTCACCTCCTTCTAAAAAAAATCAAGAGAGTTACCGTAGCTGGGAAAGTCGTGACCTCTTTCTTTTGGGACTATCAGGGAATAATCATGATTGATTTTCTTGGGGGAAAACCGCACGATAAGTGGTGCATGAGGAGGTTGTGAAAAGATGAAAGCTAACTACTACAGGCGTTCTGCTCTTGCAAGAGAATGCACCCGCTGATTCTTCCCAATCTGCAATGGCAGCTGCTACGGAATGCAGCTTCGAGGTTCTTCCTCATCCCGTATTCTCCAGATTTAGCCCCCTCTGACTTCCATCTGTTCTCAGAACTAACATCTAATCAACGTGCTAAGAATTTTGGATGCAATGAGGGTGTCATGGACGCTGTATACGAGTCCTTAGGGGTGCATTGAGATAAAGGGAGATGGTACTAAAATCAATGACATTTTTTTTCAATCCAGGGTAATTTTCAAGTACAGGACAGACAACTTATCTGTACGTATAACACTAATGTACCTGTAGGAATACAGTCATCTGTACGGATAATACTCGCGTACCTGGTAAGACTGTAGTTATCTGTATGTATAGTACTGACGTACATGTAGGACTGCAGTTATCTATAGGTAAAACACTGACGTACCTGTAGGACTGCAGTTATCTGTACGTATAATACTGACGTACCTGTAGGACTGCAGGTATCTGTACGTATAACACTGACGTACCTGTAGGACTGCAGTTATCTGTATGTATAATACCGACGTACCTGTAGGACTGCAGTTATCTGTACGTATAACACTGACGTACATGTAGGACTGCAGTTATCTGTACGTATAACACTGAAGTACATGTAGGACTGCAGTTATCTGTACGTATAACACTGACGTACCTGTAGGACTGCAGTTATCTGTATGTATAATACTAACGTACTGTAGGACTGCAGTTATCTGTACGTATAACACTGACGTACCTGTAGGACTGCAGTTATCTGTACGTATAATACTGACATACCTGTAGGACTGGAGTTATCTGTACGTATAACACTGACGTACCTGTAGGACTGCAGTTATCTGTACGTATAACACTGACGTACCTATAGGACTGTGTTTATTGGATTATATAACAGTGTTGTACCTGTAGGACTGGGTTATCCGTTTGTATTATACTGACGCACCTGTAGGACTGTGGTTATTGGATTGTAGAGAACTGACGTACCTGTAGGACTGCAGTTATTTGGTTGTACTATGGCAGGCGGATTGGTGGTTGGTGGAGCAATCGGTACAGGAGTTGCCCCGCTTGTGTCACAGATCACACCCACGTCTTCAGCATGGTTACAGTTATGGATCCCCCATCCATTGAATACGCACTTATCAATGTTGTCCTCTGTACCATCACACCTCAAGTTATCCATCCAGATTTGGCCTGTACCCTGTCCAAACTGATTAACATCAAGAACGACCGTTCCTCCATTGCTGGAAAAATTGACACAATAAGAAAAATGACATGCAGGATTATGATAACATATTGCAATGATTCTTGACGCTATATTGTCTATAATTTATCTATTATTTTCATTTATTGGAATTTTTTTTCATTATTCATGAAAGTTTCGGTATGTCGTGCTTGGACTCGGAGGAAGGGTTCCTATGTTTCAGCTCCTTCTTCGTCTTACTTGTCCCGAAAAAGTGATAATAATAATAATAATAGTAATAATAATAATAATAATAATAATAATAATAACTAGAAACGAGCTCGTTGCTAAAGCAACGAGTAGGTTTCACAAGTTAAAGTTGAAGCAGCGAAGCTGAGATCTCCTACTCTAATACAAAATTCTTTTTCACGATCCAGATATCTGATCTTTAGTGATGGTATCCACATTGCGCAATCTACTTGCAGAAATTGTAGGTAACGGCGACTTACATTATACACATTATACTGAAGCCTACATCGCACAATATCGACTACTCTTGACCATATATTTGAAACAAGAAACATGTAGGACAATCACACTTAGTACAATCTGCACGTGTAACCTAGATCTTCAGTCCTTACTGCCGCTTTATGTTGTTTATTTATTTATTAACTTACGCAAGGTATTTCGCGTGTTGTACAGATGTTTGACCTTGAATCGCCTCTCTGCTGGAATAAACAATTCTCCTCGCGATGAACTTACGCAAGTTATTTCGCGTGTACAGATGTTTGACCTTGAATCGCCACTCTGCTGGAATAAACAATTCTCCTCGCGATGGCCTTTAGTAATGCCGCTTTCCCCAATATACAAAAGAAAGACTTGACAATGTCTCGTATTCCACAGGTAAAGCACTGTAACTGGCGATTAATTCACACACGTTTGAAGTCCTGTATAACAGCGGCGCAGTGCGAGGTATTAAGCAAGGCAAATTGACCGCGCTTCTCTAATGTGTAATGCCGACGCTCGGAGAAGATTTCTTTATAGCCTTGTTCAGCAAGTAGCTCGTTAGAATGTAAATTTGCTTTTTTTTTTTTTTCTTTTTTTTTTTTGTGTTTGGGGGGGGGGGGGGGGGCCTGGTTTATTTTTTGGTTTTTTTTTTGTTTAAGAATTCGAATGCATAATACTTTCTCAAACTCTATTTTATAGAAAGCACTTTAAATCGCGATTGAATTAATCGCGAGTTACTGCGCCTTGTCCATGGAAGAAGTCCTATATCACAGCGGTGTCGTGCAAGGTTATTAAGCAAGGCAAATTGACCGCGCTTCTGAAGATATGTTTATTGCGTTGTTCATCAGTAGAGTGCCCAAAATTTGATTTTTGTTTAAGAAATCGAAATCAAAATGCTTTCTCAAACTCTTGTTTTTATAATTTGTTCATACGACGAATAAAAAATACTTGAAAGTTACGCAAGTAAGATATTTTTATAAAAAAATCTTTAAATTGCTCACTTTCAAATACCGGGAAACATGTTTCATAGTAAAATCGTTACGGAAAATCGTTTCGTAATGTTTTGGAAACTAAAAGACTAAAAATAAGACAGTTTTGAACATTACGTAATTTTTAAAAAACTTTAAATTGAAATAGAGGCCAAACTAAAAGAGATAGATAATATCGGCCGATGAAAGTTCTAAAGATATGAACCTAGAGAACATAACAGTGAAAATTTGAGAGATCTACCATTAAAACTAAAAAGCTACATACGCGAAAATCGAAAAATATTAAATCTTACGTAATTCTCTTAATACGTCGTATATTTCGAAAATTTTTTTCATTAAACGGGAGTATGTGTCTGTGAGAATGAATAGCCGAAACATGAAATTTCAAAGTAAAGAGTCGGTAGATACCCTCATTCCCTATCATGCTACCACTTTTCACATCTCTACCTTCTTTAATAAGCGAGCTTTAGCTGAAAACCATTTCATTAAACATTAATGAACTTTATGTGACGTTGAAGCATCACTTTAAAGGGGGTTGTCGTGTTTAAACCTAAATAACTCGAAAACAGTAAGAGTTAGCGAAAATTTGATGGCACTGTTATGCATATAAATTTTCGCGCAGAATCGATTGCAACAATCCCGATTCGATAAGATGAAAATTAATGGAGTTATGACGTCATTTACAAAGTATGACGTCATTTTCAGGAATTTGGTACCATGCCAATTCCCTTTTGTCAGTCGGTAGATATTTGCATTCTCTTTTATGCTACCAAATTTCATACCTCTAGCTTTATCAATAAGCGAGACACAGGTACCTGAAGTTTTAAATTGTATTTTAAGGAAAGGCCAAACACTGAACTTTGACCGCAAATATCTCGAAAACGGTAAGAGATATCGAAAATCTGAGACCAGACCTTTCTCCTTTAACTACTTTTTCACGCAGAATCGATTGCAACAATCCCCGATTCGATACGATGAAAAATAAGGGAGTTATGACGTCATTTAGAAAAGTATGACGTCATTTTCAGGAATTTGGCACCTTGCCAATTCCCTTTTGTCAGTCGGTAGATATTTGCATTCTCTTTTATGCTACCAAATTTCATACCTCTAGCTTTATCAATAACCGAGACACAGGTACCTGAAGTTTTAAATTGTATTTTCAGGAAAGGCCAAACACTGAACTTTGACCGCAAATATCTCTAAAACGGTAAGAGATATCGAAATTCTGTTGCTGGTATTTACCATTTTACTTTTTCACGCAGAATCGATTCCAACCGTCTCCGCCTCGATCCGATGAAAAATAAGGGAGATATGACGTCATTTACAAAGTATGACGTCATTTTCAGGAATTTGGCTCCATGCCAAATTCCTCTTGTCAGTCGGTAGATATTCTCAATCTCTATCATGCTACCAAATTTCACACCTCTATCTTCCTCAATAAGCGAGCTATAGGCGAAAACATTTCATGAATAATTAATGAGTGTTGATGACGTCACAAACATCACTTTAAAGGGGGTTGTCGTGTTCAAACGCAAATAACTCGAGAACCGTAAGAGTTAGCGAAAATCTGAGAGCACTCTACTGGTAGGTATTTGAACGCTCTATCGAATGGAAGAAACCCGATCAAAATCCGACTGCAAATAAAGTCGCTAGACCTTGCCAAAGATTTGATTCGAAAATTTTCAATAATTTCAAAAATATTGGCCGCATGCCATTTTCATTCTAGAGGTAGATTAAGAATGTGGAAACATGTTTAGATATAAAATTTCATGCCGATATCTCATTTAATAAGAGAGATATTAACGTATGAATATTTAATTAGCTTTGATGACGTCATAGCGAATTTTCCCACGCTCATTATGACTTTATTTATGGTCCGATTTCAAAAATTTTTCCTATTCCAAATCAGACCATTAAAATCTTTCATCCTACTGTCTAAAATCTAAGATTGAAATATTTTTTTTGAAATGAAAACAATCGGGTCAAGGTCAACTTTTTCGGGGTAGAGCTACGAAATTGTCGCAGTGACATAAAATCTTGCATCTCCTTTTCTGAATCGAATGCTGAAAATTTCATTCCAATCGGACAAATAATAAGGAAGATATAGCGATTCAAAATTTTGGCGTCGTAGGTGGCGCTGCGCGCTTATAAGCGGTAATTTAGAAAATTAAAAAAATCAAATCTTGAAAATTTTATTTCGAATCGAACACTGAAAACAGAATAGTAATATCTTTAATAATGAGTGATTTCTGAGCCGTCACAAAAAAAAAAACGGATGAAGAATAATAATAATAATAATAACTAGAAACGAGCTCGTTGCTAAAGCAACGAGTAGGTTTCACAAGTTAAAGTCGAAGCAGCGAAGCTGAGATCTCCTACTCTAATACAAAATTCTTTTTCACGATCCAGATATCTGATCTTTAGTGATGGTATCCACATTGCGCAATCTACTTGCAGAAATTGTAGGTAACGGCGACTTACATTATACACATTATACTGAAGCATACATCGCACAATATCGACTACTCTTGACCATATATTTGAAACAAGAAACATGTAGGACAATCACACTTAGTACAATCTGCACGTGTAACCTACATCTTCAGTCCTTACTGCCCGCTTTATGTTGTTTATTTATTAACTTACGCAAGGTATTTCGCGTGTACAGATGTTTGACCTTGAATCTCAACTCTGCTGTAATAAACACTACACATCGCGATGAACTTACGCAAGCACTCTGCTGGAATAAACAATTCTCCTCGCGATGGCCTTTAGTAATGCCGCTTTCCCCAATATACAAAGAAAGACTTGACAATGTCTCGTATTCCACAGGTTAAAGCACTGCAAACTGGCGATTAATTCACACACGTTTGAAGTCCTGTATAACAGCGGCGCAGTGCGAGGTATTAAGCAAGGCAAATTCACCGCGCTTCTCTAATGTGTAATGCCGACGCTCGGAGAAGATTTCTTTATAGCCTTGTTCAGCAGTAGCTCGTAGAATGTAAATTTGCTTCTTTTTTTTTTCTTTTTTTTTTTTTTTTATTTTTTTTTGGGGGGGGGGGGGGGGGGTTGGGTTTTTTTTTTTTTGGGTTTTTTTTTTTTAAGAATTAGAATGAATAAAAATTTAAAAAAAAATATTTTATATAAATCACATTAAATAGCGATTGAATTAATAGCGAGTTACTGCGCAGTGTCCATGGAAGAAGTCCTATATCACAGCGGTGTCGTGCAAGGTATTAAGCAAGGCAAATTGACCGCGCTTCTGAAGATATGTTTAGTGCGTTGTTCATCAGTAGAGTGCCCAAAATTTGATTTTTGTTTAAGAAATCGAAATCAAAATGCTTTCTCAAACTCTTGTTTTTATAATTTGTTCATACGACGAATAAAAAATACTTGAAAGTTACGCAAGTAAGATATTTTTATAAAAAAATCTTTAAATTGCTCACTTTCAAATACCGGGAAACATGTTTCATAGTAAAATCGTTACGGAAAATCGTTTCGTAATGTTTTGGAAACTAAAAGACTAAAATAAGACAGTTTTGAACATTACGTAATTTTTTAAAAAAAAATTAAATTGAAATAGAGGCCAAACTAAAAGAGATAGATAATATCGGCCGATGAAAGTTCTAAAGATATGAACCTAGAGAACATAACAGTGAAAATTTGAGAGATCTACCATTAAAACTAAAAGCTTACATACGCGAAAATCGAAAAATATTAAATCTTACGTAATTCTCTTAAAACGTCGTATATTTCGAAAAATTTTTTCATTTAAACGGGAGTATGTGTCTGTGAGAATGAATAGCCGAAAGATGAAATTTCAAAGTAAAGAGTCGGTAGATACCCTCATTCCCTATCATTGCTACAATTTTCACATTTCTTCCTTCTTTTATAAGCGTTCCTTAGGTGTAAACCTTTCATTAAAAATTTATTTAATTTATGTGCAGTTGTAAGCATCACTTTAAAGGGGGTTGTCGTGTTTAAACCTAAATAACTCGAAAACGGTAAGAGTTAGCGAAAAATTTGATGGCAATGTTATGCATATAAATTTTTCGCGCAGAATCGATTGCAACAATCCCCGATTCGATAAGATGAAAATTAATGGAGTTATGACGTCATTTACAAAGTATGACGTCATTTTCAGGAATTTGGTACCATGCCAATTCCCTTTTGTCAGTCGGTAGATATTTGCATTCTCTTTTATGCTACCATATTTCATACCTCTAGCTTTATCAATAAGCGAGACACAGGTACCTGAAGTTTTAAATTGTATTTTCAGGAAAGGCCAAACACTGAACTTTGACCGCAAATATCTCGAAAACGGTAAGAGATATCGAAATTCTGTTGCGTATTTACCATTTTACTTTTTCACGCAGAATCGATTCCAACCGTCCCCGCCTCGATCCGATGAAAAATAAGGGAGATATGACGTCATTTAAAAATTATGACTGCATTTTCAGGAATTTGGTACCATGCCAATTCCCTTTTGTCAGTCGGTAGATATTTGCATTCTCTTTTATGCTACCAAATTTCATACCTCTAGCTTTATCAATAAGCGAGACACAGGTACCTGAAGTTTTAAATTGTATTTTCAGGAAAGGCCAAACACTGAACTTTGACCGCAAATATCTCGAAAACGGTAAGAGATATCGAAAATCTGAGACCAGATCTTTTCCCTTTAACTACTTTTTCACGCAGAATCGATTGCAACAATCCCCGATTCGATACGATGAAAAATAAGGGAGTTATGACGTCATTTAGAAAAGTATGACGTCATTTTCAGGAATTTGGCACCTTGCCAATTCCCTTTTGTCAGTCGGTAGATATTTGCATTCTCTTTTATGCTACCAAATTTCATACCTCTAGCTTTATCAATAAGCGAGACACAGGTACCTGAAGTTT
Organism: Pteria penguin; assembly: GCA_035048485.1. NCBI lineage: Eukaryota > Metazoa > Mollusca > Bivalvia > Pterioida > Pteriidae > Pteria > Pteria penguin. The sequence continues at coordinate 31,806,392 of CM068586.1, forward strand.
TAAATTGTATTTTCAGGAAAGGCCAAACACTGAACTTTGACCGCAAATATCTCGAAAACGGTAAGAGATATCGAAATTCTGTTGCAGTGTTTACCAATTTTACTTTTTCACGCAGAATCGATTCCAACCGTTCCCGCCTCGATCCGATGAAAAATAAGGGAGATATGACGTCATTTACAAAGTATGACGTCATTTTCAGGAATTTGGCTCCATGCCAAATTCCTCTTGTCAGTCGGTAGATATTCTCAATCTCTATCATGCTACCAAATTTCACACCTCTATCTTCCTCAATAAGCGAGCTATAGGCGAAAACATTTCATGAATAATTAATGAGTGTTGATGACGTCACAAACATCACTTTAAAGGGGGTTGTCGTGTTCAAACGCAAATAACTCGAGAACCGTAAGAGTTAGCGAAAATCTGAGAACACTTTACTGGTAGGTATTTGAACGCTCTATCGAATGGAAGAAACCCGATCAAAATCCGACTGCAAATAAAGTCGCTAGACCTTGCCAAAGATTTGATTCGAAAATTTTCAATAATTTCAAAAATATTGGCAGCATGCCATTTTCATTCTAGAGGTAGATTAAGAATGTGGAAACATGTCTAGATATAAAATTTCATGCCGATATCTCATTTAATAAGAGAGATATTAACGTATTGAATATTTAATTAGCTTTGATGACGTCATAGCGAATTTTCCCACGCTCATTGTGACTTTATTTATGGTCCGATTTCAAAAATTTTTCATATTCCAAATCAGACCATTAAAATCTTTCATCCTACTGTCTAAAATCTAAAATCTAAAAAGATTGAAATATTTTTTTTGAAATGAAAAAAATCGGGTCAAGGTCAACTTTTTCGGGGTAGAGCTACGAAATTGACGCAGTGACATAAAATCTTGCATCTCCTTTTCTGAATCGAATGCTGAAAATTTCATTCCAATCGGACAAATAATAAGGAAGATATAGCGATTCAAAATTTTGGCGTCGTAGGTGGCGCTGCGCGCTTATAAGCGGTAATTTAGAAAATTAAAAAAATCAAATCTTGAAAATTTAATTTCGAATCTAAAAATGAAAACAGAATAGTAATATCTTTAATAATGAGTGATTTCTGAGCCGTCACAAAAAAAAAAAAACGGATGAAGAATAATAATAATAATAATAATAAGAAAAGACAGTAGAATAATAAAAGGTTTCACAAGTGAAACTTGTGAAACCTAATAAGAAAAGACAGTAGAATAATAAAAGGTTTCACAAGTGAAACTTGTGAAACCTAATAATAATAATAATGATCATAATAATAATAATACATAAAATACAATATTTAAAAAATGATAGAATAATAATGAGAAAAAAAAGGTATATATATAATTTTGCCAGCTTGTAAGGAAGAAGGTTGGTTTGATTTATCTAAGTGCTCAGACGTATCTTTATCACATTTCGGACAGGAAAATCCTCATTTTTTTTTCCTGGAAAAGATTTTGTCATCTCACCTCCCGTTATCTCATCCTGTGAACGTGGCTTAAACCGGAAGTTGACGAACTACTTCTAAAATCTTCGTGTGTTCACCATGACCATATTTATAAAAATATACACTTTGAATTCTTGTTTAGTAAGCTAACTATCACAGAAAATCTTCTTTATTCTGTTTATACTTGTCAATAATAATTCTCTTGAACAGGAACTTATTTTCCTTGCGTAAAATACTGGTCTGAGCCTATCTGTAATTATTGGAGTTGCCTTTCTTTGCCGACAAATTATAAACAGTGAAAAGTGGGAAATGTGAGAAAAAAGGATCAAAACACCATGTTACGGAAGGGACAAAGAAATTTCAATCCTCGTGCCCATGCCGATTGAAATCCATGATTCGGCAAGCCTCGTCATGGATATCAATAGGCATGGGCACTCGGATTGAGATTTCTTTGTCCCTCCCGGAACATGGTGTTAGTTTCTATTAGTCTTCCGCATATTATTACCGTCAACTCTTCTTTAGTTGAACACTGATAATTCGAATTTCTCGTTCCTTAAATCCCATTTCTATTTCCTTCACATGAGTATATATCCCTGATTTTAATATCGCTTATCTCGAACTGATTTACTCGGGGCCACTTTCAGTTTCAGGTATCGGCAATAAATTGTAATTTAAGGGATAACTCGCGTGTGTCAAATTTTCGACATACATCACATTAAAACCCCATGTATAAAGCGTCTATATACCAATCATTAATATTTTTCATTAAGTAAATCAAACATCAGTAATTGTCCTGAATAAATCGTACAGCCCCCGTAAATTTGCCAACCGTTTCACATCTAGAATTTTCTTATTAGAAGCTTATAATATTCGTGACGAATTATCTTCAAATGGATCTTGAAGTCTAAAATATTATTCATTAGATTGTTAAGTTATACCACTGATATATTCCCACTTATTCTGTTGATTAATTACATGTATATTTGCACTAATTGTTAAAAAGCAAGAAATTCAACTGTATACATTTGTAACTGTAAATGTATCCCGTATGTCTTTCGATATACGGAATAAAATAAACCGAAAACTGAAAAACTATGTCACACCAATATAGTCATGTATATCTATTAATTCACATATTACTTAATTAATTAGGTAAAATATTTCACAGAAATTGATTTTCAGAATTTTCAAAAATAAAAGTAATAAATTGAATTGGAAACAATAGAAATTATAAAACGTATAGAATTATGTATGCGTAAAATGACGACCACGAGGGGGCAAGCGTGGTGTTGTGGTTAAGCTCTTGGCTTGCGGGTTGAGCCACTATGTTTAAGAGGTTGGTAACCTCTTGCTTCCATGTCGCGATATAACTGAAATATTGTTGAAAGCGACGTATGACACCAATCAACCAACCAACGACCACGAATAAATCGGCAGCTAATGACGGCGGAATGAATTTACTTACTTAAATCCTAACGATCGGCAGACGACGCCGGCATCCGGAGAACCAAACTCATCGTGGCAAACTGTTCCCCAAGTGTTGTTGAAGAGCACCTCAACACGACCAGCGCTGTTGTTGGAATTGGCCCCACTCATACGAACCTGCACGTGCCCTGAAAATTTTACATACAAGTTAGATGTTTAAAGATATTTCAAAATGACGATTGAAATATCGTATACATTGACATGGCGTGAATTATAAGTCGTACATAAATTCACAATATCATTTAGTACATTGAATCAACAGTACTTAGTATGTTCTGATGATTACTACAGGATGAGAATCGCTGCTAATGGACAGTCACTTTCCCAGGGTGCCATCAGTCCAGTTTTGGTGCTAATACGTTATATACTACTAGAACTTTACTTTTAAACAATTCTTTAAATCTTTAAACTAAGATGTGTTTTAGTTCTGGATTTAGATAGATCAAATTCATATTGTATTATGCATTTGTGACCTTTTGTGACCTTGTGTGATTAACCTTACGATAGATTCGGCCCCATGCTCGAAAAAAGGATGTTGGTGAAAAGAAAGAAAGAAAGAAGATAAATTTACATTCATTTAATCAATATTAATATATATAAACAATATACAGAATCATATTTTTGTGTGTTTGGTATTTTTCCACTTGTCAATTATAAAGTCTCGAGTATGTTCATGAATCATATTGTACATTGCCCTTCACCTTATTCCTTCTGACTCTTCTCCCACCCCTATTCCTCATTCCTTTTTGAGGTTAGGGGGAGGGGGGTTTCTAGTGTCGTTTTCAAGCTAATGATAAAAAATGGGGGAAATATCTGGTAATCATAGACCTGTATCTTTGATGTGCATTTGTTGCAAGCTTCTGGAATACATTGTTGTTAGGAACACTCTTTGCTACGCCCATCCAAAATCATCGCAAGTGTACGTCCCTCCCTTTCCGTGAATGGCCGAAGTGCCTTATCAGGCTATATAGGGATAGCAAAGGAACTTATCATTTGATCCTACTAGAATTAGTTCAGGCATGTGATAGGTATTGGAATTCAATGATAATTTTGACCATCATTAATCACCCTATAATTATAGTTCAGTAGATTTAATAGGTTATTGTATAGGAATTCTCTTTCTAATTCGTAATATTTACAAGACCACATCATGTGAATTTCATGTTTTATGTTATTGCTACCACACAATTTACAAATTCAATTGTTACGCCCAACTTCCATATGCTGCCCTCTTCGATTTTTAAATTATGTGAACTCAGTCTCAGTATTGCTATTGTAGATCTATCTGATCTATGTGTAAGGGTATAAACATAAGAAGACCTGGAGTCATTTTGTAAAAAAAAACAAAACAAAAACAAAAACAGAAACATATCAATTCATTTCAAAGAAATATTTATGAATTTTGATTTTGTAATGCCTAGTCATTATTGTGTTGTGAAATTATATTGATAAAATGTTTTGATAAGTTATAAGGTGACAATTCTGTCTAAACAGTACTTAATATTCACAGTCCATAGATTAGATTTCCATTAATTAATTAAAATCTCATAAACTTAATATTTATTTGAATCAATTAAATGATTAAGAAACTGCACAGATGAGGTCATCATATTTTTGTTAGTGGTAGCCTATTAAGCTCTGCCCTGCATGCAACATTTGGAGTTTTACAATGGACTCGTAGAATTTCTTTGATACATTTAGAATGCAGTAGTTCATAAAGGTCTGAATAAGTATCTCTAGTAATTAATTTAATTCCCCATATCTCACAAGGATGAAGTGAAACTGGGACAACTAGTGAATCATACAACTTTCAATAAATTACTAAGAGACATTAAGTCCTAGTAATTATTGTTATCTTGAAATAACCTTCTCTGGCTATATCCACAACAAATGCTATCCCTAAATTAAACATAGCACTGATTTTAAACACTATTCCTAGATAGGCATACTGGCTAACTGTTTCAATTACTTGGTCATTATATCTGAAATTGTTTATGAAGAATTTTCAACTGGAATTAAATATTAAAACTTAAGATTCATTGTGTTGACCTCAAGTCTCTAATAGGAACAGAAGTCATAAAACTCATGGAGGCTAATTTGAAGACCATTTTAGGGTAACAGACACAATGATTAAAACATCAGCATACAAAAGACAACTTATTTTACTTTCCCCAATATGGAGAGAATCTGAAATACAGTTGTCTAATTTATCAACTACATTTTTTATGAACGTATTAAATAGCAGTGGGCTTAACGCATTCTCAGAATGTAGAAAATAGTGGCATATTGTAAAAATTGTGGCATATTGTGAAAATAGTGGCATACTGTGAAAATAATCGGGCCTGCAGGTGTAGATCTCTCAATAACACCTGACGGCACAATCTTTTAAATGCTGTATTCTCTTTATTACGAAAGCCGATTAGAGTCACTTACTAAGAAAATTTTTTATATATTTTCTCGTTATTTCAAGATAATTAACTCGTTATTTCGAGATCTTTTCTTGTTATTTCGAGATCTTTTCTCGTTACTTCGAGATAATTAACTCGTTATTTCGAGATCTTTTCTACGAGTTAATTATCTAGAAATAACGAGATAATTATCTCGAAATAACGAGAAAAGATCTCGAAATAACGAGTTAATTATCTCGAAAGAACGAGAAAAGATCTTGAAATAACGAGTTAATTATCTGGTAATAACGAGAAAAGATCTCGAAATAATGAGTAGATTATCTCGTAATAACGAGAAAAGATCTCGAAATAACGAGTTAATTATCTCGAAAGAACGAGAAAAGATCTTGAAATAACGAGTTAATTATCTGGTAATAACGAGAAAAGATGTCGAAATAATGAGTAGATTATCTCGTAATAACGAGAAAAGATCTCGAAATAACGAGTTAATTATCTCGAAATAACGAGTTAATTATCTCGAAATAACGAGAAAAGATCTCGAAATAACGAGTTAATTATCTCGAAAGAACGAGAAAAGATCTTGAAATAACGAGTTAATTATCTGGTAATAACGAGAAAAGATCTCGAAATAATGAGTAGATTATCTCGTAATAACGAGAAAAGATCTCGAAATAACGAGTTAATTATCTCGAAAGAACGAGAAAAGATCTTGAAATAACGAGTTAATTATCTGGTAATAACGAGAAAGGATCTCGAAATAACGAGTAGATTATCTCGTAATAACGAAAAAAGATCTCGAAATCACGAGTTAATTAACTCGAAATAACGAGTTAATTATCTCGAAATAACGAGAAAAGATCTCGAAATAACGAGAAAAGATCTCGAAATAACGAGTTAATTATCTCGTAATAACGAGATAATATATAAAATTTTTCTTAGTAAGAGAGTCTAATCGGCTTTCGTACTTTATAGATGACCACACACAACCTCCTAAGCAGAGGTACGGTCCTTGCACTCTCTTTAATCTCTGCCAACTACTGAAAGTAGTCCTTAGTCAGAAGGCAGAAAATATAGACTGTTTTGTGTGTTTTGGGAAAAATGTCATCGTATTCAAGTTATCTGGGCGAAAATTAGACAATGAAGAATTCATTCAGAAATTACAAGACGTGTTAGATGCAAATGATAGTGTGTTATTGACAAACTGTACGCTGATTTGTACGCTGAGAAAATGTAGTGCGGTATAAATTCAGGGTTGATTTCATGTCGAAGCCCGATTAAAACTCAATGTAACATGGTAAATGCTTTAAATTTAACTAAAAAGCCACTGAAGACCAAGTCATATCGTCTAGAGGCAAAACTCTGATTTTACAAGAATCTTGTGAAACCTGAGACGTTGGCAGAGGTGTGTGGATTGTAAAAGAATGACAACTCTGCTTTGGAGATTGGACCATACACACTGATCTGTGATAACAACAAAATACTTAAACATCACTTTTCCCATAATATGTTTTGAGACACACAGATAAAATCTGCATAAAAACAAACAAAATTCTTGGTTTCGTGTAATGAAATTTGAAAATTTAAACAGGAAATCACAAAAAAATGAGCTTATAAGTCTTTGGTCAGGTAAGATATGGAATACTGTTCCACAGTCTGGGTCCCTTATACTAAAAACTGATAAACACAATAGAAACATACAACAAAGGTCTGTATGCTGCATCACAACTACTTCACAACACGTTAGTATAGTATCCATGTTCGAACATGTCAAGCGACAAAGTCTTGAAACCAGAATATTTGCAGAGCAATAATTCACCAGTCTTTTAGCAAACAACCTGTAGATTTTATCTCAGTTTTGCGCCCATGGCAACACACTCTACAGTTTTAAACATAAAGAACAGACTATATGTGCTTTAAATTCTGTTTTCGTTAATTGCCCACAATGTTATGGTTATTATCTAGTCTATTTCACCAATGTCAGTCGTCAATGCATTTTCTTTGAATCACTGATTCAAAAGCATTTCTATTACGTATAACATTCTTTGATTGAATTGTATATACAGTTTCGGGCCAGAGAAGGCAGGAGCCGAAAGGGACGGCGCTGCATACCCTAGGGGTAGAACCTGTTACCCTCTCAATAATTTGACCATCCATTGACATGCAACTGCCCTTTTCTGTAACCCCTACCCAATTTCGTTTCGACCAACCTGACTGTTGATGTTTACTTTAGAATATCCACATTAATTTTGAGACAATCTTGCTGTAAAAGGATGGGGGAAGGGGGGTTTAAATATACACATGTATAAACAACAAATATTTGTCACATCATTCAAACATTACATTTACCTAGATATAGTATCAATGTTGATTTATAAATTGGAATAAATATTTCCGATACTTTATCATATTAGACTCCATTAGATAATGGAATATCAGCTCTTCTCTTACTAGACCAGATAAGCCAACTATCCAATCAAATTCCTGGATAAATTCCACGCTTTGACGGTAGGTGCTGATAGCTAGGTTTTCTAACGATGTATTTGTTATGGATTATACTTAGAAAAATGGTGAAAAGTGTTCTGAACGAAAAAATAATTCAGGTGACAAAAACAAATGAACCCAAAATACACGAAAATCTTTCCTCTCCCTTCCCATTCATTCATTATTTTATAAATTGCATAACTCATCCATGCTTCGTTTGGAATCAACATGCTATATGCCATGCTTTGAACGGGTCCGTTGTGTATGTCAAAATATCTTTTGCAATGCACGAAGTATAATGCTTATCCTATGAGCACACTTCGTAACAGAAGAAGAAGAAGAAGAAGTAAAGCAGATAAGTGTTGGCAGGTATCATTAATGTTTTAACACCCCCCCCCCCCTCTCCCTTCGTTTTGGCCCAAAATCTACTATGTCACGATCTTTAAATGAACTAGCATTAATTATTACCGACGGACTTGTTTTCTTAATTTTATTTCATTATTTTCTCCTTTTTTTATATCTATAAACCATAATAATAATCAGTTTTTTGATAATTGTTTTATTGATATCACATTAATGTTAGTTTTTATGTATTTAGACTTACATTACAATCAACAAATGAAACTTTGATTATATATACTTCAAGATCAATATTTTCTTCATTGTGGTAATACTCTCTCTCTCTCTCTCTTAAAAACATGAAAAATGACGGCAATAAATTGCCAATAGTAAATTTACCTTCCACTATTAACGGTAGCAACACAATGATGGTAACATCCAGTCGATTCATACTGACAGTGTGCCGCGTCGAATTCAAAATCAAAATAGGTACAGAATGGGGCTAGTCTCGTTATTTATGACATATTCTGCGCTTGGCTGTGACAAATAGTAAATGTCATCTACACATGCGCGGACCGATTTTTAATCTACAGGGCATAAATACCTTTAAAAGATCTATACTTGTTATTGATATCAATACTGTATATATAGACTAGGTGTATTACATGTGAGAGCTATATAAATTATCAGAAATACTTTACGCATTAACAAAATTACTTCGTTGTTGACGTTATTTAACGTCTATAGCACAAACGTTCCCTTAGCGACGTTTGTAAACAGATAGGCGTGGCGTTGCAAGATGGCCGCGCCCGTTGATTCATAGCAGGGAAAGAAATAAACGTGATTATTCTTGCTGTACAAGGCAGAATATGAATGAGGGGTGAGTGAATAAAATGTTATGATATAAATTTATTTAGATATATAACTTCTGTAAATGCAACGCAGTTTTAAATTTCTGTATCACTTCTAGATATAAATATTCTTTGCGTAGTAAATTCCTAAGCACGAGTATATGTAACACCAATGAACGGAGTTTATGTAAATACTTCTTTTGCATTAGACTTTAATTTTACTAATAGTAATAACACAATACCGCGAATGCGAGAGGTTTAAATCCTGAACAAGCAGTAACATGACTTGATGCATGATGAGCTTGTGTTATGGAACGCCGTTTCAACCTATGTGATTTTAAGTAGTTTTAGTGCACGCTTGTCGATTACCTTGATGTTAGATACAAATAGCTATTACAGACTTGGTCTAATACAATATACAGTGAAAACAAGTCAATGAAATAGTTTCCTAGCAGAGCTAAAAGAAACAATAGATGTGGTCAACTATACTTTATCTTATATTAGCCTTTATTTGACAAGCCTGAGACTCAATGGCACAGCCTGGATGATTTACTAACTTATGTTAAATATACATTTACGATAATCTATATTTATTTATATTGGAAATTACCTCTTTCTTAATATTTCCTATGTTTTATATGTTGACAACGTCAGCCTGATAAATGGTCTCAAAGCATTGGGGAATCTTTTACGAATCGTCTACCGTGGCATCGTATATACTGTCTCATCGTACAGCACAACGTATAATAACTGGGGGGGTTGGTGTTCCGAACCTAGTACCTCTCATCTTGAAGACATTTGCGCTACCGAAAGCCATGCCGGTTCAATTATCACTACGATATTTGTACATGTACTTATAAAATTTAACAAAACTGAAATGTAAAGTATGTTTCAAATTCTACTCGATTAGAAGTGTGAAGAATTAAAGCATTACTTTCCCCTCTGTAGTGTTCTGACAAGCTTATTTCCGCCAACTTATAGCAGATTTGACAATACCTAGATGTTCCATAAATGTTTTTGTTCTTGAAACATTAATGTATGAATTCCGCTGATAATTCAAAAACTATAAGTTTCTTTATTATTGTTTTAGTGTCGTTGCCACTTTTTGTGTGTTTCTTTATGATCTTTATTTTCTAAAGTGACTTGCATATGTATATAGAAAGTCTTTGTCGAGAGCATGAAATATTGCTTCACAGCATTAGTAATAATATAAATAATAATAAGTAATGATCGCACTGACTAACATGCCTTTTAATTGGAGAGCGTTAGAATAAGACAGATTTACACAAAACCTTAGAGGGATTAATTAATAAAATGAGGAATGGCATAAAATGAATGAAGGGGAATGAATATAATTCAATGAATCGATTATAATACAAACCTACATTAAGTACAGTTGTAGAAATCTCTCTCAATAAATGTTACCACTTTATTGACATCAGCTTCATTATCTTTCAGTATAATTATAGAGAGAAGAGACAGAATCAATCAATAAGATGCCCTGTGGTCCTCGACAGGTCGTCCTTCTTCTTGCCGTTACTGCTGCCAGCTTTGTGACGTGTGAGTGCTATTGTCTTACGTGGGGCATATATTTATCTGTGTATTTATGTACGGATTTAATTAAGACTGATAGTTCTATGAATAGCTTCCAACCTTGTTAGACGATATATTAACTCAATATCATGCATAGACAAAGGTATGAAATTGTAAAGCGCAAGATAAAAAGGTTCTGTCATAAATTTTAGGAGAAATACATAAACGTTAGAAATTCACAATTTTGTATTACATCTATGCCTTTTTTAACATTCATTAATTTAGTAAGTTTTATTTTCCTATTGATAAATTCATTGTTTCATTTATTAATATTTTTCAGTCATTTATTTAATTTCATACTTGCCATTCATGTGGCGAATCTTTGTATTTGTATCGCACGAAGAAGTAAGCTAATTTGGTATATCTCCCATGTAATATAAGTGCATACTTCATTTTGTAAAGGGCGAATTTAGACAATGAACATACGTATTTATACGAATGTACGTATGAGTAAGTGAATATAAAATCCACTCCTTTGTTTTATCGGCAATATAAGCATAGATCCTGACGTCATTATCGAGGGTACTTCTATTTGCGAGGGAACTTCTCACAAATACAGCCTATAAGAGTCCATCAAATCTCAGTTATATAATATACAGCTGAAACTTCCCATTTCCGATTTCTGGCGAATTTGGTTTAGTGAGAATAATACAAGGCGGGAGTGATAGTCTCTGTTTCCATAAAGACTTTAGGTTTATTTATCTATCTATTTATTCATTTATTTATTTACTTTATTTATTTTTGTTTTCTTTCTATTTTGTTTTCCTCCTCATAGGCCCTACTGCCCTTTTGATTTAACATTTTCGCCTACATCTAAAACGTCGAATAATTATTTATTCTGTCTCATCCCAAAACACAGACTGTGGGCTGTCTACAATTGAACAAGATACATGAGTGTGTTTTACCTTTGTTAAAGTTGTTCCAATGACATAGACTACTTTAAAAGTAGTCTGTTTCTGCATTATTCAAAAGGAAATGTCCGGTAAGTAAATTAGTAAGAATTAAAACACGGCCTTGATATATGTTTTATTCTCTGGTCCCATTGCCTTAACAATCTTTACTGCCTCAGTCAAAAATTCTTAAGTCTTTGGTGTACAGTTAGATAACTGTAGAAACGCTCGGGGTTCAATTCTTGGATTATACATACAGAATTTTCCCATGTGATGTGACACCACTGGTATTGGCGGCCATGTTCTATTACAACTTTCGGATTTTTCCATTATTACCATGTAATCACCTTGATGAAATGTACTAATCATCAGGGCAGATTTCGTGACTTCATTCTCAATTACTCAGTAAATATAATCAATATTTTTTTCAGTAAAACATTTATACAAGGCCATTATATTACAAACTTTAAAGTAAAATCGAGCAGTTTTGCATGAGAAATGAGGGACAAATACGACAGTTGCACTATAACTGAAAGAGTTGTTGAATACGAATTAACAACATGACTATACAAAGAAGCCACCTTGCAATTTCATTCCAACAAAAGAATTAAAAATGTTCGCAATTTTAGAATAATTTGTACATCATAAAAGAATTCTAAGTAATGTTGGCAGTTGCTATACCTCGAATACCACTTAAATGACACTGCTGTATTTATATGCTTTATGAAAGAAAAAGGAGGAGTTGCCGGCTCAGTTATGTGGCAGATGTCACCATGGAGCTATACAATACATGAATATAAATAATATACTAGAACATATAACACATTACAAAAATATTTGATTGTAGTGCAATTACGATACCGACAAAAGCCAAACAAATGGTGTGGTTAACCGGTTTACGGGCCAACCTTAAAAACCCAAAAGAAGCAATAGTAATTTAAACGAACTGGTTGTCAGATCGCACACAGTTCAGTGAAATCTGAATATTCAAGGTATATAATATCTTTTGATTTCTATAAATCAACACGAAACACTATACATAGGTATATGATTGACATTATAAAACATAACCCTGAATGATTCAGTCTTTCATACGAACGTCATTTTAACAACATAACAACCATTGCCGTATGTAGGGCGTGCAACGGAATGTATGGAAGCTGAGAAGTGACATAACGTCTAATCAAGATATGATTATAGATAATGTTAGAGATTGACCGATACATTACACTATTACGTTTAACTAGTGGGATTATACATTTAGCATTGCGGGGTCATAAAATACCCATCAGTAGTTTTAACAAAGACATGAGTGTATATACAAAAAGTACATCTATACAACAGCCCTCAATACAAATAATGATATAAATAATAATAGTAATTTATGATTATTAAGCCGGTGTGGCAGTGAATAAGGGGAATAAGAATAAGGTCCCGGGTTCCACTCCCGCTGCGGGCGCACCGGTGTCCTGTCTTTCTGATTAGACAGTGTAAAGTGAGGTCCCATGTCACGGTAGGCGTGGCAAATAAAATCCCTCGATCTCTGCTTCGAGGAGAGGGGGGGGGGCGGTTTCAAAGGCATACATTTCTTTACAATGCATCAGGCAGATGCTGTCACCATATACGTGAAATAATCGTGGAGTGACGTAAATAATAATCAATCAATCATCATCATCATCATCATCATCATCATCATCAACATCATCATTAATCAATCAATCAATCAATCAATCAAAATTATTTACACTTTGTCATCTATCTGTAGAATAGCTATATGTTGAATCAAGCCATTGCTGGCCCATTTGTTAACATTTCATTATAAATTATATGTGTAGGTAGATGGATATACCCTGCAGGTTTTTATCAACTTAATGTGAATAACTGGAAAAAGCTGGGTTGTTGTTGAGAACTCTGTGTTACAATCAGACATCAGCTATAGTGAAAGCTGCAGATCTTTGACCTGCTATAGGGTATGGGGACTGCACGGGATGTTTGCATATCTTGGCAATGTGAATCCACAACACAGGTATCAAAAGCACCCCAGTCTGATGTTACAAATCGCTACGTGTTGTGCTGTTTGAAGTGAATTACACAACAAGTATATTTGTGATATCGATTTCGGACGAAATTTGCATTGAGATGTGTACATTATTTATATTCAGATCTGTCAACTGCAGAAGGTATCCACCATACTGCCAATGCATTGATACGGGCGTTAACACTGGCAGATATTACGTGTATGCTCGTATGTGATGAATGTTATAAAGTATTTATAGAAGAGATGGAATAGTCGGAATGGAGCATGGAACTGGTTGTGAATAAAACATATTGTCTTAAAAATATATATAGCGATGTTCACAGAATATAATTACAGACTCTTAATATTAAATCAAAACGGAAGAGCGAGAGATTTAGAGAGATTTCTTCATTCTCCGCTCTAAGTATCTTCAGTATCGCTTGTTCTCTGTAAAGGATCACATGGACCCCGTCACACTGTCATAAAGTTGGACCTCGAGTTGTAACTTGTCACAGTTGTCACACTGCTATGGTGTTTGGACCGGTGACCGCCTTATAGTCCGACCGCCCGATAGTCCGACGGCTCGATAGTCCAACGGCCCAATAGTCCGACAGTCCAATAGTCCGACAGCCCGATAGTCCGACGGCCCGATAATCCGATAGCCCGATAGTCCGGCGGCGGCCCCATAGTTGTACTGATTACGAAGGTAAACGTACCTGAACTGTGCAAATAGTTTTCGGAGTGCAAAACATTTTCCCGGCTAAGCATCACAGAAACAGTTTTCAGAGTGAAAGTAAGATTACTATCATATTATCAGAATAACTATGTACTGCCTCCTATTGTTTGTTGTTGCTTAACGTCACAGAGGGCGATTTTTCAGTCATATATGTAACGGCACATAGAAGTGCTTGCTGTATTTCAAGAAGTTTTGACTTCCTGTCGAGCACCCTGACCATGGACAGGTAGGGTTCTTTTACGTGTTGTGACAAGCACAGACATGGGACCACCTAGTTTGCAGTCGTTTCCAGAGACCGGACCCACATATCGTGCAAGGGGATTTGAACTTACGACTTAGGAATCACTACTAACGCCTTAAACATAGACCGAGACGGTAATTACCACTGCGCCTCCAGTTGAAAACCCAAATTTTGCACAATTAATATTAAAGGGAAAACAGAAGACATCTGATAAAGTTGTATGACACAAATGACCAAGGACATTCACACAAACAATAATTTCAACTGCAATCTGTGCGATTTCTGTCCATGTTTGGAATCTTCAACTTTTCAGTATTTCTGGTTAGGTTAATATTGTTGATTGACGTCAGTATATAATTTCAGCTGAAATGACAGGACAAAGTCGCCGAAACTTCATATTGGGACCTGCTGTCCAACATTTAAGGGTCTTTAATCTGCCGAGCCTTTTGTGAAATCCATTTATTTATATGGAAATAAAATATGCTTTAACTAAGACATGGACACCGTTTTCACCTCCCACCAACAGAAGTTCATGTACATGTACATCTAGCTGTATATAGTTAGAAGAATTCCGCTTTCGAACCAGCGGCCCTCCTATCTAAAGTCCGGCCGGTTAATTACTTGACCGCGTCGGTCGGACTTATCAAATTTATGACCCAGAATCACTGCAAGGATTTCAAAGAAACTTGAAGGAAACAAGAACTGAATCTTCTCTATCAAGTTCTTTTGTTTTTGGGTTTGTTTGTTTGGTTTTGTTTTTGTTTTGGGGATTTGTTTTGTTGGGGTTTTTTTTGGGGGGGGGGATGTTTTTGGGGTTTTTTTTCTCTTTTGTTTTTTTGTTTTGTTATTGTTTTGTTCTTTTTTGGGGTTTTTTTTTTTTGGGGGGGGGGGTTGGGGGGGTTTGTTGTATTTTTTGTTTTCCCACAAAATGGCTATATGACCCCAAAAAACGCTATGCCCCGGTAGAAAAGCATACAAAACAAACATACATTACTTAGTAATTAATTTCATACTTTTCTCATCCTTTTTTTCCCATGTCAAAAATCTCGAGGCCATTATTCGCCAGATGTGTGAAACATTCATTTTCATTTTAAAAAAACTGAAGAAAATTGTGTTGGCGAAAAGTGTGGGAAAACTGGTAGGAAGGACTGACAGTCGGATGGGGAGCAAATAACCGGATACAGATTTTTATCACTTAACTTTTGAACATGTTCTCTGTCTGACTAATAGCGTTAAATACAAATAAAATTTAGTCATGGAAGGAGATGGGGGGGGGGGGGGTGTCACAGCCCAAAACTGGACAATAAGTACCTATCTTGGTACCTTTTTTCTGACAAAATTGGGGAAAGGTGCGGGGCACAAACCCCGTTCCCGTCTTAATGCCGCGATTGGGGTATTTGTCTCTTCTTCTTCTTCCATTTAAGTGAAGGACCGCTTATGCGGCATCATCTCACTATGAAGGACCGCTTATACGGCATTATCTCTCGAGTCGGCCCATTCACCTAGAATTTCAAAAGGCAAGTTTTTACGTTTTAGTGCAATACCATCTATCGTTGCGGACTACCGGGCTGTTGAACTATCGGGCCGTCGGACTATCGGGCTGTCGGACTATCAGGCCGTCGGAGTATCGGGCTGTCGGACTATCAGGCCGTCGGACTATTAGGCTTGAACCGGACCGACCTCTAGTGTAACTTGTCATAGCTGTCACACTGTCATAAAGTTTGAACCTAGGGTTGTAACGTACCACAGTTGTCACACTGACACTGTCATAAAGTTTTGACATCGAGTTGTAACTTATCACAGCTGTCACACTGTCATAGTGTTTGGGCCTCGAGTTGTAGCTTATCACAGCTGTCACACTGTCATAGTGTTTGGGCCTCGAGTTGTAGCTTATCACAGCTGTCACACTGTCATAGTGTTTGGGCCTCTAGTTGTAGCTTATCACAGCTGTCACACTGTCATAGTTTTGGGCCTGGAGTTGTAGCTTATCACCGCTGTCACACTGTTATAAATTTTGGACTTGGAGTTGTAGCATAGCTGTCACACTGTCATTAAGTTAGTACCTCTAGTTGTAGCTTATCACAAATCGTCAAGTGTCGTACAGGGCTCCAACCAACACTAATGCTTCTTCATTTCGCCAGCACCAAGAAAAAAGTAGGTTTTAAGCTAATTTGAAATGGCAGTAACTCTTCTGTCTTGCAGGACTCGAACAAATGTCATTACATGTCATAGAGATGTATTTTATACCGCCAGTACCTGGCAGGTAGTGGGTAGAATGTTAAACAGTTTGATATTGTCGTGCGAGTATTCGTGTTCTGCATAATACTATGTCGAAGGTTGATTAGGTGTCGCCCAAACCTCGAACGCCTGTTGTATGCAGATCACAACATGTCACATTTACTGATACTGCCCTCGTAGTAGACTCGTCATCACTTGTAATAAAGTGTAATTCCTGATTAACTTGTAGTAAAAAGGTCATGAATTTCAGTCGTTAAGAAAGTGTCGTGTGGATGTTGTTGGAACTTGTTACAAAAGGAAGGTTATAATAATTCTCACACTTCAGTGTGAAAGAAAACTTGGAAAATGTGGAAGAGAGCACGAGCACGCGTCGAAAGAATATTATTTTCTTTAAAATCACAAACTTCTCATGTGATTTTCGGTATGAATTCGATATAAATTAAATTAAAAGAAATGTAGTATAGATTTTTCGAAACGTCATAAAACATATGTAAATTTATACTACAATGGGTTTGCTCTCACGCTTTTCACGCAATGAACAAATTCAGATAACAAATGTACACATCAAACACGATTCTGGTTCCACGAGTATGCTATCATAATGAACTGTGCCTATTCCATGCGTCGTAAACACATTGGGAAATATTCGGATTCGCCCCACTATGAACTCTGCTGACACTGCTTCTATGATTTCATTCCACACTATATTTAAGAAATTTTTTTCTCTCTTCAGATTGCCACGGACAGGTATGTCCCACAGTCTGTACTGCAGATCAGTATTGTGGAAACACCACATCTGGCATGTTTTCTTGTCAAGGTATATTTTAAATATGGTGGATTAATTACATCATTCTGTCTGGATAAAGAATAAAATTATTATCTCTTTAATACCCTTCAGACGTTGTTGTTGTTATTGTTGTTTTTGTTGTTTGACATAGTTTAAGTTTATTGTTCAACAAAACAATATGATAATGGGTAAACATAGGCAGATCATTTCGCTAAAGTTAGTACGGAATTCTTAAGGCTCAGAGTTTGTACGGATATCTTAAGGCTCATAGTTTTGCAAATGAGGAAAACCTTATCTGGAAATAATTACATCTATGATGAAATTCTTCATCCAAAAACACAACAAAACATTTCATATTCTGAATACTGGTCTTTAAAGTTCTATTCTATCAAGTAAAAGGTATCAAAATCCTTACAAACTTTGTAAGATCTTTTTTGAAATGGTCTGCAGATATTTTTGACGTAACGCGACAGGTGTACGGCAAATATTGAGGAGGTAATTTTGCAGATATTCTGAGGAAATCTGTTTAAACTTGATATTTTGGTGTTGTACACCAGACCAAACTTGTATTGAACACAAGTGTGCACAAATCTCTCATACAAAGGGCGCTACGCTACTCTCTGGGAATAGCGAAGAGTAGCGTAGTGCCCTCTGTGTGAGAGATTGGGTGTGTACAAATATCTGATGTATCGCTATTATATCATTGAAATATTCTTGAAAATGACTGAATACAATTTGTCTGTATATATACTTAATACACCTGTATACAGCTGGTAAAATTCCTTTTTTTAATTTTAATTATTATCATTATTGTTGGTGCCTATATTTCTGATATCAACAAGCCATTGTCGTATGTTTTTGTTTTAGAGTGTAACGCAGCGTGTGTTGGGTGCTTCTCCAGTGGAGTGGAGAAATGTAAATCTTGTGCCTCAAACTACTACAACTCCTCGGGCAGTATCTGTAAAGGTAACCTTTGACTAGCTTTAGAGGATTCTGCCACAATTAACTCCCGTGTGACAGCTTATTACACTCCAAAACTAATTTCATTATTTTCATCGTCGTTTTGACGGTAACAATGCACTTATGCTAAGATATTTTCATTTATTTTATCCCATAATGTACAATAATTTGAAAGTTGTGCTGTAATCTTCAATGTGTATCTCATCAGGCTTCTTAAAACTATTTATTTCTAATGGCTAAAATGATGCATGAACCTAATGTTTCCTGCCCAACATATCTGATTATACTGTACCTGTAGTTGCTGTGGTGCTAAGGACGGTCGATTGAGGTAACAGTTGTCGCTCGCTTGGTTTGTTTTATAAGGTTTACGGACCAACCTTCCAACACATAGCATAACTAAAACAATTAAAGGGACAGTTATTGAAAAGTAATAAAAATTTTCCTTCTGAGAACATGGAACGACAGGTACCTCTATTTGAGAGGACATGGATATATACACAGATAGTATTTTGAAATATTGGGTATCAAAATAGAAGCTGAAAAGCTGCATTGTCCACCTGGAAACGAACTTATGTCCAGATCTCTTCCGACTGACAGTCATAAGGCGTTTTTGAAATGCATGTATACTAATGTGCAATTATGAACCTTCGCAATTCCAGTGTGTACATTCAACTGCCTTAAATGGGATCGATATGAATCTTTAAATATTTTGATATTACTATGAACTTCAGTCTCACAGCAAAGTTAATTGTTTTATATTCTGATAAATCAGAAACCCTTATTGACTGCAACTTTGTAGCAAAATAATCATAGCATCATGAACAAATTCGAGCAAAACTTAAATCATTATTTCACATTACCCATGTACAAATGAAATTCCTGATACCAACGGATTGCCCAAGAAAAATAATATGGAGAAAGTGCATAACGTAATAACGTCGATGCTCAGAGTGTTAATGATATCTTACGTACACTGCAAATGTTATAACCTCAGTACAAGACTTCAGACCATGTATAAAAATTATCAAGTTCTTTACTCCAAACAGACCCGTAATATTGGGGGTTTTTTTCAGGTTGTAACGTAGCGTGTGCTGGCTGTACGGACTTTGGTCCAGATAAGTGTATCAAATGTGCCCCGGGATTCTTTTCCAGCGGAGGGATATGTCGTGGTAAGTTAATTCAATTTCATTACAGGTTTACAATAATTAATATTGGTATATACTCTCATAGGAAGATCTATACACTATCAATTTTTATCGAAGCGTCGATATTATGGTGTTTATATGTACTAATGTTCTTTGATAAAATCTCTGATTTCGAGATTCCACAGGAAACACTATGTATATGTATTAACTCTCGGGAACTAAAGTTTCAGTTTGTGAATTCAGCATTAATTCCCAAACAGTACCTTACACTCACGTATTTTCAATTTTTAACTTATGGGTTATTCAAATACATGTTTATAGACTGCGTTCTTTCGTAAGAGTATATTAGATTATCAGTTTTGCCTATGAGGATGTTATATCCCTAATGTATGTTCCGCGCATTATACTGACATTTAAACTGGCTACTTCAAGGATGTAAATGTATAACATTTTGTGGGTAAACATACAGTGTTGTTCGTTTACGGGAACACTTGTCGGAACCAATCATTAACTCTTTTATCATTTCAGTTCTATTTCGTATTTTATAATCATCGCTTACCGTTAGAAATTGTCACCAATGTCGCTATGTGACAAGCAATGTGCAATACTTGAATGCCTCGACATCGAAAAATAATTTTGAAGAGTTTTAAGAGACAACTGGATATTTTTGATATTATATCTTGTATTACCTATTTCATGAATCATAATCAAAATGACAAATTCGGAAATTTTGTGGTAATGCTTACAATGTTTAATTTGAAAAAAGTATCACATGATGTCCGATATTTAAGAAAAAAGAGGAGTTACCGGCTCAGTTATGTGGCAGAAGTCACCATGGAGCTATACAATACATGAATATAAATAATATAATAGAACATTTAACACATTACAAAAATGTCATAAAAATATAAACACGTAAGGTATTGTAAAAAAACATAATGGTATAAAAATATATGCGACATCAACATGATAAACCGTGCTCTGCCAGTCTGAAAGCGAGCTAAGACCCTAAATCTGTAGGAGTCCCGACTAACAATCAGAGGGGACGAGGTTCAGGACCATGTCTCCTCTGAAAGAGGTTTGGACAAGGCCCGTCATATAGTCCCCACCGCCCTGTTAGTCAGCGTGCAACGTTCAAGTAAAAGTTCAAGTAAAAGTTCAAGTTTAAAACCAAATTAAAACACTGCATAATCGCCGATGCTGGTTTCAGCTATTACAATCACGAATTAAAAATGGGATTAGACCAGACATTCGTATGGGGTGAGAGTCTCATTTTAGCCTGCTACACCCGTTGCATATGTTCCGTGAAATACAAAGCACAACGTTTACTGCGAGTTTGGGTAATCCTAGTGGTACATGTTTGAATATTTTCTTCTCTAGAAATGAAATCAACGAAACTAAACAGATATTAGAATGTCAATAACTTGTCTTTCTTCCCCTAGAATGTTTAATATTTACAAAATATGTGATAAAGCGCTATTGCATCTAGTTCTTGTATAAACTAGCTTCTTTTTTCCAGGATGTCCTGTTAATACATTTGGTGAAAACTGTACGGGCACCTGCCACTGCCTGGATAAAACGGAATGCAAGCGTGCAGATGGCTTCTGTTCAGACTGGACATGCGAGTGGGGATGGTCCAATCCACCGTATTGCCAAACACGTTAGTAATACAATGCAATTGTGTTGAAGTCTGCATTGATATGTATAACCTAAAATCATCATCATAGATGTGTCTCAGACACTACCAAAGTCTTATGGAATATACAGTAATCAGTCTGACTATCTTTCCTTCTCTTCGTCCGTCCGTTAAGTAAAGTAGTTAAAACTGCTTTGACAAATGCACACATATTTTTCGTATTGATGTGGTTGATACTGTTCAAAATTTCATTCATTTGAAAACGGTAAGTTGTGCTTTTGATCCAAGCTCATATCCCTAAGGTAAGATCATACTGAACTTATGATTAAAATAAGTGTTCTGTCTAACCATACTCAGATATTTGTCTCCCTCAACATAAATGTTTGTCCATAATATGATCATTGCTACCTTCGGTAATATTGGTCCTTTTTAAATTATTCTAGTTTTAAGATTTGGGTGATAAGCAATGTGTTATAAGCAATCCAATTAAATTTATTCTATATCCATCAAATGCGACTTCAAATAAATATCAGTAAATGTCTTTGAAAGTTATAATGTAAGGGATGGGAGGGAGAATGTTCTTTTTTATTTTTTTTCCTCTTTTTTACATAACAAGAATTACTGGGTGAAGCAAACTTGATCAAATAATTAGAAAAACAAAACAGATAAAAAATGGAGAACTATACTAGTAATTAACTGCCAAAGTCTGGTAGAGATAGCAAAAATCTTTGTACTTAATGATACAAGTGTCTGGTAGCGGTTACTCAGTCAAAGAAATTTCTATACTTTTCAATAAAAAAACCACTTTAAACATAATAAACTTGTTTCTTATATGTCCGTCATACGATGTGTTCCGCTCACAGTCTAACATTTTTTTATTTTTTCTGAAAGAATGTACACCGCAGCAGTTTGGCAAGAATTGTGCTTTCGACTGTCACTGCCCAGAAAATGATACCTGTAGCCAGATAAACGGACTATGTTCATCCCTTAACTGTCATCCGTTTTATGGTGGACCAGGATGTCAAATACGTAAGTAGAATTACGTAAAATGACATCGTATGAATGCCCCCAATTTAGATATTACCCGCCTTGCAAGCGACCTACTTTCATTCTCTGGATTTCGCCACTACTTTTAAAATGTTGCTTTTATGTCGTAATTTGACTGAAAATTATTCATTGTTGTGTTGGCTAACACCAGCACCTGTTTCACTATAATATTGCTGGTTGTTCTTTATGAATTGATTTGACATTAAGCGCCAAGTAGTTGTAGTCCATCGATACATCTGTCAGTCGGTCTGTCAAGTGTTGGTATCTTTTACGATACACCCAAAATCAACCTTGTGATGGACTTGTAGTGTGACAAACAATATCTGATTTGGAACATTTAATAAAAGTATGAGCAAGATCGAATATCATTTTTGACTCTGTTAGCTGTTATAGCTATTGCTGTTTGCAGAAAATTTGGGGTGTAGACTTTTTCTTGATATTTGATATCTGAACATAATGTGGATTGGAATTTGTAGTATGACAAAATAACAATTATCATTCTATTATTTATTTGCTTCGCATGCAAATACGTACTAAAAACCAGCATATAAGTCAGCAAAAGTTTTTATATTTGTTTGTTGTAATCTTACTACAGTTCTCCCGAAACTGAGACTACATCCAGTTGTAACCAATAACGAATGTGGAAATATAACTGTTTCCTGGAATCAATGGGTCAAGGACGAAGATATTGGCGAAGGTCCAGTAGGACAATACATGTTTGTATACATCGTTTCTTTATCTGTAATCCGTTTCATTGTTTTGATTATATGCACATAAATGTAATATCTAGAGCCTATAACGAAACACAAAAATATAACTGGTGGTAATTCATTCTCTCGGACATTTGAGAAAAATGATAAACCTAAAAAAGGTCTTACGAATGTTTTTGATATTGCAGACTGGAAATATATAAAATCAATGTTACTGATACGTGGCAAGAAGTAATTAAAAGAGATGATAGTATGGAAAGGTACTCGTATGACTTCACTAGCCTTGACCCAGATGGGACCTACCTATTCAGGGTCAATGTCAAACGCATGGTTGACGACAAATTAAGTTCGGAATTTACAGTAGGCAATCCTACTGAGGAGGTCACAACACCGTGCATAGGTAAGTAATAGAATATTGGTTTATATTCAATTTATTTGCGGATTGATTAGAAGAGTTGTCACCATTTTCATATCAAATTCACCCTTCATAATTCTTTTCATCCCTGTGATATTTCCCATGTTTTATGGTTTAATGATGGCATATATGTGCGGGTTTTTAATGCAAGAATACTATATCCCCTCTGCTCAATTTCATTTTGAAATCTAATATCACGAAGTGAGTCTCTGACCACAATATCGCATACAAGACCAACAACAACATCATCCATTAAGATCATATGCAAATTTGGTGTAGTGGTCAAGACTCCAAACAAGACTGTAAATCAAATTTCATGTTCCATTTTGGAACTATGAGTTCTTATATATACATAAATATAATGTATACAGTTTTAATCAGGTAGACTTGCACTCTCATACGTAGTGAGGGATGGGAGCGAATAAGGTTGACAGTGCATTTTGTGAAAAGACATGCAATTTTACGGTAAATATACACTGAAGTAATGCAAAGCGATCCAGTTTCTGTATTTGAGACCTTAATAGAATTTCGTCATTGTCATTTTTATCTAAAACTCAGAAAGAATATTTAATTCTTAATAGGGTCGGCAAGTCTCGTCACCTGACTCGCGAGAAAAAGTTCTATTATGCAGTTCCGGTAATTGCTTTGATACACGAACAGCCATGAATCAATGTCTGAGGGATACCTACACACATAAATTTAATGTTGTGACAATAGGTAATGAAACATAACCTTTTGGGGGTGTAGGAAATGTAGTGTTTGTTAAGTCAATAAAAACTTCTCTTTACTCGTCTGTCTATAAAACACACCACGTGACTTGCGAGAAATCTCCAGTTAAAGCTGATAACATGTTGTTCTGATAATGATTTTAATACATAAACAAGGCCATAAAGCTATGTCTGAGGGATAACTACTCACCTACTGTCCGCGCCACTCACTCTGGAAACTGGAAAATCTAGATTTTCTGTTATTTATCTTCAGAATAATTTCAAAAAGGCAAAACCATTTGATAGATCTTGTTTAGTCGTAACTTTTGGTGTATAGTATATGTTTGTATGAAGAAGCGTTCATATTTTATAGAAAAAAAATCTAATTTAGATAGGACGATTTCCATGTTAAATTTTGACGTGACGTCGCCAAGTTTCCCATAGACACAATGTTAAACATTGGCGACGTCACGTCAAAATTAACATAGAAAACGCCCTATCTAAAATGATTTTTCCCTATAAAATACGAATGCTTCTTCTTAGAAACATATAACATACACCAAAAGTTACGACTAAACAAGATCTGTCGATTGATATTAACTTTGTAAAACTATTTTAAAGATAAATAAGTGAAAATCCAGATTTTCGGTTTACAAAGTGAGTGACGCGGACAGTAAATATTCTTTTGCTGAAATAATGAAACACGATCTTCTGCGTCAAAGGTTGGACAAGGTTCACACAAAACTGTTCGTACTTGTATGGTGATTGATCGAAATGAATTTTAAAACACTTTAAGAGGTTAAAATTGTGTTTCATGCTTTTAAAAATAGGAAACGAATTCACTTTTGGTCATTTAATGTGTTTAAAATCATAATTAAACTTAATCCAATGGAATTTAACACACTAGCAAGCAACGTGTTACTGCACGGAAAGACTGAAAATGATTGAATAAATAAACCATGACGGAATTCCGGGTGAGACTTGCCGAAACCAACCATAGCGAATTAATACCCTCATTATCTGTTAGTTTGACCATTGGCCAGCCTCAAATAGGAATTTTTCTGATATACTGGTAGCCCATGCATAGGTAGATTGCCGGAATGATTCACATGGCTGCTGCTCGAACAGAGATTTGATCTCAGTTCCGGTTTATCATATCGCCTCAGACAAGTACCCTCTTGCGTTGGATTAACAGATGTTAGCTGGTTTTATGCAGTGTTGGCAATAGTTATGTACTCAAAATATCATCAATACGATTATAAATTATAATTTTTCATAAAAAATATATATAATGTTGATTCGACGTTTGATTGGCTGAAATGTATGCATGAGTAACCATAGATCTATATTTCATTTGTAGAAAAAATGTTAGCATAACTTTATGTGGTATAAGGATATGAGAGTTCTTTCTTAATCATATTCATAACTTAAGACTTTAGAAAAAGCATGTAATTATATGCGAGAGTCATTTATCCCTTTTTGAGATTTTAGATAATAATCCATTTGTTCTCCGTGCTTAATTGTAAAAGCTTATTTGCATTTTCATTATCAGAGATAACTGGCACCGGTAAGCCATTGAAACTTGTTGTCATTTTAAGTGTTACATACTGTTGCTTTGTTAAATATTACTCTCTGCTTTATATATATGTAGTCTACGAATGCTTTGTTTAAGAAGGTTTTATGCATTTAAAAAAACTAATGCTCTAACCCATTAAATTGTACATGAAATCGGAAGCTGATGGTGGTGGTAATAACTATATAACAAATTTAATATTTATCTTGTCATGTAAGGTAATATTCTGTTTGTATATTCAGTTTGGTTTTAATTTCTACATGACTTAAATGTTAGAAACATTTTGTATGGTTAATCAATACAAATAAGCACAATGAAGCAGATTATCAATTAAGGTAAAATACGAAAGTGATTGATTCACTGTGATTGGGGCTTTGACAATGTACCATGGTAAACATTAATGGACGCCAGGAAAATGAGTAGAAACCGTGTCTGGTTAGCGTCTCTTGTTTGGGTAGTCACAATTGCCACGAATGTCCAAAATGCGGAAATAAATAGTCCAATAATGGATTAAGACAATATAACGACAAAACCCCAATCTGCAAAGGAAATAAGTGTGACAATAATGTAAAATTCGACAATAACTCATAGAATGTCATGGTGACAATATCATTACACAATTATTATGCAAGGGTTCATAAAGTGCTGTATATATAAAGCACAAATGTCATTTCATAGATCAGAACAAACAGATTTACACCATTGTCGATCATGGGTAGAAAACTATTGGATATTTATTTATATAAAATGAAGAAAAGAATTTAAAATATTCCTTGCGAAAAAACATACATTTATATGCGCTCTCTCTCTCTCTCTCTCTCTCTCTCTCTCTCTCTCTCTCTCTCTCTTTCAAAACATGATTATACCAAGCCGAGTAGTGAACAGTCTTCATTATAAAGATACCTTATTAATAATTGGTCAATTGAAGTTCTTTATCAGCACTTGTGAAAATTAAATGGCTACACGAAAGATATCTTATCGCTGTGTATAAAGGTTCCTAAGGAGTTTACCATATGAATTTTTAATATTATGTTACAGTTCCAACAACTACAACCCTTGTGCCTATTACTGCAGCTCCAACTCCACCACCTGGTAAGTAATAGCTAGTAATAAATGGAGATGGTCATACGTATGTCAGTTACCATACACTGTCAATAGTGCCCTTCTTCTGTAACATTATGCTGTTATTGAGTTTCCTTTGAAGTTTGTCATTCTGTTATGTTGATATATGCAATTAAATGAACATCAAAGGATATAGTTTGCTAAGCGTATGGTCACTGGCACATCTTCACAATTGTACGTGTAACTTAGTTATTATATATTGTCGATGCAGTTCAATGTTGTTGTTTTTTCTCTTCTGCTTTAGGTTCGTTATTTCAAAAGTTTGAATTAAAAGGAAAAGGTACCAATATCATCACTGTTTCATGGGAAAAAAAGGACTATGGAGAAATACTTGGGAATGCAACGTTGACATATGTCGAGATTGGTTATGGGGAGTGTTCAGACCCCTTTCCAAATTCACTACCCGCATCCATGTAAGTTAAGAATATTATGATCATGTAAACAACCCTCAAAATGTTGAAAATGGAATTTTTTTTTCTTTCAGAATGGTTAGAACATACAAAGACTAAAATCATTGTTTGTTTCAGCAAAGTTTGTTCTCCTCTAACCGAATATTGTCAATATGACATTGATTTCTCATTGTCTTCATTATTTTAACTGGCGCACTTTTATTAATTTTAATACCGACATGCGTATTCATTCTTTATGAAATCTTATCACATTCTAATTATGTCCTTTGCAGTGATGTGCCTGGAACGGGAAATTTCAATTTATCGCTGATACCATATAGAAAGTACAGAATATCTCTAACACTGGATACATTGTCCCATAATGCATCAGACAGTGATAAAACTATAAATGGAACAATTACAACAGGTGTAACAGGTACACGTTTAAAGATTTCTTTTATTTCTGATTGTTTATTTCATTTTTTTTTATTCTGGAATATTATGAATTACAGGTGCTTAATATATATACAGTAAGACACATTTATAGCGAATCGCTAGGGACCAATAAAGCTGTTTCGTACTATGCATAGTTCGCCATATGCATATTACGAAATTTACGGAGGGAAGAAATAAAGTTGGCTATAGCCAAACTATGTAGCAAACCCCGTTTATTTTATTAAGGAACAACACGGTAGGCCGTTTACATACTGAATTTATAAACAACGAATATATCATACATGTGTGTAGTCTGCACTTAAAGATTGTGCAATGCAACAATCTTCATCAGAAGTCAGTTAATGTTTTTCTTTTTCTTTGTATCTGATGTTTTATGTGACAAATTTTTGAATGTATAAAGACAGTTGAAAACGTCAACATTATATCACGGTTTTAAAGTATTGTACTCCATGTATTTTTGAGTCCGCTGCAGTGTCCTTCTTTGTCCGTTATTTTTCATCAACTTTAACAATGATTTGGTATTTAGTTTCTGATGATATCGCTATGCGTTTCCTAGATGGGAAATCCATTACCAAGCTTTAAATATCCACCCCAAATTAAGATAAACACAGGTGAGACAGACTCGCTTTGTTTGTCAAACAATTATTGCCTCAAATCTAAACTATGGTGACAAACAAGTTGTTATTACTAATCGCGTAATTGTGGTAATCACAGGTAATCGGTTTGTAATAACAGTGTATATTTATGAAGAAATTTAACCACGGGGCCAATGGTTTTGGTTCGCAATATGCATTAGTTCGTACTATTAAAATTCGCTAAAAACGGAAAATTTCCCATAACTTTGCATGATGATAAGATCGGGGAATTCATCTTGGTTCGTAATAAGCATGAATTCGTAATAAACGTGTTTGCTATATGTGGAGTTTACTGTATATATATATATATAGTCCTTAATATTTTAACCCACATGTTGCCTCACTATACAAGCATACACCTTTCATCAAGTCTCAATGGCTACACACACTATGTTCGATCAAGCTTAAGGCGATGATCAATTCATGACTGTGCAACGACCTCAAGTATTGTAAGATAAAAAAATTTGGAATGAAGGATCATTTTATTTGAACAGTACCAAAATTTGGTGTGTCTACATTAATAGCCGTATAGCCGTAATTGATTCCTTATTTAGCAGAATAAAACAACGAAGAAGTACCGATCACTTATCCAGTGTCGAAGTCTATAAGGAGAGGTTAAATATAGAATTGTCCCATATAAACGTTGCGAACCCCGGAAAATACAACATGCCGGGGTGAGACCAGGTGTCCGGTGAGAGAACCATTACGTTAAATGTAGCCGTTGACCCTGACTTTGAATCACTATTTGGAGATTTACTCGTTGATTCCTGAAACATCTTTGTCTAATATATATCATAATTAGCTGAAGCCGGCTTGGCCTAGTGGTATCGCGCTTACTTTCTGATCGGGAGGCCGGGGTTCGAGTCCCGCTTCGGTGTCCTGTCTTTCGGATAAGACAGTAAAACCCGATGCCCCGTATCGTGGTATGCATGGCACGTTAAAGATCCCTCACTGCTTCGGGTAGGTCCAATGCAAAGGTCAAAATTTGTTTGCCCCGCATCAGGCAGATCCCGTCACCATATAAGTGAAATATTCGTGGTGTGACGTTAAACGAAAATCAATCAATCAATCAATCATAATTAGTTGTTTTGAGGCTAGATATATAGTTAATTTTGTACATGTAATGTTTATTTCAGCTCATATAGTTAGTTTTGTACATGTAATGTTTATTTCAGCTCCCACGGGTCCAGTGCACACCATAAGAATGTTAGACGTTAAGCAGAGTTCCGCTAGATTTGAATTTACACCTCCAACCTGTCCTGAAAGAGGAGGAAATTTCGTGGCCTACTTGTACTCCGTGCAACAGTCTCAAACACAAGCGTACGTCGTGGAAAATAGCACTAACATATCAACTGTTGATATTACCGGTCTCACACCCTTTACCCGATACATTTTGAATGTTCAGTACGCCAATGTATTTGGTCCTGGACCAGTAGCAAATGTGTCCTTTACTACCACAGAAGGGGGTAAGAAGAGATTGTATTTTCAGATTAACATTGAAAGTTTCAATTTTCAACTCTATGAGCACATTCGTAATATATAGGTGAAACTGAATACCGGTATAAAAACAGAAAATGCAAAAAAAGCAAATAAACAAATATATCCAAATACAGAAATAAAAGAAAAAATTATATTCAGACAGCAGAACCATCTTGAGTGTGAAGCATCATAATCGTAGATAAAATACCACTTGAGTTAGTTAAAATCATTGGATGAATCGATGCATGCATACAAATACTCAGTATACCACTGTTCATCTACATTGGTGGACTTAAAACATTTTTCTTATTCTTGTAAAATGTATTAAACAAAACATCGACCAATGAAATATTTATATCTAAATGTTTTTGCAGCTTTAATGTTCATAAAATCGTACATAATCATCCCTAAGACCAAACACGTGTTCAGTGCATATTGATGAAAATAAATCCGCTTTGTCTATTGTTCATGTTTTGTGATATACATTGTCATATTGTTCACACTATGAAAACATAAGCACACTGTATTTTACTTTTCTTGGTGTGGTGACACATGTAAGAAAAGTCACCTATATGAACCTCCTATCCACATGTTGTCATTATCCTTTTCCGTACATATATTTTGATAGTCTTAAACTGTAATGGTCTTAAGCAGTCCCAAAGTGGAAAGTGTACACCCAACACATGATATCAGTAGCACGATGAAATACTTCACAAGGCATACTCTATCAAGAGATCAAGATTATTTCTTGGAAAATATAAATACATATTCAATACATATCGCAACTCACATGTTTGATAGAAATATGAAATAGAAAAATTGGACAGGATTGAGCCCCTCTTTTACTAAAGCTTTTGACTTATCATAAGAACTAAATGCAGAATATGGCAATTTTGACAATTATGGATAATTTACCCATATTATTATTATAAAACTTATTCAACTTGGCCGAAAAAGGCTGCAATCTTGTGTCACAGGGTCTCGGGCTACACACAAGCATAGCACCCCCTCCTCCTTCCCCAAGAGAAACAATACAAAAAAACAACCACCCCCACCCCCACCCTAAAAAAACCCGAAAAAAAAAAACAAAAACAAAAAAGAAAGAAAACAAGAAAAAGCAAAACAAACAAAGAACCTTACATTCTACATATTTCAATTATTCCTCGTTCATTACTTCTCTTCATTTTAATTCTGTTTGTACTTTGTGTGAAACTAAACAACAAACACTCAAATACTTATTACAAAAAAGTAACATCTAACTTAGAGCTTATGTATTTAAGATTCAAAAACCTCAACTTACACAAGATTCAGTATATCTTACCTTTTTTCTCTCTCTCTCCTAATTTCCAGTTCCTGGTCCCACTGTGATCTCGAGCATCATTCCAGATCATACCTCCATCTTTGTGTCGTATTTAGAACCTTCTGTTACCAACGGTATCATTTCTGAATACGAAATAGAAATAAGTCAAACTTCCGACTTCCAGGACTATTCCAGGAAAGCCACCAATTGGAGGAACGTCACTTTTGATGCTCTTCAACCTTTTACAACATATTACGTCAGGGTAATGTAATAATTATAATGAATTTGATACACTTTTGTAATATTTTTAAATTCATGTGGTGAGATTATCCTACATTTTTCCCATGAGGATTTATTGTAACCTGAATACAATACGCCGCTAATGATTACCAGTTCTTGGTAGTGGAGGTAACGAAAACATTTGGTGTAAACCATAGACCCTCTACGAATACGTTGGCCTTTGTTAATAATTGCAAAGGGGTTATAACCTATGCGAAGGACTAAAACCATTGATGTGTCCACCTCTGCACTGTAAAATACAAATCAATCAATTGTGTATTTTTGTTTGTTTTTCTTCGAATTATATATAGCATTACCAGGGCATTAGTCTGCATCAGGTCTCCTTTTCTATTTAAAACTATATATAAATGATACATTTTAACCTCTATTTCTAGTTTATATTATTGAATATGTTAATGTATATGTCTAAACATATAGCTATATAGTTTTCTTCGTTTTACCGTAAATTATATTTTAGGTGAGAGCCCGAACCAGTCAGGGAACTTTTGGAGTATTCAGTGCCGTCAATGAGACCAAAACAAAAGAAGATTTTCCTAGCGCTCCTACCCGTGTATCAATAGAGGCTGTGAATGAAACTTGTCTCAGCGTTAGCTGGAGTGCCCCTGCAAACGTTAGCGGTGTCATTATTGAATATACCGTGAGTACGAAAATTTTACATTGAACTAACGCTTCTCAACTTCATGACGTATTTCTGTATTCTAAAAGACAAGTGAACAGTTGAAATTGTGTTTTTCAAATTATTTTCCTCTTTTTAGATTCGATATTCACGAGTTGATAGTTCATCAACGAAGTCAGATATAGTTATACCCTCTCCCACCCAGCTCAAGTCTAGTATTTGCGGACTGGAACCTTGGACACGTTATGTGGTAGAGGTGTTTGCCCGTACTTCAAAGGGACGTGGTCCACCAAGTTCGTCCGTATTCCAAACAACCCTACATACTGTTCCTCCTACACCTCCAGCTCCAACTTTCTTGAATAATACACAGACCACTATTACTATAGAAATTTATCCAGTCAAACTAAAAACTGGACCTGTTTCACAATACATTATTTATGTCAACAATGTCGGAGCAGTAGAGCGTCGCAGACGACAGGTTGGTTGCACTCCGCCAGGTACACCTGTTGCGTCTTTCAGTGATGCAGACATAGTAACGAAGACTGCATTCGTC
The DNA here is from genome assembly GCA_035048485.1 of Pteria penguin. NCBI lineage: Eukaryota > Metazoa > Mollusca > Bivalvia > Pterioida > Pteriidae > Pteria > Pteria penguin. The sequence continues at coordinate 31,838,974 of CM068586.1, forward strand.
GTGGGAGATGGTGGAACATATGGCTCTTATAACAACCCCGCTTTAGATCAGAAACGCAAATACGATATATACAATGTCGTGGTCAGCACGGTGGGAAGTAATACTAAGTGCAGCTATTCCAAACTTTCAACGTCTGTTCACGTAGATGTGTATGTACCGCCTACAACTAAATCTCCAAGCACTGTAACAGCATCATCAAACAACACTCCTCTGATCGTATTACTTGTAGTGTTCATCTTGATCATTATTATCGTAATAATTGTGGTGTGTATTATTTTCTGGTATAGACGTCGGGGTCAATTTAAGCCGCCACCTTATGAGCCTCAGCTGAACGACTTGAAGCCGACCCCATTTATGATCGATGATTACGACCCGCATGCCTTTTGGAATACTGTATACTCCACACGAGAGAGCCGGTACATCATTGCAGGAAGAGAGCTGATTCCAGACGATGGCTTCAACCCAGACGACAACAAACCTACTAAACCTCTTACTCCACCAATCACGTTTCAGAACGAGTTTCATGAACTTCCTCATGAACCTCAAACGACGTGGAACGAAGCTTCCAAAGGCAAAAACATGCGGAAGAACCGTTTCAGACATTTGCTTCCATATGATCACACCCGAGTTATTCTTGAACCCGACGAAAATTCGGACTGCGATTATATCAATGCTAATTTTATAAAAGGTTATAATAAACCGCATGCGTACATTGCCGCGCAGAGTCCCTTCGATGAGGAGACGGTTTTGGATTTCTGGAGGATGATTTATCAGTATAACATCAATGTCATTGTCATGATAACGAATGTGGTAGAAGACAAAATTGTCAAATGTACGCAGTATTGGCCTGATCCTGAAGAGGACAAAGTCCAATATGGAGCTTTCATTCTGAAATCGATTGAATTCAAAGAGTTTGCAAATTATGTTATACGAACGATTAATATCAAAGTTAGAAATGACCGTGGAAAACCGAAAGTTGTTCATATTTTTGATTTTTGTACATGGCCTGACCATGGTGTTCCCGATGACACTATACCTTTGTTAGAATTCAGACATAAAGTCCGAGAATACAAGGGAACCCATAGCAGCCCACTGTTAGTTCACTGCGGAACTGGGGTTAGTCGAACGGGTGCCTATATAGCGATAGATTCGTTAATAGAACAGTACGAAAACGAAGGCATTATCAGTGTATTTTCTTTTGTTCGAAGAATGAGGAAAGATAGAGTCGCTATGGTTCGTACAGCTAAGCAATATATTTTTATCTACGAAGCGATATTTGAAGCTCATGTCGCTGGTGATACACGAGCAGGATTTGATTTGAAACAGAAATACCACACACTTACAATGAGAAATCGTAAAACAAAACATTCATACTTGAAGGATCAGTTTGTGTCTCTTCAGCGATACACGAGGAAAGTTCACCCTTCGGGTTGCTCAGATGCCCGATCACATGCGAACTTTCACAAGAACAGATTTCCCGATGTTGTTCCGCCCAACAAATACCGCCCACTTCTTACTACTCCAGGTGGACTTGATCGAACAGACTACATTAACGCCGTCTACCTCGATAGTCATTTCGAACACGATCATTTCGTTCTTACTCAAACACCTTTACATACCACCATTATTGACTTCTGGAAATTGGTCAATGACCTCGACGTCAACACCATAGTGATGATGGAAGATTTCAAACATGAGGACGATACGTGTGCGGAATATTGGCCTGAAAACAAAATTAAGAAATTCGAGCCCTTCTTTGTTGACAATACTAATCTGTGGCAACAAGAAAATGTGACAATTCGCCATTTTAAAATTCACAATATGTTACATCCAAAAGAGACTGCACGAGAGGTTCGACAGTTCCAGTTCAATGCTTGGAATGATACCGAATTTATTCCTAAATCCAAGTCCATGTTTCTTGATCTCATCGACTTGGTCCGGAGTTGGCAAGAGCAGTCAAATGGTGACACATCACCCATTTTGGTTCACTGTAAGGACGGGGCCACACACAGTGGTTTGTTCTGTGCTGTGTGGACCATTTGTGAAGCAATGAAAGAAGATAATGATGTAGACGTATACCATACAATTAAACACATGAAGCGACGACGGAATCAGATTGTGGACACGCTGGTAAGTTTATCCATTATTGTGATTATCAATAAGGAAATTTAATATAATAATCAGACAAGCAATCGGTCCGTCTAGCATATACATGCTATATCAACTAAGCTACCTGAGCCGATGTCTCGGTCTGTTCCAAAAGCTCAACAAATAAATACAGAAACACCTTTGATTATTTTATATAGCGACAGTTCTGCAATACAATTCGAACCAAAGTTCTCAACTAAGCTCTCTGGGTCGATATCCCGGGCTAAAACAATTGGGTTTTAAAAAATATATATATTGGAATCTTTGTATCGGAGACATTCACAATACTAGATAGAATGCCTTTGACTTTTTACACGTTCAGGCTCATTACATGTTCCTTTTCACCATACCCTCTACATGAATTCCTTTTACAAATACTATTTGTATGCAGTAAAATAGCTCCTCACTGTGGTAAATTTGTCATTTACAGGACCAGTACCGCTTTTGTTACAAGACACTGTGGGACTGTATGAATTTGCGCATGCCCGGAGGAACTCTGACCAATTACATGAACCACACAAGCCAGGATAGGTTGTATAATGTCGGAAGCCTGAGTCTTGCCTCATATGCCTCCCATCTGGATTACGTATAGTCACGTGACCTCCGACATACTCAATATATACACGGTGCACATATACCGTCTGTGAGACTATTGGATAATATTAGAGCACGTGACAGGAGTGTAACTGTAGGGTACATGTATAGTCATTCTAGTACTAGTGTAGAAGTACTAATTAACGTATGATGATTCTACAACCGAGTGATTATAACTCATTGATCGACAAGGCATATTTAATACATTTACTGCGAGTACAAAATTGATCATATATAGATTTTTATAGAAAATCACCAGGTGACGTTTCTGCTATTACCATCTCAGTATGAGATAGGTCTTTCAGAATAAGGTTGTGCGGCCGGAAGTGATGGAAACACTATCTACGTCCTATACAATATTGCAGGATATATTATCAAATTTCAATTGTAATGAAGACAAGTTAGTAGGAATCAAGAGGAAACAGAGCGAATGGGTTAACATTAATGACAATAATGTATGTACATTGTATTTGTTAGATATATGCGAGAATTAACAAGTTTATTACCTTCATGCTTGGATAGATATTTACATGTTATGACTTCCAAGTACCATTTATTATTTACACTCAGTTTCAATTCCATGGCATTACACGATACTACTTCTCATTTCCCAGGAATTATTTTAGCTTGTTATTAATTAAATGTACTCTGATATCTTCGTAAGCCGAAAAACGGATCATAATTGCGATTATACATATTACATGGTTTAAGCAAGATTATACATATCACATGGTTTAAGCATATTTATTCCGGTTTTACTGGACCACAGCGAGATTAAGTTGTGTCACAAAGTGGAAGCAAATGGCTACAAATCTCTTCCATATAAAAAGAAAACTCAAAATCGAAAAGGCTTGCATAGCACGCCAAGTACCTACCCGCTACTGGTATGATCTATACCAGATATTTTAGAGTTTTTTCTCAAGATCACTTGGTTTCATCTATAGGTTTCTATGATTCATGAATGTCCACAAAGTAGGGACGTTGTCAAGAATGTCCATCAAGGAGAGATGTTGTCATGAATGTCCACCAAGCACGTAAAATGTCATGAATGCCCACCCTGGAGGGATGTTGTCATGAATGTCCACCTAGCAGGGACGTTATCAAGAGTGTCCACTAAGCAGGGACGTTGTCATGAATGTCTACCAAGCAGGGACGTTGTCATGAATGTCTACCAAGCAGGGATGTTGTCATGAGTTTCTGCCAAGCAGGGACATTGTCATGAATCTCTACCAATTAGGATGTTGTCATGAATGTACACCAATTAGGATGTTGTCATGAATGTACACCATGCAGGGATGTTGTCATGAATGTACACCATGCAGGGATGTTGTCATGAATGTACACCATGCAGGGATGTTGTCATGAATGTACACCATGCAAGGACGTTGTCATGAATGTACACCATGCAGGGATGTTGTCATGAATGTACACCATGCAGGGACGTTGTCATGAATGTACACCATGCAGGGATGTTGTCATGAATGCCTACCAAGCAGGGATGTTGTCATGGATGTCCACCAAGCAGGGATGTTGTCATGAATGTACACCATGCAGGGACGTTGTCATGAATGCCTACCAAGCAGGGATGTTGTCATGGATGTCCACCAAGCAGGGATGTTGTCATGAATGTCCACCAAGAAAGGACGTTGTCATGAAATGTCACATTCACATAGTTCAAGTTACTTTTGTACCTTACATGTTCATGTATGCAAATCGATTACTCGTATTATCAAAGGCATATTGTCTTAAATGCTATAAGGATAAACTATCTCTTCTGTTACAATCTCTCATGATAGTGATTATTTCATAGATATTGAATATAGTTTCAATGTCAAGGTCAAATTACATCGTAGCATCCAATGTACGGTATGGTCAATCCACCTCTTTGTTAATCAGTGATTCAGAATGATATGTACAACAATTTCTTACAAAAGACCAAAAAAAACAAATTATAATTTCATTTTTTTAAACATGTACATGTGTAAACTATTGAGAAATGGAACTACCTTGGAAAAGTTATTGCAAGATGGACATGATCAAGAGTGTGACACTAATTTACAAGCCCTTTATATATATAATATATATAGGATCTGAAATAAATTTTCATTTCATACAGTATTTATGAAACAAGCTGTTTGTTTTATATCCCTGAGCTTTGGAGAGGAAATATAAAGCACACAATGAGTTTCATAAATACCGTGCATGTACCGTGGACATTGGATTTGGGCGTGTAAAGCCGCGGACACGCGTGGACACTGTCCCTGTATATCGGCCATATTGACCGCGTATATAGGTGGTCATTTACCTGTGTCCGCGCCGTCAGACGGTCAAACGTGGACACGAAATATGTCCCGGTAAATGGGTATGATAGTGCTAAAAAGGCAGCGATCTTATGATGATGCGTATTGTGTTTGTTCAGTGAAGCATGAAAAATAACGAAATTAGACTTAAAGATATCTTGATTAATAATCATTTAACATCTTTTTAAATCTCCTCTGCTTGATTACACAATGAACGTTTGAAATGTATTTTAAGGTATTCTGCTGTTCTAAATATTTTTAAAACTAGAACGCATTTTTTATATAAAAATTGAAAATCTAGTGCGCACCTGGAGCACGGACGTATATGTTTTAGATATATACGTCCCTGTTTGGACGTATAACTACGTTCTTTATACCCGTATATCTACTTGTCGTAAAAGTGCATCAATGGTATTTGAATGAAATCGGTAAAGACAGAGCTGATTGGTTATTGTACAGATACGTGTATAAGTGTGATTTAAAACAGAAAACTGAAGACATCTGACAAAGCTGTATGACAAAAGTCACCAAGGACATGCACACAAAAAATAATTTATTATTCCGAGAGTGTGCCGAGTTTCTTTGTAATACCTATTTCGGACTCTTAATTAAAGAAGGCAACGATCCGAATTGAAGAACGCAATTACTACTTGTGGGGTCAGTTCAGTAAAGCCGACTTTAAAATCAAATAAATTCATATTATATGTGATATGATATTCATTATTGATTGCTCTGATAAACATATCAGATTTTGAAATATTACATGCGATTACGATTGAAATACACGATTGATTAATTCTGGTAAATATTAAAACATATGGACATTGATCTTCATTCTATTTTATTCATTATTATTTTCTTTGGTCGGGTTTCTTCATTTTTATGTATTCTTTTATCTTCCTGGTGAAGTGCAGGCAAACTTTTGAAAAATATTTATAATCTCAGAACAAAAGACAAAGCATGCGCACTGGAGTCGCAAGGGAAAACTAGAGTGTCGGTCGTTTTCTTACCTAAACAGGAAAGAAAAGTATCTTTCAGAAACACCCCCCCCCCCCCTTCCCTTTAAATTTCTTAGCTTCTTACATATTCCTGCCAGATATAGGGCCGTATGTATCTTATGATTTCATCGGATACGATCGTCTAATTCCGTGTATTAATCAGTGTCATAAGTCAAACCCTTATTCGCTACCAGGATGAAGTAGAACAATAGACTTCACACAACACGCGTGCTCCAGTCGTAAGGTTACCTGGACTAAGTGCCGTTTGACCTAAACAGAGAGGACCCCCCCCCCTTTTTTTTTTATTGTTTTGTCTCGTTACATATTCTTTCCCAATACGATCGTATCTATTTTTTTTTTTTTTATTAATTTCACGGATACGATCATGCAATTATATATAAAAGATGATGACCCGACTGAACACTGAACCTTGCATGTTTTACATTAATACATACACAAATATATATTTTGGTTGTATTGAAAAAGTTTAAAATACGTTTTGCAAAACGATATCTCGTGCACTGCAGCAGAGAGAGGGGGGGGGGGGGGGGGGGGGGGGGGGGGGGGGGGGGGGGGGGGCTGGGGGGTTGACGTGTCGTTACTTTAACTCGGTCGTTAGGTGGCGTCGATCTTTCACTTAAATTTTTTGCCCTGTAGGCTTACAGCACAATGCTTAGACTTGCAATAGGAAAATCGCCCATTGTATTGGCGAATAAAATATTTGACTGAAACATCGTACAATTCTTCATACTCAACAAGTACAAATAAAAGAATGGGGGGGGGGGGGGGGGGGGGGGGGGGGGGGGGGGGGGGGGGGGGTTATTCATTTTTGGGTTTTCTTCTCCCTTTGCCGGAGATATGGTTCCTTAGATTTTGTGTTTGAGGGGGAGTAATAAATCACAAGAAATCTGATAATAATTAATTTTCAAAATATAAAATAGCAATGCTAGTACACAATTTATTAATAACCACCCATATCTCGCTCTTTAAGAGTTACCGGTACTTGAAAGAAGTCTTTAGCGACACTTAATTTGTAAAAAACATACTTTAACAGGTATTTTATAATGATTTTAATTAACCTTTCATGCAATGATTAAGATCATTACTTTTGCTTAAAATAGTTAATTACTTATCAGAACACAAAAGAATTTCTTTGAAATTTTTTACGCGGAAATAAATAATCACGTAGTCAACAAATATTAAAGAGTATTTCAATTTATTATGAATATTATGTACCTTTATTCAATTGATAACCTTATTTAATAAAGATCGGTAGATTGGTTTTATTGATAAGGCATTTATATTTTTAAAAAACCACATTTATTTGTCCTTAATATTGCCATCATGCATTATTATAAATGAATTACTTTGAATATAATAAGAGTGTAAATCGTGTGAGCAATTTGCATTTCTTTAACTTCAGATAGATTCTTCTAAATTCGTCTGTTAAATGAAGAATTACATGCATGTGGAAAAAACTTAACAGGCAAACATGTTACTTTTTCGGTTGACTGAACAAATACAATAAAACAACTCAAACAACATAAAGGCTATTATCAGTGCCGTATGTAGTTTAACTCTGAAACCGGTCTTGCCTCAATCTGAAGCTATCTACTGGCGTGGTCATTGAAAAACGGTCATTTTTTTCTTTCCTTTTGTATTATTTAACGAAATATTTCATGATACATTTGCAAAATACCGGCCCATCTATGTAATATCCCTTACGTCCAGTGGGGGACAGGTTAACTAAAAGGTGTGAAAACCTTGTCCGTTTTGACTACCAGAGGACAAATACAGGTAAAAGGTGTGAAAAACTTGTCCGTTTTTGACCTCGCGAGGACAAGTACAGGTAGATGGCAAATTGTATTAGAAAGCATTAACGTGGACAGAAAAGTGGCCTCGCGAGGTGTCCACGGAGGACAGACGTGGACAGCCCACCGTGGCAACGAGGATTTTCCAACTTCCACGCTACATGTACGGTACCGTATGAAATGAAAATTCATTTCAGATTCTTTTTATCACATGTTTACACTCAGTTTAAAGGTGTTTATTTCATCAAACACCAGCTTGACACAATTCTTTTCCACGCTATGACGTCACCTATTTCATAAATTAATTTATGACATAGCAATATTTCACTGAATAAACAGCAAAACATGTGATAAATACTTAATATGCAATAATTAAAGCACTGTCCTAAACTTTATGGCATTTTTGTACACAGCATCATAAACTGGATCCACCTACTTGTTGATTGAACATTTTCATTCATACAAAGCTGCAACCTTATTAAGGCCAATACAGACCTTCTGTGATAAATAGCTGTTTCCTGCTTGCCAACTAGAACTACTAAATTTCACTCCACTCTAATAAAACCCCAAATTCTACTAAGAACAGCAAACTAGCAAAGAGGTATGGTATTTATAAAAACATCATGTATAACTTAAACCAGATTCATCTTCTTGTTTGATTCACACGATTGCAGAATGTAATCTCAGACCAAGACTGTTTCATGAACTTTTCCATTCATAACTTCTTTTATATCGATCATAGGTCATTGGCTAGGGAAAAAAAAAAACACATCTCATTCAATCATAATGGATGCCATCCATAAAAAAAAAGACAAATGATGAAAGACACATGTTTTAGTTTCTTGTGGAGAATAAATGATCTAATAACATAACTCTTTTGGAGGTGGCTTTGTGGGAATTCGTCCTAATGTAAAGTTTGGTGCCTGGAATTCAGCTAACTCTTCAGGAGTCAATTTATCCATTGGTGTATAAAGAGAATTTTGATCAGTCTGAACAGCACCACTTGTACCACCTCCAAATCCACTACTAGTTGCCCCTGGATTGCTACCAAAAGATTGTGAAGAAGTCTGTGTTGTACTACTTCCAAATGAACTGGAGGGAAAAGCTGAACCACTTCCAAAAGCAGAAGATCCAAAACTATTTGCAACTCCAACAAATCCTTCTGTTTGTGCTGTACTACCAAAAGCACCAGAGGAGGTTGAGGGGGCACCAAACAAGCCTGGAGATGTGCCTGTATTCTGGAAACCTGTTGTTTTAGAAATTGGTGATGCTCCAAATCCAGCTGACCCTATGGACGGAGATGCACCAAATCCAGATGACCCTGTTGATGGAGATGCACCAAATCCAGATCTTGAAAAGGGTGAATTTTGAGTTCCAAATGTTCCAGAACTCACTGGATTGAGAGTGGATTGTGAACTTGATGATCCAAAACTAGACCCTCCAAATGTACTTTGAGACCCAAATGCACTGGTTTCTCCAAATCCACCTAAAACACATAAAATCTGTATATAAAAGTTTGTGCATTAGATAAATATTTTTGTTTAACTACATGTATATGATTCTTTATGATGAATATATATACATGTATATACTGTTCATATTATCTGATGTCTGAACTCAATTTGTCGATCAAAAACTGTCACAGATAATAATGCAGTATGATGTTCTTCTTAATGAATAATCAGAGAAATGTTTTTAAAGAATTACTCAATTTCCATGTGATAAATTATCATCCATGACTTTACCCTACAAAATTCTGTGTATTCATACAAAAGTGATTGGTATTGGGGGTGTTTAATGCCACATAGTTTTAACTATATGTGGCAACCATACAAAGTGTACACAGAACACCACAGTGTACACAAAATATCACAAAATCCATATAGAACACCACAGTGTATACTGAACAACACAATGTGTACCTTGAACACAACAAAGTGTACACAAAACACCACAAAGTGTACCTTGAACACCACAAATGTACACAGGACACCACAGTGTACACAAAATATCACAAAGTGTACATAGAATACCACAGTATACAATGAACAACACAAAGTTTACCCAGAACACCACAAAGTGTACAAAGAACACTACAGTGTACACGAAATATCAAAAAGTGTACAGAGAACACCACAGTGTACACCAAACAACACAAAGTGTACAAAGAACACTACAAAGGTTACACAGAACACCACAGTGCACACAAACATCACAAAATGTACATGGAACACCACAATGTACACAAAACATCACAAACAGACAGATCCTCCCACTTGCTCTAACCAAATTTACTGGTAGTCAAGTCTGAAAGAAGGCAACTTTATGAATATTTCACTTGGGATAAATCTGCATAAGATAATTCTTGTGAGAAGCCATTAATACATTAATTACGTTTGTCAACTCAAGAATAACGACGAATTTACTTTCATATGGAATCATACTCAAAAAATCGGGCAAAAATAAAGTTCTCACAAACATAAACTTTTTTTACAGTATACAAAAGATGGGGCTACAAGTTATTTGGCTAAAAATCACTCGAACTTGGTTGAAGCTCTATGGGTCAAATTTACTGTCTACTATTTCTGAAATATAGAAATATATGTACAAGTATACCGGTATATTTATCATGACTCTGACAAATGCTAATGTTTTATTAGGCCCAAAGAAATGGAGTTTTAAAATATAATTTATCAATTATCCTGTCTGAAATTGAACACAATTGACACCAAAACATAAAAACATGTTTCATGGAAAGGAAATTTTTGTTCGTTTGATTGATTTTTTGTTTCTAGTGCGTCTTTATGGTGATGGCATCTGCATGTGGCAATGCACAGAAATTAAGACTTTTGAACAGACCTACCCACAGCAGTGAGGATGTTTTACATACCACATCTACCATGACGCTGAACCAACTTTTACTTTCTCAGACAAGACAATGAAATGTCATGTTTGGGGCTCCGACCCAGGACCTCTTGGTCCTAACCCAATGAGCTCTGGTCACTCCTCATGGAAAGTCTATGTAAGATAAATTACTTAATGCATATGAATTGGAGAAAATTACACACCAGATCCAAATGATGATGATTGCACAAAGACATTGCCTTTACTCTGACTGCTATATAATGATACTGAAAAAAAAAGAAACAACACAAAATATAAACAAGTACAGAATGGTATTAAATAACAACAGTTCTTTCTTTACTCACCAACATGTCATATTTCCAAGCAACAGTATAGTATCTAATGAATATAAAGCATGATAGATTTTTAATATGTTCTAAAGATACAGACTTGAATAAGTACAAACCTTTCTTTATTATAAATTTTCAGAGTATATTGGAACCATGTATATAATAGCTAAAACTGTCCAAACAGGACAAATACCCCCCATGACAGCAAAGTTACAGTGTACTTCAACAATTTGGTAACAGAATCATAGTGACTATGGAGATATGGTCAGATGGACACATAAAATGCTTTGAATTTTTATTGAAACTGATATTTGTACATGAATTAACAGAATATAGAGATTTAATAATTTCATTTTCTGTTAATGCTTTTTAGGGAGTATTTTCTCATTTTCTGACATGATTCTGAACAATATCAAATGTTTATTATAATACGACCTGCAATTTACATATGATTATGATATGAAATATGAAATATAAAACATAAAACGTCTTTAGTCTTTCCATGGCTATATCAAATATTAATCATGCTTACTGTAATACATGGACTTCATACCCCAAATGTAAATTTTTTTTTTTATTTTTATTCATTCTTCGTTATTGAGTCTATTCATTAAACAGAGTTCTTTCAAATTCGGGACTATATCTGACATAAAACAATGATGACATCATAAATTTCCTATGAAAACGTCAATTTCTGGATCATCATTTCCCTGAGTTTTAGACTGGTTTTCATAGAATTTGATGACGCAACAAAGACTGTATATCAGATACCATATCAAATGGGAAGTAACTCTGTGTAACGAAAAGACCAAATACATTATGTCGAGATTATTTCATTTACTACATCATCATACCTGCCAAATACATTGCACAGAAATTCATACTCACTTTACCATCATATCAGCTCGACACATTGAACAGAAATTTACACTTGTGCAAGTCAGAGCCACAAAGCAGTAAGGGATCTTTCCATTGACAACATATACATAGGTATGTACTGACTCATTTAAACACAGAGGAGCCATAGTCACTGGATGCGCGTCTGCAGTGGCAAAACTCTCAATGTCCTACATTTTGACCCCACCCAACCTCAAGGGTATGTGATGTAAGTTGAGTGTGAGAAACTCTTAGGTGAACTAACACTGCAAGCTTAGATACTGTATCTCCATTTAAACTTTTAAAAAAAACGCAAAAATTTCAATGTCCTACATTTTGACCCCGTCCCACCGCACGGAGCATGTGGTGCAGTGATGCCTGAGAAACCTTAGGTGAAGTAACAGTCCAAGTTTGGTTACTGTACCTCTACCTAACCTTAAAGAAAAGTGAAAAAAAACTACAGTACATCATTAATGGTATGAGAGAGATCAAGCTAAACACAAAAACAATCTGTGTTCAATGAAGCATGAAATCAAGGTCATTAAATTTCGGGACAATCAGAAACAATTTATCAATGTCCACAAAACAACCAAGTACGACATAAGTATCATTAATGGTATTCAAGAAACCAAGCTAAATGCAAATTTTTGATGCTGTACGGATGAATGGGTGGACAGACAAAGGGACGTATGGAGAGACAGACTTCGCAAATTCATAGACTGGACTTGCTTTGCAATGCTATCAACAAAAAATATTGAAATTTCACCATTTTAAAATTTGCCCTATTATTTCATTATAGCTAATGACCCCTGCCCCCATGACTAAATCAAAGAGAATGTAATGATATGGGACATGGGTAGATATTGTAATTCATTATAAGTTTTCATTCACATACAAAAATAAAAAAAAGAAAACACAAAAGCATTGAAATTTCAACATCTTAACATTTGCCCTATCATTTGATTATAGCCAATGACCCTCACCCCAGGGCTAAATCAAGGAAAGTGTAATGATATGGGACATATTATAATTCATTATCAGATTTCATTCACATAACAAAAGCATAAAAAGAAACTTAAAAACATTAAAATTTGAACACCTTAACATTTGCCCTACCATTTCATTATATCACACAAGCTCCCCCCCCCCCCCACCCACCCACCTAATCCCATGAGGATTCAGAAACTAGATCATTCTGAATAGTTAATAGGAATATATCAGCATAATACATTAAGTTAAAATACAACAAGCATTCTGAAAGTATTGCTAAGGCAATACTAAGTCCCCTACCGGCAAATGGAAAACTAAGACCCCCAAAACACACACACACACACCTACACACACACACACACACTCTCACAACATACTGTCTTTCAGGCTGCCAGCAAGTTAAGTATTTGATCACAACCTTTGATGATGATGAAAACTAGAACTTTCTTGAACCTGATCTGTAACTCATGGTGGTATACTCACACACCAAAAATTGGATGAATATCTACAAGCATTTAGAAAAAAAGTCCAAAAAACTGCTATTTTAAAGAAATTTTCTAATTCCAAGGGCCGTAATTCAGTAAAAAATCAGTGGACAAAACGGAACTCGAACTTGATCTGTAACTCATGGTGGTAGACTCACACACCAAAAATTGGATGAATATCTACAAGCATTTAGAAAAAAAGTCTGGAAAACTGCCATTTTAAAGAAATTTTCTAATTCCAAGGGCTGTAATTCTGTCAAAAATCAGTGGACCGAAACGGAACTCGAACTTGAGCTGTAACTCATGGTGGTAGACTCACACACCAAAAATTGGATGAATATCTACAAGCATTTAGAAAAAAGTCTGGAAAACTGCCATTTTAAAGAAATTTTCTAATTCCAAGGGCTGCAATTCCATAAAAAAATCAGTGGACCGAAACGGAACTCGAACTTGAGCTGTAACTCATGGTGGTAGACTCACACACCAAAAATTGGAAGAATATCTACAAGCATTTAGAAAAAAAGTCTGGAAAACTGCCATTTTAAAGAAATTTTCTAATTCCAAGGGCTGCAATTCCATAAAAAAATCAGTGGATCGTAACGAAACTCGAACTTGATCTGTAACTCATGGTGGTATACTCACACACTAAAAATTGGATGAATATCTACAAGCGTTTAGAAAAAAAGTCAGGAAAACTGCCATTTTAAAGAAATTTTCTTATTCCAAGGGCCGTGATTCCGTCAAAAATCAGTGGACCGAAACGAAACTCGAACTTGATCTGTAACTCATGGTGGCAGACTCACACACACCAAAAATTGGATGAATATCTACAAGCGTTTAGAAAAAAAGTCCGGAAAACATGAGTGTGACTGACGGACTGACGGACAGACGGACGGAGTGCAAACCTATAGTCCCTTTCGGCGATGCCAGTAGGGGACTAAAAAGAAATCATTAAGAATGAAATTCTAAGACTTTAACATTTGCCCTATCTTTTTCGTATGTTGACCCTGATACAGACGGTGACACCGGGATTATTGCAATAGCCTTTCTGCACTTAAGTGCAGGTGCACTAAAAATGGGATACCCACAAATCTAACAAGACAGCCGAGGATCTCTTGGTCTGGGCCAAGAACACTAACAACTGTGCTGAGCTACCACAAAAATGCTTTTGAAAATGTAAATAAAACAACACATAAATATAGAACATACCTTGCATTAACCTGCAATACCAAACATGAAAGAAGAAATTAATCGTTAATCAATTAATCGTTAATCAGACTAAATTGCATTATGTTGATATCTTAAGCAGTATAAAGTTTGATCAGCAATATAAACATACAACATTCTCCAGAGCTACCATTACAGGATAAAGAATGAATGAGTCAATGTCTATAGTTCTGAATGCAAGAAGGGGCAAACTTTTGGTTTAGTGGTTAAATGCTGGCTTGTAATAAAGAGGATTCAGGTTCAGCCCTTGGATAGGGCCACGGTGTTTAAAAGGTAGGTTACCTTCTGCTTCCATGTCTTGATGTGACTAAAATACTGTTGAAAGTGACGTAAAAGACTTACGTACCAAATGAACAACGGAATACAAAATCTATTATTTCGACTATTGTGAGGTCATCATACTGCTGCATGTAAGATATCAATACATTACAAATTGTGGATTGTTGTTCGAAATACAGTCATACTTTGATAACCCAAATGTCAAGAATTGAAAACCCTGAAAATTATGCAGCCTAAACAACTTTTCTGTTGATTTTGTTAACAAAACACAAACTTCGAATACTCGAACCTACCAAAATTCTAAATGAATTTGATGGTCATTTACATTTTGAGTTATCAAAGTTCGATTGTATTTTTAAAAGAGATTCACAGTCATATAAAACATAAGAGAAACATATGAATGCCAAAGGTTTGTAGCAGTGTCATCAAGTTTAAAGGTCAATCATACATATATAAACATTTCATACCAAACAGAAAAAATAATGTGATAATACACAATCTATATTTCTGTAACATTATTATGGTTTCTGAAGGTTGATGGGTTAATTGGAGAATACACCGATCCACTTTACAGCATAGAAATCGACATTTGGCGGACTTTTGATTGTTATGGTTATGACGTCATAATCAAATGTCCGACTTGTCCAACCTTGCGTGACGTCATCATAGTCGTATTTTGCACTAAAGTGCGTAACATTTGACTAAAGTGGATAGGTGTATTATGTTGCTTTCAACAATTTTTCAGTTATATCACAACATGGAAGAAGGAGGTAAGCAAGCTCTTGAACAGAATGGTGCAGTCCAAGAATCAAACCTGGATCGTCTGCCACACAAGCCAAGCCCTTGACCACTACACCTGCCCGCCCCTGAAGGCACACTGAAGCTAATGTGTTGTAACTATCTCAATTACAATTAATCCAAAGTCTCTGACAAGACTAGAGCTCTAATAGTCTTGACTTAAATATTAAAAAGAAACAAGGAGATTTTCTTTAAATCTCTAAAATTGGGAAGCATATTTCCATCTTGGCAGCCATTTGGCATCACATAACATACATTCATTAGGTATTATGAGTGAGCGCGAAATTTCACTTTTCAGATTTTCAAGATGGCCATCATGGCAGCTACACTGAATTACATGACACTTTTTCATCAGAAAAATCTGATATTAAGGCAGAGTCCCCTCAGGTATTAAAAATAGTAGTTCTTCCTTATAGTTCTATTTAAATTGTTACAAAAATGAGAGAGAAATTAATTTCTAAGAATTTCAAGATGGCAACCATGGTAGCTATGACCAATTATGTACATGTATAACATCATTTTTTCACATAGGGGTATCTTGAGCATATGACCCCTGTAAAGTTTCATGAAAATTTTTGTAAGCCGAAAATCCTTTGCTAACATTTGCAAAGCGAGCACCATTACAGCCATAACAGATTACATAATACCATTTTTACCTCTGACATTCATCAGGTATCTTGAACGGATCATTCCTGTAAAGCTTCATAACCTTTGCTTATAAGATTCAAGATATCAAAATGGCTGTCATGTTAACCAGATTGAATTAGATACCATAATTTTTTATCACATTTGTCATATACCTTTTTCTATTTGGTTTCAAAATTGTAATAACAAGGTGGAATATCTAATTATAAAATATCCAAAATAGCCATCATGTCAGCCATATTAGACTATGTAACACTTTTACTCTTTTAATATTCTAATTATATATCATAAGCAGATCATTCTTGTACAATTTTATCAAAATTGTTTCACACAAAAAACAAAACCCATATGTAAAATTTTCAGTATGACTGCAAAAGTGGCCCAGTTGGATTCTATAACATCATTTCTTTTGTATGCATTCATCAAGTATCCTGATCAGATCATTCCTGTAAAGTTTCATCAAACTTGTTAAAACCAATGAGGCAGAGAACCCCTATTCTCAGACTAATGTTTTCAAGATGACTGCCATTGCAGCAATATTGCACCACATAACACCATTTTTGTCATATTTATTCATCAAAAGCACTGAGTTCATCTTGCTTGTAAAGTTTTTTTTCAAAACTACTACAAAAATACGAGAGGTGTATGTGAGATTATATAAATTCATGCGGTAAAAGTAACCATGCCCCTTTTCTGGGACCTGATAATATAGACTGAAACAGCATAAGAGACACCCCATTTTTCTAACCTAAAGGTCAACGACCTAAACCAAAAATGCTCTTGCACAACTGGACCACAAACCTGACAAAATGAGATTACAGATGACTTTCTGTGATTAATAGTCTATGAGAATGTGCCATAACAATAATTATTTATAGACAGACATACAATACGGTATTGCATAATCATAATCTTGACTGAATTTTTAATAAAGCTAAAAAAAACCCGAACAGTTGTTACTTACTTGTTACTTTTCTTTTGTCTGTAATCTGTTATCAGTGACATCTAAAACATAATATATTAAGAATATGAATATGCTATTATGCATTTTACAGTTGTATAGAGAGTACTATATAATACAACTCACGGTAAATTTGAATTGTTATATATGGTATATAACTATGATAACTGTAAATAAAATTTTATACACTTATACATGTAAAACTATCAGCAGTGTTCAAAATTTGGTTACTTTTATATCAAATCCTACATTTAAGTGGAATTATTTTTCAATATGCATGTGATACAGATCAAAATTATCTTTCAGACTGCTTATAACAAAAGAGTTACACATTTACATATCAAAGGTCAAATGGTAATATCTACTCATAACATTATAGACAAAATTCACATTTTGTTACTGGAATTTAGTGACAATGTATCTTCAAAATATCAGTTAAACTCTGATATATTCTACATGAAGTATTAAGAGCTTGAGGCTGAGGTCCAAAGTTCAAGCATCAGCAGTGATAACAGATTCTGGTTCTTCAATCAAGACATCAAAATCAGAGGTCTTGTGTCACAGTTACAGTTAGGCTGGTAACAAGGAAAGTTCTTAATTTTTATATCCCAACACTTACAAGTTTCTGTTTCAGTGTCATTGAAGGCTGCTTTAACATCTGTCGTTTTTTACTGAATTCCTCTGTCAGTGCCTGAACTTGTTGAACCTTAGAGTTGCAAACACACAATTCCATTATGAATAAAGAGTATTTGCTTGACATCTGATTTCAAAAATGCAGATTTTATCATAGTATGAAGTTGTGAATAAATACTTTCAGATTACCATACACGTATTGCTATAAAAGAAGAAAATTCAAACTTTCACATGATCTACCTCAAGGACAGATTTCTTTGGATATATGTGTATAAAATCAATGTAAGTAACAAGAAAACCTACATAAGGGACAATATTTCCAGAGTTCTGGGCTTCATATGCAGCCAAACGCAGTTCTTCTGGAGATGTGTCATAAAAATCTGAAATATAAATCTTATGCAAGTTTCTTTTCTGCTATATATTTCAGCACTGCAGACATACATTAATTTATGTACTGACATCATGGGCGACATTCAGATATTTACATACTGACCAAACTGCTGACACTCGGTCATTCACATGTCAATAGAACTATTGACATTCATTAATTTATATACCAGTATTGACATCAGAGGGTACATTCAGTAATTTGTATAGTGGCAGCCTACTGATATCAGTTAATTTACATTGTAAAAGTATTGCCAACATTCAATAATTTATATAATGGCAGTACTGCTGACATCCAGTAATTTATATGGTGACAGTATTGCAGTTGATTTATTATTAACATTAAGAGAATATCTGAACACTTTCATCCCCGAAAATCACTCGCCTAAGCATATTAAGGTGCATTATTTTTCACTCACCTGGGTTTTTCAAAAGAAAAGCCCTGATACAGTGGCAGCACTACTGACATTTAGTAATTTATACCAGCCAAAATGAAATATGTCCGGTATTTTCCAGAAGCAATTTCCACTTCAAGTTAATTTCTAATGTCATCATGATATACATTTTGCTTTCAGTCTTGTAAACATTGCTTCAGTCTAGTGAATTGTCCTAGTTTAACAGACTGAATGTCCTGAAAATATCTTTACAATTTCATATTAACTGTTATATGGTGACAGTATTACTGACATTCAAGAATTATGAAGTGACAGCACTGCTGATATTCAGGGATTTATATACTGAGAACACTTCCAGTATTAATCAATTCATATGACAGCCAGGGCTGTAGAAATCATTTCAAAAGTGGGAGGCCAAACATTGGTTGGATTTTGTAACATAATAGAAAATTGGTCTATGATAGGCCAAAAAAAAAGGGGGGGGGGAGTTTCTCCTTTTAGTAGAAAGATATTATGATTAGCGCAAATGTAAGAAATTCAATTGAATCACCTGTTAAGCAATTTTCTAAATTTACCAAACAAGTAGTATTATCTAACAAGGGAAGGCAGCTCTAGATTAACCTCACAAAATGAAATGATGCTCACTGCATCAAGATGACTGTTTAGTATAAAATGAAATTCTATGGTAACACTGTCTTTTTCTTAATTATTTTGTATATTGTATATGATTATAAATATTCTAATCAAAATCAAGCAACTTCATGTATGTACACAGTATGAAGTGGTATAACAATTTTATTGCTACACAAAAAAAAGGAATTTTTGATAATTTACATACCTGGAATACAAGGGGCTTCTTTTTCAAAAGCTACACAAGAAAATGGCCACATCTTGTTTTTCTCCCAGTCTATAATTTCTGCGATGACAGTATTCCTATTCATAGAGAAAACAAATTTTGAAATTTAGCTTAACTGGTTTTTATAACTTAATTAAAACATAAATTTATATGTTACTTAACAGGTAATGAATAAGATAGGTATCATAAAATCAGTTTATAGTTAATAAATGTATATTCAGTTACATTAGAAAGACAAAGAATGACTCCAATGACCACCAGGGTTGAATCATTTACTACAAAATTGTTCTCATAGGAAATCAAGATACTGAACATTGTCATCATGTAGCACTAAGGCTGTCACAGTTCACACTTTTTTCGGTTTGGCTCAGATAAATGAATCTAGCTTGTCCTTTTTAGTTTTTCAGTTTTACTTTGTGTAATTCAACCATGTAAATGAATAAATTTTAGATAAAGTTGGCCCACTTAGCAGATTGTTTTTATCAAATGTATATATAAGCAACTTATAAACCACTTTATTCAATAAAATAACAACAAAATAACAACAACAAACAAGAGGCCCAAGTGGGCCTATATCGCTCACCTGAGTACCTAGATGATCAGTCATGCATGAAGGAAGAATTCATTTATTTTTGCATTAATGTGACTAAGTCAACACAGATGTTGAAAATATGTCAAATTTTATTTCAGGCTAGAATAAAAAACAACACTTTTTTGCACATCCATTCACGTGATTTTGATATTAAGCATTTCCTTTGTCTCTGCAAGAAGTCATTCAGAGCAACATTTTCTTTAGGTGGGGCCTTTTGTTGACTGATTTCAAGTCTGGGTCATGAACAACAATTGTTTCAAATATTGTCCAGATCTTACTTAAAATTGCTTAATTTCATATGTTGAGTGTTGAGAAACATCTAAAAACTTATTTAGATGTGTAAAGAAATGAAAAAAAAATTTTTTCCATATTTCAATTACCAAGTGGTATATGTACCATTGTGAGAACTGCTTTTTAGACATGGTGGCATTATCTGTTAACCAATTTGGATAAAAATTTACCAAATTGATAGAGGACCTTTAGTACTTCATGTATTCCTTGTTTCATTAAAATCTTTCATGTGGTATAACAGCAGAAGTGAAAAATGTGATTGAATTGTTCCTATACACCCTCATTTGGAAGTCTTAAAAAATTCATAGAAAATCCAAAAATTGAGATATTGACAAAATTCTTTCAAAGTAACAATCCTTACCATAATTATGATCACAATAGTCCATAAGAAATCATCATTATCAATTAACTAGGAAATATGACACTTTTTTTCTGCATTGAATCACCAAGTCCAAAGAAATGTCGAAAAAAAAATTCTAAAATTTGATTTTGGAAGGGAACCAAAATGACAATACGTCTTCACTCATCCCTCTAGATCATTTCAATGCATTCTGTTTGTCTCTGTATACAGCCCGTATGAAAAAGAATATTGTTAAAGGAGGGAACTCTTTTGTGACCTACTTTTGACTATGGTGGTGCCACCTGTAAAGAGGTCTGGACGAAAACAACAGAATTTGAAGAGGATCATAAGTGACTTATTTCTATCAAGATTTATTAAAATCCTTCAAACAGTTTTGTAGAAAAAGTTGAAAATGTGAAAAATGGCCACACCCCCCCCCCCCCCCACACCCCTCCCTCTTTTTTTTATTTGGAAGTCTTAAACGTAAAATTCCTAATTTCATATGTTGAGTGTTTAGAAACATCTAAAAACTTATTTAGATGTGTAAAAAAAAAAAAAAAAAATTTTTTGACCACAGCTGGATTTGATCCGCTACTCTCTATATTTCAATTACCAAGTGGTATATGTACCATTGTGAGACCTACTTTTTAGACATGGTGGCATTATCTGTTAACCAATTTGGATGAAATTTACCACATTGATAGAGGACTTTTAGTACTTCATGTATTCCATGTTTCATTAAAATCTTTCATGTGGTTTCGTAGAAAAAGTTGAAAATGTGAAAAATGGCCAACCCCCCCCCCTTTTTCTTGGAAGTCTTAAAAAATTCATAAAAAATCCAAAAATTGAGATAATGACAAAATTCTTTCACAATAATATTCCTTACCACAATTATGATCAAAATAGTCATTAAGAAATCATCGATATCAATTAACTGAAAAACATGACACTTTTCTTCATTGAAATGACTAAGTCCAGAAACACGTCAAAAAAGCGTAAATTTCTATTTGACGGATCTTAACCTCGAACACAATTTTTAATAACCCATCTTTATAGATTGTTGAAATGCAATTAGTTTCCCCATTTATGTACTGGTTCTGGAGAAGAAGATGTTTGAAGAGGGGTACCCTTTTGGGCACATTTGGTCCCACCCTGGATCCACCCCTGAGGGAATCTGGATCCCGAACACAATTTTAGTAGGGGACCTTGAGTACATCATTTACACAAAGTTTGATCCAAATCTGCAATGTAGTTCCAAACAGTTTTGTAGAAAAAGTTGAAAATGTGAAAAATGGCCCCCCCCCCTTTTTTTTTTTTGGAAGTCTTAAACGTAAAATTTCTAATTTCATATGTTGAGTGTTTAGAAACATCTAAAAACTTATTTAGATGTGTAAAAAAAAAATAAAAAATTTTTTGACCACAGCTGGATTTGATCCGCTACTCTCCATATTTCAATTACCAAGTATTATATGTACCATTGTGAGAACTACTTTTTAGACATGGTGGCATTATCTGTTAACCAATTTGGATGAAATTTACCACATTGATAGAGGACTTTTAGTACTTCATGTATTCCATGTTTCATTAAAATCTTTCAAGTGGTTTCGTAGAAAAAGTTGAAAATGTGAAAAATGGCCAACCCCCCCTTTTTTTTGGAAGTCTTAAAAAATTCATAAAAAATCCAAAAATTGAGATAATGACAAAATTCTTTCACAATAATATTCCTTACCACAATTATGATCAAAATAGTCATTAAGAAATCATCAATATCAATTAACTGAAAAACATGACACTTTTCTTCATTGAAATGACTAAGTCCAGAAACACGTCAAAAAAGCGTAAATTTCTATTTGACGGATCTTAACCCCGAACACAATTTTTAACAACCCATCTTTATAGATTGTTGAAATGCAATTAGTTTCCCCATTTATGTACTGGTTCTGGAGAAGAAGATGTTTGAAGAGGGGTACCCTTTTGGGCACTTTTGGTCCCGCCCTGGATCCACCCCTGAGGGAATCTGGATCCCGAACACAATTTTAGTAGAGGACCTTGAGTACATCATTTACACAAAGTTTGATCCAAATCTGCAATGTAGTTCCAGAGAAGAAGTCGAAAATGTGAAAAAGTTAACGACGGACGACGACGACGCCGACGACGGAGACGACGGACGGCGCACTATGACTATAGCTCACTTGAGCCTTTGGCTCAGGTGAGCTAAAAATGACAAAGAATCCAACAAACTTCAATGTGCATCCGAAGTTTGAGCGAATCAAAGTATGTATAACAGGGAAAAGGGAGATCAGTCAGATTTAAAAAAAAAAATAGAAACTGAACCAAAATCTCTAAAATATGATCAGAACTGAACCGAGTTTTCAGTTAACCATGACAGCCCTATGTAGCATTATTTTCTATATACATGACCTATTACAAATATGAAAGCATAGAGAAGTTTCAAAAGGTAAATTCCCTCAATGAACCAACATACAAACCTTATAGCCCTAAGAAACGGTAAAACAGCAAAAATTTCCTTCACTGTGAGAAAAATACACAAGTGTGGTCTTTAAGTTTACAGAGGAAGAATGTAAATTACTTGATCTTAATATTTATGAACTTTTTGCCCATGAGTGAGGGTTTGATACAGCATTAACTGTAATCATATAGAAGAGACAATCTGCTGCAAAAATAAACATGAATATACTGATATCGATATGTACATTTTTTTTATATAGAAGAAAGACCTTACATTTGTACTTCAAATAAAGTTTATAATTCTTCCCCTTTGTTTCATTTGTGTCTTGTGTCAGGTCAAACAAATACATACCAAGGTGATTTCACTCATTTGGGTTTTGCCTAATGGATTCACAGAAGTGTAAACCTATCCAAACAGACCCCTGCAAATCAATGAGGGATCTTTTATGTGCCAACATCTACCTCAGTTCTTACAGTCCTATCTAAAAAGACGGAAATTTCATGAGCTGCCAGTGAGACGTCTTGGTTATGAGCTGCCAGTGGGATGTCTTGGTTATGAGCTGCCAGTGGGACGTCTTGGTTATGAGCTGCCAGTGGGACGTCTTGGTTATGAGCTGCCAGTGGGACGTCTTGGTTATGAGCTTGATATACCACTGACAGAGCTTCATTAGTTTAGAATTTTTACCAATAGTTCTAGGAAAGGTAGGTTTTTTTTTTTTAATTTCACAATATAGAAGCTTACATTAGAGACTACAAGCCATCACAAAAAGCCAAATTTCAAAGGAGCATTGTCTTTAAAAAAAACCCCAGAAACTACCAAGTACATGCCATAAGAATCTTTACTACAAGGTGCATTGCCATAAGAATCTTACAAGATAGGTAGACATGGTGACCTATAATTCACTAATGAAGTACATTACACAATTGTAGTTTTAAAATTCTACTTGATACCTACACTATGTCATTAGAAGAAGCTGGCACCACAGACTGTTTTGCCATCTGCTGCTTTTGGTAGTCATTAGAACTCCATCTGAAAGGGTTACTTCCACCCCCACCAAAATTAGATCCACCTCCATATGATCCTCTGTTACCACCAAACAACTGTCTCTGTGCTGAGTATGCATATCCTGAAAAATCATACAAGACTTTATAGGAAAATAAACGCTGAAAGTTTTTCCAAAAATACTCAAGTCCACACACACCTAATGGCATTGCAAAACTTTTGGTCAATTTTTCAAAATTGATGTGCTGTTATCATCTGTATTACATGTACTCCATGGAGATACCCAAGAATTGCTTTGGGGAATCATTTACTTGTTTGAATATTCAGTTACATGTTGTTAAATCCAATAACTTCCCCATATTTCCAAATGTCACAAATAAAATAGCAGACCGTCTGATTTGGAGGACATGGAGAATGTGATGTTATAGACAGGATAAAAAATGGTAAACAAACTAAAACTGTAATTAAGGAGTTTAATCTACTTTGTAAAATCTTGACTACTAAGATATATAAGTCCATATTTCAGTCCAACACATTCACAAAGGGGCAGACAAAGAAACTAGGAGAGGAAAAGAATCCTCAGAAGCGAAGATATAGGAATAGGAGTTGGAGACATGATGGTTTCATACTGATCCATGATCATATCCCTAGTTGTTTCTTACTGGTACTAGTGTGTATTTCCTCCATGTGGATTCACATGAATTTTTTTTCACTACTGACATGACTGGAGCTATATGTAATCTTCAGATGTATATTGTATATTAGAATGATTTATGAATTGAGATTAAAAGCTATATTACTTTCCGTTGACTTATTGATACAGTGGTAGAGTCATGTCCTCTGTCTACACTCATACTCTGTGATACTGGTAGTGATTTCAGCTTAAATCACAACACCTTGCTTTCAGTAGACCCTATTGGGCTTGTCTTTGTTTTTTTTTTTTTTAAATTGACCTGTCTCTACCTTATGTTTTAAATTGATTGATTAATTGATTAATGTTTCATGTCACTCCATGGTTATTTAAAGTATATGGTGACAGCATCTGCGTGATGCATTATATTGAATTAAAAATTTATACATGTACCTCTGCAACAGACCCATGCAATGCAGTAGGGGATCTTTTACCTACCACACCTACCATGGTACAGGACCCTGGTTTTCAATGTCTCATCCAAAAATCAGGACACCGGTGTGCCAACGGCAGAAGTCAAACCTGCGTAGAGTGGAATCTGCCAGCACTGTGAAAATTGCCAATGCGCATGCACAAGCCTCACATCAACAACCCCCGTGAAATTGAGTGATCGTCAAATGCCCGACATCACACATTTTGGCACACTTGTTCATTATGACGTCATAAATAAATGGCCCGTCAATTTAACTATGACGTCACAATGGAACTACGTAATGGGAGTGGTTAAAGTTGGATCTTGCGATCCCTCAATTTGCCAGCCATGCTAGTTTAAAGTCAATAAATTACATTAATTGTTAAAAATCTACTGCTTACTGCATAAAGCAATCTACAACTGATTCAATCTTAGTACTGTCAATGAATGATCTAGTATTAAAATGTTTTTCTTAAAGCAGTACATATGCATGACTTAGGCTTAGTCCTTACTTTCACTCTGAATGTTGAGTCTGCTTAGATAATACTAACCCATACAAAACGTTACTGGTAGAGGAGCAGTTACAGGCTACTACGTTATTTTGGATTCTGAAACATGAATTTATTAGATTTTTTCATGTGACTGTCTGCAATACATAGGATAGTTACCATTGTATATGAAAATTTGGACTACCCCTAATAACGTAGTCGCCGTTAACTGGTCTTAGCCTGTAACTAGTCCTTTACCAGTAATTATTTACCGCCCGAGGTTTCATCCAAACTATTTGTACTCCCAAAATTGTTTAAGTTTTTTTTTTTTTTCATGTATTGTGCATCGGTTTCAGAAATCAAATAGACTTAATTATCGCCACACCAATATGATTATGAATATGATACCTGCGTTGCCACCTTGTGGA
Source organism: Pteria penguin (assembly GCA_035048485.1). Taxonomy (NCBI): domain Eukaryota; kingdom Metazoa; phylum Mollusca; class Bivalvia; order Pterioida; family Pteriidae; genus Pteria; species Pteria penguin. Next base: position 31,865,265 of record CM068586.1, read on the forward strand.
TGTTCATATTTACATTTGTTTCCAAATTTACAAGTCCCCTGAAGAAAATATTTACACACAACCATTCCTCTGTCACGTCTGTGAATAATAAAATGAAAGTAGGATATAATCAGGATAACCCATCATTCCCGATCATTCTCTACCCAGAGTTATCGCTCCTTACTATCGTGTGACTTTACCGCACGGAACTTTGTGTAGAGAATGTAGGAAAGTAATTTCTATTTACTACAGTCTAACATAATAGAGTCTACTAACTATGAGATGGTTAAGAGTTCACATCAAAGTTAAATTATAGCCATTATCATTATTATCATTATTTTTGTTATTATTACTTGGGGGGGGGGTGGTAGTTTTTGTTATTTTTATGCATAGCTTTTTATCAAAACGTGAATAAATTATCAGGGCAAACAGTTATTAGATAATGCTTCCGGTTGTGATATTCAAAAGCTCGCCAGACTACATCCGTAATTCTGTCCTGTTTCTTTTCATATGACAATGTACGATTTTTGGTATCTTCTTATTATCAGTCAAAATGTATACTCTCTTGTGCTATCGTATTCGTGGTCCATTTCTTATTTAAGAAATTCACTTAATTAAATAGTTTACTAGGATTAGTTTTTTGCTCTTCACTTAAGACTTTTCGTAGATGACTAATACCAATACAGACATGTGATAGATATATACGTAACTCTTGTGTAAATATACATACAAGAATTGTTGATAAATCACTTGAAATTTACTGATGTACTACTCCATATATAATCCTCAACAGTAGGCCTGATAATATTAGTTATTAGGTTTGTTACTGACATATTTCCTTGTAAGGTCAGTAACAAATCTAATAACTGTTTTATTTTGTCGAGGACAATGTTAAGGCATTATAGACAGACATCAGACATTACAGACAGACATCAGGCATAGTGATTCCTACCGCCCTCCTGCTTAATGGGCTTTATCAACTAAGGGGCGCTACTCTAATTTCACGTCCGCATTAGGCCACGGTCAACAAATTTTCAGTTTACCGTACACACAAATGATCAGTTCCAGAACACCAACGTAGTTTATACTGCCATTGCAGTACAATTTTTTACAACTGACTCTACACAAGAATTTGTAAGTCAGTCAAATGACCAAAATCAAACATTTCCATTGAGTCAAACTAGTCCGAGGCCAAATCAATGATAATGTCACATGTATACCTCCGTACTGTATTAACAGGTGTTATGCAAGGAAGGATATCTGTACGTTTGTTGTATGTCTAGCAATTCATTGTTACTAAATTAAATCTCTCTTTTTCTCAGCCTAAATTCCTGCACCAAACTTATTCGTATCATCGGAAACTTATTGTCCAGAGACACCGGTATGTTGTTGAAAAGTAGTTATTACCAGTCTTAACACACCATTGGCGGATTTAGAGGGGGCGCCCCCCCTTTTCGCCACATATTTACAAGTAAATATCCAGATTTGGCACAAAAAATGGCTGAGTAGTTTGGCTAATACATATGTGCCCATTTCTTCGGAAATCCTGGATCGACCACTGCAAACTATTTTAATATTAAGTTACACATGTAAAATAACGAAAGTAATGTCCAGCAATTTTCAGAAAACGGGTAGCTGAGACGGCAGAAATCGATTTTCAGAGAAGAGGCGCTGCTAAACACCTTTCTTTGTTCAGGACAATGAGTATAGTAACACTAATCAGGTGTTATTGGAATCCATAACGTATCATTTATGATCCAGGTCGGAAATTAGATATCTGTAAACAAATGAATACATTACTAATGGTCTCAAGTTGAGTTTTACCACGACTAATTACGAGAGCACTGTAAAGCAATATGAAACGTCAATAAAATTTTTCGAAACTGCATTTAATCTTCAATTCTTTGCAACATAATTACCAATACGTGTTTAATGTTCAACAATGTTTGCACATGTTTCAATCGTAAATAAAAAAGTTTGATCGACAATGTTTTAAAATTGAAAAATTGATTCATAAATACGAAGTGCAAATTAACTTCAATAAACTGTATTTCGGAAAATATAAAATTATAATTCATATCTAAAAATATACATCTCTTTTTTATTTTATCTCTTTGTTTCAACAGTTTGATAATTTACCCGACAAAATGAAAGTTAAACCATTTACATGTAGATTCAAATTCAACGAAGAAATGACACCATATGTACGAGAAAATAAGATCCCGAATTTCTATAAACTTTGTCTGCAAGCTTTAACAATAGATACAGATATCAAAGTACTCCAAAGGGAAGTATACATATAAGTATGAAAAAATAGCAACACTTTTTACACGACACCGATTTCCATCTCTTCATAGGAGTGACAATATACAACATGCAGAAATTGAAGTCCTCTAAAATGAAATACATATTTTATACTTATATGTACTTTCCTTTGCCAGGCATTGGAGGACTTTAATATCTGTAAATTGTATAGTATCACTCCTATGAAGAGATGGAAATCGGTGTCGTGAAAAAAAGTGTTGTTATTTTTTCATACTTATATGTACTTCCCTTTGGAGTACTTTGATATCTGTATCTATTGTTAAAGCTTGTAGACAAAGTTTATAGAAAAGTGTTATTTATTAAATATTTTTTATTTATTTTTTACAACAAGTATTTAGTTTATGCTGCTTTTGGCTTTTGGTTGATTAGTGAATGTCCTTAAACCGGAACTGGCATATATATATATATGACCGTTTTTGTAGAATTTATTTTGCCTTCCTTAAACCGGAACTGGCATATATATATATGACCGTTTTTGTAGAATTTATTTTGCCTTTCTCACGGAATGATAAGTCAAGTGAAATGACTTCTGATGATTAGAAATATGATACGACATTTCTCATTCGTGAAAGGTCATGCCTGTTATCTTCCATTTCACAATTTATTCGTTAGCCTATAAAAGGGAAAGTGAAATCCCCACTAGCACCATGGATGCAGCTAGGATGCAGAAACTGGAGTGCATGTCGGGAATGTTTATAAGGATTACTATCAACTGTTTGTAGAAAGCATTTAGTGGACTTTGATGACAGAGGTCAAAGGTATGAATCCGTCAAATGCCATAGCAATGGAAACTGGATCGAGAAAGAAAGTATTAATGTAAAATACAAAATCAAATGGTTCAATATGCATCTACATTAAAAACAACTTGACGAATTCGTCACTCATCGATTATTTCACGTATATGATGACGGCACCCGTCTGATACGTTGCATATATCTTTGCAAAGGACCCTCCCGAAGCAATAAGGGATCTTTTACGTGCCACGCCTACCGTGACACGGGACCTTGGTATTTACTGTCTCATCCGACAGACAGGACACCTATGTGTCCACGTCGGGAGTCGAACCGAGAACCTCGTGGCCACGAGTCCAACACCTCATCCAGATGAACACATGAGAGGCGTTCAACAGTAAGAGGATAATGATAATTGTTTTGGTTCGCAGTGGGTTCTTGGGTGCCACCTTATTAGGGAATCCGTTCTGGGGGCATCGTACAAGTTATGATCAAAAAGTTCTCCACTAGATATACTTTGATACAGCAAATAAGTATACAACCCCAATCATACCATTATTCAATCATATTGAACGTTTTAGTACACAGTACTATTTCAAAGCTTTTGATTATACAGTGCATGGGATTCGCTGCTAAAAATTTAATTGTTATCAACCCGTCAAAATGGAGAAAACTGATTTTAGAGCACTGGTTAAGTGTCTATGTAAGAAGGGAATGACTCTCAGGGAAATTCGTGAAGACTTCTTGAAAACCATTGGGAAGGAGTCACCTTCTTATAATACTGTTAAAATGGAAAGGTTAATGTAGAGGGGGGATGCATGGAAGATGGTGAACAGCCTGGACATCCCAAGGAGGCTACCACAGACAAAAACGTTAATAGTGCACACATTCTTGTCATGTGTGACAGAAGACAAAACTTTCAAAATATAGCCAATCAAATTAAACCGACATCTTAGGTATGTCTTAAGTTTCAGTTAGATGGATTCCTGACCACTATCTGTTCCAAAACTAAAATCTTACCTACGTGGATAGAAATATGGAAACAATGTAAGTGTCATGGACTCTGTATATGAGTACATAGGGAACCAAAATGAAGCAGTCTATTTTGAGGGGGTTCAGAAATTGGAACAGAGATGGAGAAAATGCATTGAGATGAAGGGAGAGTATATTGTAAAGTAATGAGATTTCTCTCAATCCGGAGTATTCCTAAGTAAACGGGAACGAGGACCCTTTTTTTTTTTTTACAATACCTCGTATTCAATTTATTGTTTATAACAATCAAATATGAGTTAGATCAAATGAACTTATCAAGGACCAAAACTAGACCTTCCACAAAAATATTAGAATTCTGTAATGACTTTTATACTCTATTGTCGTGTGAATGGTAATCACTAAATCATTGCCTTCAGTTTGAGTATTTTTGAAGATGCAGTTACGGAAACTGCGCTTGATAGTTGAAACAGCTTAGTCTTATCTGAAAAAAAAAATTACAAGATATATCAGAGAGCCGTCCGTTAATGTTTTTACCGAAATTAACTTCAAATTGCATTTTTTTCCCTTGGTGAAATTCAGCAGAATAGAAAATTATGACAATAATTACATTTTTAATTAGAATAAAAAGTTTTTCATTAATGTATTCATGATTACAACAAATTTACATCTCAGCGTCAAAATGAAAGAAATTTTTAATTTATTTACGAAATGTGACATTTTGAAAATAATTGCTCATACGGATTAAGTGGTTTTGGTCAAGTTGATTCCCATTTTAAATTTGTCGAGGTACTTTTCGATTTTGTTATCAGTTCTATCAATTTTTATACCATTACTTAAAACAAAACTTATTTGATAGAAATTTTAGAAACATTCCTTGGCGGTAAACTTAGAAACGTCATTAAAGAAAATGATAAAAGTTTCAGGCACACGGATAGGTGGAACATAAATATCAGTGAGACAATTATTCCAGTTTACTGTATTTCAGTGATTTTGAAAAGTGTCAGTCCGAAAGTTTTGACGAACAAAATTTCATTCGGACTGACAAAATTCTGAAATTGTTTCTATATATTTCAATGTTCTCACTGACAAATATTTTCAATATCATCAATAGTATCAATATAGTATTTCAACAACTTGTTTTTTCAGTGATGCATTAAAGCCGATACAGAGCTGACCAAAATTAATCCATGTAAATGACCCTGAGTATATCAACTCTACAAAGTTTCATTATTGTGTCTTTGAGTGATTCTTAAGAGAATGTGAATTGTTAAGAATGAATGACGAGGACGGGAAAATGAACGGGCGACGGGCAATAACAATAGATCTCGCTAGTGTCTTTTTATAACATTTTGATATTTGTCAAAAGTGATCACATGACTACGACATTTTATCAATATCAAAAGTTATAAAAAGACACTTCGACCAAATCAGCTAAAAGTGAAGAGAAGGAACAAACGAGCACGCGTAAAGACGTCCTTTATCAGAAAAGCTAAATTGAAGAATAGCATGATTTTACCTGATGTTTATTCATGTTAAACCTCTCCACACCTGAAATTGAAGCTTTAAAGTTCAAAATTTGGGTTAAGTGTTTATATACGTCAACTATAAGGGCACGGTCAGGGAATGCCTATTTATAAAAGGATATTTTGAAACTTCTTCTACATGTCACGTGATATCTAATTAAGTCATCCTATATAAAGAGTAGAAATTAAATGGTTCTTAAAGTAAAGTTTTTTAGAAGCCGCGGTTTCCAGAGGATGAGGTAAGTTTGTTTATTGCTTCATAATGCTATGATAAAACATGTTATTATAAGTACAAACCTACTGTTTTATTCTATTGTTTGATGTCATCCTAGGCGTATTCATTTGCATGGTCGATGAATTTTAGGAAATACTCATAAAATTTGTCTTTTAATTAAATTCTTACTTAACCATTTAATTCGGAGAGATATTTGCATTTTTACAAAAGATTTTAAGCATGAAAGTACATAATGATGCAATGTGGGCATCATTATATACATCGGCTACTTAATTTATTTTAAATCATTCAATATTACATAAGAGCTATGTGCTAATGATTACCAGAGAGTTGTTCAAAATTTTGCACATTGTATAAATAATTTATTCTCCAACACGAAGATATATATGACATACAGAAAAAATAATAGTAACAATAATTATATATATAATTAACTTCATTTGTCTGATATTGCCTCATATAATTTAAAATTGTGAAAAGGTCCATTATCTCGACTTCGACCAAATAACGGAAACAAACACATATCAGTAAACAATAATGTGGAGCGATGCAGGAAGACTATGGTATTCCAGTTTACTGAGTGGAAACACTGATCACCTATCGATGAGGAGATCAGGTGGTCAGTACGCATCTCTTGTCATCTAGCCAAATCTGTCAAGTAAATTACTCTACTTCTGATTCATTTCTGAAACCAAGATCCATCTTGGGTGCCAGATGTATACACTGACCGTATACACTGGTCATGCCGAAAGAACCCATCAAAATCGAATTTGTGACTTCCTGTTATAAACAAATTGGCTTGCCATCTAAATGTAGCTTCATCTGACTCCATGTCTTTTCTACATGTTTCATAGACATCCGTTTACATTTTTACTGTTGCGTTTAACTATAAGCGGGTCCTAGATTAATATATAAACTAAGAAACAAATAACCCAACTTCACTATACATTTCCATTGTTTACTTTATACAGTTTTACAATATCAATAACATGAATATGGATACGCATGTTTAGATTCAATAATGGTTGTAATAATTCCAAATTTTTAATTTTGATAGTTTCAAATATTGTTGGTAAAACTTTTTTATCTTCGTTAAAGTTGCAATGGCAATAAAATATTTACACTATTCAGTGTGTAGCTGCATTTTATAAATACTCAGTGTGGACGAATGTGAGAGAGCCAGTGTAGTTCAGGGGACGAGGAGCTCGACTCTGGATAGTGTAGTTCAGGGGACGAGGAGCTCGACTCTGGACAAGGGATCTCCGGGGTTCGATTCCCGCCGTGGGCACACCGGTGTCCGGTCTTTCGAACGGGAGAGTGTAAATCAAGGTCCCGTGTCATGGTAGGCAATGGCACGTAAATATTCCCTGACTGCTTCGGGTGGGTCTGTTGTAAAGGTATAAATTCCTATGCAATGCATCATGCAGATGCCTTCACCATACTCGTGAAACAATCGTGGGGTGACGCAAAACAAATATCAATCAATCAACCGAAGAGAACTGTACACACATTCTCCAGAAAAAAACAAAGACGTTAAATGCATACTAATCGTCACATCAATCACGACATCGACTTAGGGCAAAAACCAGGACTGGGCAACCTGATACTACTATATAAATTATTTGTATACAATTCATATAGTATGTATTGTATACAATATACATGTATATCATTTGACATAATATAATCTGTATAAACGATGACCTTGCTTTGAAATCATAAATTTATGAGAAAAAAATTATTTTATCAATAAAACAAACAACAAAAATCAGATTTCGAAATAGGTATAAGCCAGGACTATTAATAGGCCTACAATGGATACATAAATATTGACTTAGTTATTAATAATTTGAATATACTAAAGGCAAAAATAGCTGATACAATCCACATAATATATTACAAGATTCTGTTTTAAACGTAAGTGACCGAGATGAAAAAGTAGATCGCGTGGAGTTTCTCAAACAGCAAAGCGAACTATTCACCCGAGATTTGGACATATAATTGGAGTTTATCCCAGTAAGCCTCTCTCACCGTACAGAATAGGTCGGTCCTATTAAGATCCTATTCACGGGTATCGGTACGACCATGATAAAAACATTTTCTGGTTGATGAATTTCAATACATTGAACAGTCTAGCCTTGTATGCTCACATATATCTATGTCTGCCATTACTCCTCCCTTGACAAAGTTTGTTTGTTTGTTACATGTGGTTCTCTTAGGTGCTTTTTCTTGTATGCTCTCCGTGTCCTTGGCGAATTTTCTCATACATGGGAATTAAATGTCTTCTTTTTTCTCTCACGGCATATAAATCTATTGACCGGATTTCAAAGCAATTCCGGTCGTTAGATTGGTGATGTCTGTCTGTCTGTCTGTATGTCCTTCCGTCTGTCTGTATGTCCGTCAACATTTTGGTTATAGTTTATGGTATAGTAAAATCTCAGCAACTAAGAGGAGTGTAAACAAAATATTTCACACATATGTTCCTTATGGCCTTGATACTTCACATTTAGGTTCTTTATGACGAGTCCTTTCGATTGATACCATGACTTTTGACATTATGACCATGACCTTGCTTCGAATTTGCTTTGCAACTCAGCCATACCATCTTTAGCGTTTTCTTGTTATCTTTATAGGTTGAGAAAGTCTTATATGATAATGTAAGGTATTTGCTGTGAAATAAAAATACAAAATGATACTTTAGAAACAACGAAGATATTGGAATACTGTTTTTGCAATTTTAATCTATGTAACTATTGTGTATCATATTTCTAAAATTTATTTATCTATTACAAATACAGTTTTAAAGTGCGTATTTTTCATTTTCCAATTGAGTACTATTATTCTATATAAAATCTATAAAAATATTATTTACCATATGATTAAAATGTCAATGATAAAAGGCTTTGACTGTCCTTATAAAAATCTAAACGTACTTTAATAAAACCGATTTTTATTAAGAAAAAAATGAGCATTCTGTAGTAAAGATTTGGTTTGATTCCATTCGGTCACTAGTGTAATTCATTGCGATTGCATGATGTAAAACATTAGTATAATAGTTTTCCCGTGATCCTGAAATACCGTCAAAAATTATTCGGAAATATTGTCATAAGAGGCGATTGTTGGTGCAAAAACGGTTGATAATATATTCCCGGAACGTTCTCAATTGTTCTCAGAAATTGTTTGTGACAAAATAATTTCATTATTGCCATTTACAACAAAAGTTTTCCGTATTAAGTGCTGTTGAGTATTGTATTGTGACTGTTGTTTGTCTGGATTTATGATGGATGTGGCTGGTCCAACAGGGGAAGTTTACTAACCCTGGGCACCTGACTTCGCTGCCCTTCAAAGGTCCATAAATGTTCTTGCCATTTTAACATTTTAACAGCGATTCCTCATCATATCGTGAAAGACAAAAAATCCAACATTAATTAGGATGTTACAAATAGCAGCTGCAAATTTAAATAATTTCTGTAAGCCGTGGTGAAACGATTTTCATGAAAAAAAAATCTTATTTGCGTACATTGAAAAAAGATGTCTTCAAGATTTTGAACTTTCTGATTGAGCAAATCTTTTTCGGTGTTCGAAGGAAAGTTTTCAAACAAATTTTCAGCATTGGAAAGTTCATCAACTGTGCTCCACACTTTGAAAGCATTTCGTTACTTATATAAAACTGTCAGTCTTTGTTCTTTAAAGGGAGACTATGGTTTAACTTCAGATGATATAGATTACTTGTTTTCTATTCAAAATAGTCCTAATAGGTTCGCGGATTGTCACCTATCCAAGTAAAATGGAGGTTATAGAAACAAAAGCAACACCTTTACTTGGTATGTAAATATCATGATCTCTTACAACGTAAATGGTCACCTGAATATCTCGATTGATTGATTGATTAATAGTCTGATTGATTGACTGATTGATTGATTGATTGATTGATTGATTGATTGATTGATTGATTGATTGATTGATTGATTGTCGTTTTACGTCACTCCACGATTATTTCACGTATATGGTGATGGCATGTGCCTGATGCATTGCAGAGAAATTTCTATCTTTGTAACGGACCCATCGGAAGCAGTGAGGGATCTTTTACGTGCTACGCCTACTGCGATACTAAACCTCGGTTTTTACTGTGTCATACGAAAATAGAACATCGGTGTGCCCAGGGCAGGAATCGAACCCGGGACCTCTAAGTCGCGAGCAGAGCATCTCATCTACTAGGCCACATCGGCTTCAGGAATATCTCGATCTTATGTGACACTTTCAATAACGCAAACTCTGGTTTGTTGACTTTTTTGTTGATTTCTTTAACCCCTCGATTTCGTGAGTTTTTGGACTATAAGTGGGTTTTATCTGTAGAACCCTATAATTACATTGGGTAATAACCACTGTGTTCATCTGTATTAAGTCATTTCTTTAAAAGACATAAGTAAAACAGAGTTACTTTCCATTTGGGACGGTATCTGACGATAAACAATTATGACGTCATCAAATTCCCATGAAAACGTCATTTGTAGACTACCATTTCCCTGAGTTTTAGATTAGTTTCCATAGTTTTTGATGATGTCATAATTGTTTCACGTCAAATACCGTCCTAAATGGGAAGTAACTCTGTATAACGAAAAGACCGAATATATGGCATACTGTGCAAGTTCTGCGATGCAAGCTTTACATAATTTTTTAAATTGTTTAAAATTTTCAGTCAGTAAAATGGATTTACAAATTTGATATCGGGGGTCCTAAAGATCAGGGTTCTTGGTCCTGGCAGAGCATGGTAGGTGCAAATTGATGCCACTTAATATTTTGATATTTAACCTCACTAATTGTCATTTCAATTCAGTACTTTGGTGATGTCTTTTTTGGTGTTCATGTTCTCTCATTGTCTGCATGTCTATGCATCTGAGTCAGATGTTTTATTTCCTTTCTTTACTTACTCCGTAACGATATCTGTGTTCATATTTTCATGACTACCTTGACTCGAGAACTCAGATGTTCCTATCTCATTCAAAACATCAGTGCACCCACTGCGGGAGTCGAACCCGGATCACGAGCCGAGCACCTCATTCAATAGGCCACATCGGCTTAGGCATGAGAAGGAAGGGTGGTCATTAAAGCGGTTAGCAATACCAACTGAGTGAATATTGCCATTGTAAGATCACTGGGCTGGTGGACTGATGCCCCCGAGGGCATCATAAGTCAAGTTCTCAGTGATGTTGTACTGACGGTCTACTTTTCAGTGCTGTTGTACTGATGTGAAATTTATACTTAAATTTTTCAGTCCGACATGAAATTTTTCTAAATCACTTCGAATCTAAGAAGTATTTGCCTCATGCATTGCTCTGTTTTTAGATTGATTCACATTTTCGGCCACTTTGCGTTTAACTCTGCTCTTCAAATATTTATTTATCATTAGAATTCGAATCATTCGGTATTGAGCATCTCTGAAGAGACATAAGTTGTCGAAATGCGTATCTGGTTCCCAAAATTATAAAGTATTTATGTTCCAATATTTATTTCAGATTTACCTTGCTTCTAACGTTCCTGGTGTATTCCTGTGAAGGCTTCAAATACTTCGAGGATAAAATTCCCAATGGTGAGAATGTAGCTCATCCATGCAAGTCAAATTATCTATGGCACGGAGTAGGACATATCAATGAACACGGCGGAGGAACCAGAAACCAATTTGGGTTGGATTTCGATGCAGCTGGCAAAGTAAGACTTTGTTTGGAAAATATGTATCGAAAATGCCAAAAAGAAAAAAGAAGATAGAATAATAATAACAAATGTAAAGAAAAAACTCACAATAACAGAAGGGTCTTCCAATGGAATCGGAAGACCCTAATAATGTCATTCTCGAGTAAGAGAAATACTTGTGACAAGTCATTTATTTTAGATAGTAAATACAATGTAAAGAAATACTAAATGACTTTGACATAAAAAATGCAAATGCATACTCATGTCGGGAAAAGTATATAGATATCTTGTCTTACATTCTGTTATGTTTCCTCTTCAGTTATTTAGATTGCCAGTTTCATATTTTTTCTCATTCTGTTACTGTAGTTTTATTAATAATTTTTATATATTAACCGTGTATTATTTATTCTTTTTTTTTTTTTACTTTGCTTTCTTCGTTTATTTCATCTTATTTTATTTCTTTATTCATTTCTCTATTTATTTATCATTATCATCATCATCATGATCGTTGTCGTCATCATCATCATCGTCGTCGTCGTCGTCGTTGATGATTGTTGGTCAACCTACCGGCGAATTTCGCCGAAGGACACTTAAGGTTTGCAGTCAGTCTGGCAATCCGGCAAATCAGTTTTCCGCACTTGCTTTGGTCATGATTATAAATGTTTATTTGATATTTGGTATATTGCGTTTGAATTTTGTTCATTTTTTTTTTTTTATAGTTTTGGCCTTTGGACTTGGAAAATTAATACAAAAATGCAGTTTTTGGCACTATTTTGACATGCTTGCACATGTTTATTTAATATTTAGTTCGCTGATTTACTATGAAAAGTTACAGATCAAGTTGGAAATTTGTTCCGCTTCACTTAATGGGAGAATGTTATCCACCAGTTATAGTATGACTCACTTATGCTTTATAAATTCTAAGAAATGTATTTACAGTATCAGCCTCAAATAAATGTGTGCATTGTTATATTGTGTTGGAGACGATAGGGGACATGTATTGCTTTAGCAATAAGCAATACTCTCAGATTCCATATTATTTTACTTTTAATCATTACTAAAATAGAATGAATCGTCAAGTAAAAGGACTGACTAGAAACGGAATAATCCTATAAAACCTGGTTCCCTCTAAACACATCAGACCTTATTTTAGTCCACTACTGGTGTGGACCTGATACCGCAATTCAACTGGCCCAACATCTCACCTAAGAACACTTATAATTAAGCTAAATGTCGGCTGTATATTCAGGGGATTGTATGTGCAGCTACCCTGATAGGAGATGATTTCATCTCCCAAGCACCTGTTCATAATTCTGCTTTCCAGAATTTCATGGATGTCCAACGTTCTCCGTTGTTATGAGTCCGCATTGACAAATAACCAGAATGTGTCTTATTTAGCTTTACAGTGTGAAATTTGTTCAAACGACCTCGCCGAAAGTTTGACTGAAGTGGGATTTTATCTTCGTTTTACTCATTTTTACTTTTGTGTGGATGTGATATTAACCAAAACGGTGTTTATTAACATGCATCTCATGTGCCGTTTTGAAATATTTTCGCGTCTCTCATTCATAACGTGTGCGGCTAGCCAAACAGGAGACGCTTCCTTAGCATCTGGCTATGCCTCAAGTGGTTCACGGATGACAACATGACTACCATAATAAGATCTTGAAGATACCAAAGTAACACAGATTATCTTTAAATGAGAAAGGACATTCACAGTCAAAATTACCACTTCAGTGGCATCAATATTCAGTGTTTTGTCAAATAAATTGTCATACATGAAAATGTTTCACTTAATAAAGTATTCCTTGACGAAGAGCATGTCGTGGTTATTTCTAATTTTATTTTTTGAGTTTATTGATTTTTCTAATGCAAGGGATTAAATTGTTTCGACTTCAAAAGTATTATTGGTCTTACAGGCAAAAATGTATACAATTTACATTTGTTTGTTGAGCACAGAATCCCATCGGAAACCCACGCTCGGTTGAGCGTCTCTTTCGTTTTAAAAATACATATATGTACTTTATTTTCTTTTAGCTATGGACAACAGAGCTATGTAGAAAAGATTCCGATGGAGATGGAAAAAGTAATGGACAGGAACTAGGGGATCCCAACTGTACATGGCAGGAAGGTCAAGTACCTTCCATAGTGACCGGTATAACACACCCAGGTATGGCGTCAATGCGTCTTCTTCATGTCATTTCCTGTATAATGTTCTGGTGTTAACGGAATATCCTAGTATCTACATGTTCCTCAAACCTTTATTCAAATAGATGTAGAATGGGACACACCTAGCGATTCTCTACGAAGCACATTAAGCTGTCATTACGAGTATATATGAATACTTGAAAGGAGTACATGTTTTATACGGGCACATCCCCATTGAAAAACAGAGGTCTTACTAAAATATGCTTCAATACCACTGAAAAAAAAACCTGGAAGAATATATGTGCAAATATTGCTTTAAAGGAATATGTAAACTTTTTTTCTGATGAGCTGAGACGAAGAACGGACTTCTTTGATTCATGTTTACGTCGCGCCAAAATTATTTCACTTATATGGTGACGGCATCTATCTGATGCATTGCTCAGAAAATTTTACCTATGCAGCCGAAGCAATGTGGGATCTGTTAAAAACCCACCCGTAGCATGGAGTGAGAGATAGTGTCACATTTACTGTAACATAGAATGTTTGTTTTTTATGTCTCAAACGAATAAAATGACACGGCCTGCATGACTCGTACTCTCGGCGAGACAAGCACTTTACCTATTGAGCTACGCCAACGACAAACTGACAGACGTCCGTCTGATGTGGTCAAGTACAATATTATAATAATCGGGTTGTTTCACTTATGCTGGATGTAAATCTAACAACTATGACCTAAATACTGGTGTGCCGGGAAGAAAGGACCAATTTGTCCTTACCTAAGTCGACAATATGTTAAATACACATGTATGTAGAGTTTGCTGTGTCTTTCTTTGTATAATAAAATATTGTTTACTAGGTCACCAAAACTAAGACAAAAAATTGCGATAAAAGCATCTTTTTCAAATTACCTTGCTTCTTTTTCAGGAGTGTGTGATCCTATGGACAGTCCAGTATGCCAAGGCAAAAGTGACTGGGTGTCATGTGATCTGGAAACATTCAAGTGTGACGCTATCAAAGATCCATGTAGGTATTCGAAAGTCTGAAGACGTCATCAATAAAAAATAAAAATTGATTGTTATTTGTTAAACGAGAATCTACGAGACAGCAAACAAGACGAAGTCGCATGTCCGTTCACGAGTACAAAAGAGTTCGGAATTTTTAATAATAGAAAAAAGTCGAATACTTCTAAAATGCAAATCTTAAACACAACTAAAAAAAATCTGAAAAAAAAACGAATTGCATGGTTATATTTAAAAAAAAAACTAGGATAAAAGAGACATGCATTTAAGAATATATATGTAATTGTCTTATGTGGAAATTTGTGATAAGGCACAATTATACAAAAATAGATCTATCTGAATAACACATGACTATGAAGAAGATAACTGTTTAATGATAAATGTCTTTTTACAGCTGTTCAAAATTTTACGGTCCGTTTTCCACAAACCAATGTTCCAGGGATAGAAACAAATTATTACTGTATGACATTTGATGTGCCGCAGGATCAAGCGTATCATATTATAGCCAACGAACCTTATATAGACAACGCTAACGTCATGCACCACATCCTGGTGTATGGTTGTCAGGATTCAGGTAAGATAACGTCAGCGTTACATCCTGCTGCATGGTTGTCAAAATTCGGATAAGACAGCGTCATGTATCACATCCTGGTGTATGGTTGTCAGGATCCAGGTAAGATAAATTCATGCGTCACATCCTACTGTATGGTTGTCAGGATTCGGGTAAGACAGCGTCATGCATCACATCCTGGTGTATGGTTGTCAGGATTCAGGTACATCCTGGTGTATGGTTGTCAGGATTCAGGTAAGATAACGGCTTGCGTCACATCCTGCTGTATAATTGTCAGAATTCAGGTAAGATAACGTCATGCATCACATCCTGGTGTAAGGTTGTCAGGATTCAGGTAAGATAACGTCATGCGTCAAATCCTGGTCACAGTATTAATGTCAAGGTAAGATATAAAATGCCGTGCGTAACATCCTTGTGTACGTGTTTCAAGTGTCATGTATTAAGCTAGATATCGCTATGGGTCATATTCAGGTGTATTGATGTTAGGATAAGATCTTGCACCACATCTTTATATTTAGATGTCAGGATTCGGGAAAAATATTACGTAATGCTACAAGGGGCAGGCGTGGTGTAGTGGTTAAGCGCTTGGCTTGCGGCACCGACGATCCGGGTTCGATTCCCGGGTTGCGCCACTATGTTTAAGAGGTTGGTAACCTCCTGCTTCCATGTCGCGATATAACTGAAATATTGTTGAAAGCGACGTAAAACACCAATCAACCAACCAACCGTAATGCTACATCCTCGCGTTTGGGTTTTTCATATAATGAAAATTCTGTAAAGGTATATGATAAAGTGTAATTTATACTGGCAATTAACGTACAAACCTGATTGTATTGATTTTACATCGTACACAAATAACCAATATATACATCACTAATATTAACTAAATTCGTCTTCACGAGACGAATTATCCCGCGCCGTTGCAAAATATTTTGTACTGACATTTTATATGATGATTTTGACTGTGACCTAGAGAGTGTGACTTTAATTATGGTGCCATGATATGAAGCAAATTTTTTCAGAAGTTTACCGTGACATGACCATAGAGGTATGACATTGGGTCAAGGTCAACCCTTGCGATATGAATAGCAATTGCGTTAAATTTGAAGCAGGTCCACCCTGTAGTTATTATTATATCTACAAAAACTATTTACTTTATAAAGTATGCTTAATGTGTTCTCGAAACTAGTGGTATACACTTGAGTTTACAACATACCCTTCAAAAATGGATAACAACTTTTGAATAAATGATTTCACTGAATATAACCGCGATGTTTATATAAAAAGTTTTTAACTCCATAGCTGTAGGGACAGGCAGGGTGATTACTATATACCATCCAAAATTAGCTTTCGGTGGGGGAGTATTAATTATCGATATAATAAATGAGGTCAAGTCTATTAAGTTTAAAGAGAAGACAGACGACATCTGACCAAGCAGTATGACACAAATCAACAAGGACATGTACATAAAACATGATAATAGTCAAATAAACACAGCAGACGACATTACAAAAACATTTTATTATACTGCAGTAACGATACCGACTTGTGACGGTCAATTAAAGTAACAAACGTCACTCAGTTGGTGTGGTTAACCGGTTTAAGGGTACCCATCTTCCTACTCACCGCAAAAGCAGCACAATCAAAGGACACACATTAAAAATTATAAATTAACCTCCATATAGAGAATAAGGCTCAACAGGTTTCTCAAGAGGAAATGTCATAAAAATTTCCACACCAAAAATTTTATGGGATAAACGAATTGTTTTTGATAAATGTCTATATTCTTGAGATGGTACACATGTAATATATCATTATTCTTTGTATATTTGGGTGCGATAATCTTCTTTTTTTTTTTTTCTTTATAGCTGCTGTTGATAGTCAAGCGTCTACTTGTGGCATGGGTCAAGAGGATTGTCCAAATCTCATTGGAGCATGGGCAGTAGGTCACACAGGAGAATGCCTACATCCTGATGTTGGTATTCAGCTTGGAGCCGTTGGCTACAAAAAGATTATGATGCAGGTATCTATACATTGTCTTGAATACATGCCCTGACTATCACCAATGCTGCATCGTGTTCGTTAAAACATTGCATAAATAAATATAGGTTTTGATTTAAAGTAAATTTTGATTTATTTCATAATGTTATAAATTAACAGTACGGTAAATTGTTCCCGTATGTCTTATATCAATCTGTGGTTAAAATGTAAAAACCGTATTTCTTCTAACAGCTCCATATAATTGTTTAAATATTCCTATATTCAATTATATCTGTTCCTGAAAAGTAATATTATTAAACGCTCTTTGAAAAGTAGCCATTCATTTTATAATTCAACAAAAACAAAAGAAACCTCTATCTAAACCTCGCTTGCTCTGGTCAAAAGATAATTCTTTTACTTGCAGTATAACTGTAGTATGTAATATGAATTCTGGTTTCCATTTTGACTATGCTTTGTTTGCAGTTTCATTGGAATAACCCGGAACTACGTACAGATTACACAGACAGTTCTGGGATGACGTTTTACTACACACCCAATCTCCGCCAGTATAACGCAGAGATCATGATGATTGGTCAACGATACATCGAGATTCCGCCCAACAGACAGCGTGTAGAAGTGACATCTACGTGTAGATCACAGGACACTCGCAACATTCTAAGTGGCGAGGTCAAGGTCGCACGCGCCCTCAATCACATGCATTACTTAGGTATTGGTTTTAGTCTTTTATCTTCATACGCGTTTACATTTACTTGTAATTGCAAAATGTGGATGAACACATGGATTGCCCAGTTGGCAAGTCATCAGAGAGCTGTATGTCTGGGTGTATGTTTGGTGTATGTCCAGTGACGATATTTAAAGCCGGAGTCCATACCATACACAAGGCTAGGATTTCTATTCGCCAATGATAAAGTGCCTAGCAGTCAAACGAATTTTGAGGCTATGCTTTGTATGTCTGCAATATTATATGTAATAATTTCCAATGGTGCTTAGAAGGCCAAATAAACAAAATGCCATGAAAATGACGATATACAAATATTCTATGAACCAAATACGTTATATATTTAAAAACTGAAAATTCAAGAATAACTGTGAAACAATTTCATACTGAATTACACTATACATGTTTTTGATATTCAATACAGAAAATGCTTTAAATCTCGGTGTCATCATACCTGCCTTTATGGATCTTTGTACCGATTTAACACGTGGTTATTTTTATAGGAAGAGAAATGAAAATCGAACTTTTCCGTGATGGTAGTAAAGTGACCGACTTGACCAATGAAGCTGCGTACAGTTATGATTCACCGGTCATTTACGAGTAAGTTAATTCCTTGTAATATACGCAATTACCTACAATTATGGATGTTTAATGCATACACTACTTACGAATTTGTTTACCAATACCTGATGAATATTGACTGGCATGTTGTTTGTGATTCTAGTTGTTCGGCTGTTAATTGATACTATAGTGTTGTTTACATCGCAATATTTGTAAAGTTATTAGGTGAATAAAGTCAATTTTAATTGTGACTGCTTACCTGATTTAGAAAACATTATTAAAGCGTCATTGTGGGTGTCATAGCCGACAGGGGATGCTTATTTATCCACGGTAACATATTTAACATAATGTAACAATGCTTGTCATTAACATGCTTTATATAATTCAAGTTCTCTTAAAGGTTCCTTTCCATTCGTCGGTACCTAGTTACTGATCCATATTACGTCACTCTACAGAACATGTTCACCTATAATTTCACGGTGATCACTTTTACTCCAGTGTTTTGACTTTGAGTGGTATCACTGCTAACGCTTTGACGATATGATAACTTCACTAATTGTTGTAACATTGTCGTAAACCATTATACTGTTTATTAATTTTACACTTTCTCCCTTCTTTAAGCTATGAAAATTCTATTGCAATACGCCCAGGAGATGAAATCAAAACAACGTGTGTGTTCAAGTCAACAACAAGAGATAAAACTGTGTTTTATGGAGATGGTACTTCAGACGAAATGTGTTTCGGGTTTTTGCTTTACTATCCAAAAGAAAATGCCAAGGAAACTACTTGCGTCCACTGGAAAGGAATTCCAACTTTCGATTTCCGTTCGGATGAAATATATGGATGTAACATCCGGGATTTTTTCAATACCTCCATACCAGAAATCGCCGAATTACGTGGAAACGTGTACAAAAACTGTAAAGGACTAGGCCATTGTTTACAGGAATGCAAAGACGTAGTGAAGAATACAAAGAGGCATGTATGTTTACAAGGTGACCTTGAGCAATACATCCGGGATATTGCATGGCAGTATGACCCGAATACTGTAAAGTTTTTCTCGTTATTAGATTCCTGTAATACAGAAATAGCCATGGAAATCTGTAGAGCATCCACTAACACCGGGTCACCGAACGGTAACCCGTCAAATATCTCCAGCAAAGGATCAAAGGTCGCCACATGGATCGTTTTTCTTGAAATCTTGTTGGCTTACAGTATGATGTCTGGGTAGACATACAGACTATTATCCTGCTTTATTGCTATGTTCTCAGACAGATGCAACCTTTATAGAAGACCTTCATGCCTCTCTAACTTGCAGTCCAGCATGGATACTTCTCGTGTTCCATAGCCAATTATATCATAGTGTCTCTTACTACAGGATATATACAGTCTATGATTCCTACGGCTAGAGCTTATAGATGATGCAATGACCTTGGTTTTGTTTTATTTTGTTTTGTTTTTTTCATCGTGCATAAATTTCCTATGCTTATAGACATTTAAATCTTACAAAAGTTTCAACATTGTGTTCTTTTTCTCCATAAATCTCTAGAAATCCTTCTTGCTGTGTTGTTTCTTTGGAACTGCAAAATTTTAATCAATCAGTTGTGATTATTATATGTAGTGTTTGTAGATAATGTTTTGCGCATTCTTAGTCTTACATGTATTATGGTACAGGAAATGCTATTGCCTAACAAGTATAATAAAATGTCATGCCCTATATGTTATGACAACAGAGGTGTAAATCAAAGTCTTATTGACAATCATTCGATGTCAAGATAGTTTTCTGTTTCAAAGAGAACCATCTACTCATAGGTGACTTTATACAATATTGATACTGTGATTAAGGAGAAGGTTTTGTATACATAGCCCCTACTAGTATTTTATGATTTATTTCGAGTGTTGAATAAATTGAAAGTGCTTATTTTCTATTTTATTTATTTACTCCCAGCATCAAACTTCACTTTATTTATCCTGAAGGGCCAGGCTTGGTGTAGTGGTTAAGCGCTTGGTTTGCGGCGCCGACGATCCGGGCTAGATTCCCGGGTAGCGCCACTATGTTTAAGAGGTTAGTTACCTCCTGCTTCCATGTCGCGATATGACTGAAAAATTGTTGAAAGTGACATAAAACACCATCAACCAACCAACTTTTCCTGAAGACAAGTCCTGATCCGATGTAATAGATCAGCAGGTGTTCATTTCACCTATACACACCTTTGAGATTCAAGGGAATCTAGAGATGTCGCAGGTACAAATACAGCATGCATATATATATAATCAAATTATATAGATTAAAGGTTTCTCAAAAGCTGTTGTGGCACGGTGAATGAGGTGCTCCGCTCGTGACCGAGAGGTCCCGGGTTCGACTCCCGCCGCGGACATACTGATGTTCGGTCTTTCGGAAGAGACATTAAAAACTGAGGCACCATGTCATGGCAAACACAGCTTGCACAATATACGTAGGTCTAAATATAAGGTCTAAATTTCTATGCAATGCATCAGGAAGGTACCGTCACCACATCTGTGAATAATTGTGGAGTGATGTAGAATCAATCAATCCACCTTTCCTCAAAATGTAGGAATGCAGAGCGACCTTGAATTAAACATCTTAACTCTTGACAGTCTCAGAACAGTGATCTAACATTAGTTTATTCCGTGCCGAATCTCTAACATCCCTTACGGGATTCATAATAAACTGATAATTACAAGAAGACAAAATGGACCTATATCGCTCTCATGAACACAATGAGAACACAAGATAGAGAAACCTAGAAAGTATCAAAATATTCTCTAACAAAAGTATCCTTATCTAAACGTTTTATTAAAAACGATCCAAAGTAAACATCAATGACATATCTCTAAACAACTTATACATTGACATCACCGGAAATTGTGCAAAAACAACGAAGTTCAAAAAGTGCTAAAACTTCATTTAGCTTTGGAATAAAAAAGCACAATCTTTTAAACTCCATTCTAATGCATTCGATTTGTTTATCTATGCAGCCGGTCTGAAGAAGTTTGTCAAAGGAATGCATTGTTGGGCTTATATTGCCCAACCAAAACAGTCAAATTTGTAGGGGGCCTAGAGTACTTCTTATCTATCAAGTTTCATCAAAATCTTTCATTTAGTCCTGAAGGACAAATCCGTCAAAACGTATTATTACATACTGGTAGTATAATATTACCCCTACTTTTTAATCTTTAACAAACTGCAACAAAATCTTAAATACTGTTTTTGTAGTCAATTTCTTTTCATTACATTTATTACAATATATCAGAAAGTTCAAAAAGATATTTTCAAAAAATCCTAAAAAATTGATTTTCGAATGGAAGATAACCAACATCTCTTCTCAAGACACAATTCTATAGAATCTGGTTTGATAATCTATACAACCGGTTTGAAGAAATCATGAATAGAAGTTAACCTTCTTATCCTATGACGCCCCACATATATCAACTCCTTGACTGATCTGGCCCGAAGGTAAAAACACTTCACTTGAAGGCGACCTTGCGTACTTAATACCTACCCAGTATCATCAGAATATTTAATTTACTCCTCAAGAAATACATCAAACTTCATTATTACATACTGAAGGCATTTTAATCTTTGAACATGCAATTAAAAAAATCTCACCTGGGCACAATTTGCTTTATTCACAAATTGAAATTCTGTGACCTGTTGCTGAAATAAAAAACCTAAAATGTGTCTGCAAAACAACTGATTATTATTTTGTGATCAATTTTTTTCCAATTACATTTCTTACTATAAATCTGTAAAAATACACAAACTGAATGCATTATAAACGACTTAAAAGAAGAAAATCTGCGACATTACCTGAAAATACATATCATAACAGAATCCAAAAAGTCAGTAGAATAAAAAATAAACCTAAGTGGGACTAACTCTCACCTGGGCACAATTAGCTTTATTCACAAATTCAAATTCTTTGCAGCTGTTGCTGAAAAAAAGCCTTAAATGTGTAAGCCAATCAAAGCCATCTGGAGCGACAGATCAGGTCAAAAGATACAATTTTGGGAGAGGACCTTGAGTACTTATATCCTGTCAGATTTGCATGGTGAAACTCTGTGAAGCTGTTAATCAGAAGGTGAAAATATGTCCGCCAATCAGAGCCCTTGGCAGCCATCTTGGATTACCGATCTGATCGAATTACAAACTTGGTAGAGTACTTACTTCTTATATACAAAAGTATCAGTTAAACTGATGGATGCTCCCGAACAGCGGCTATGATGCAGGGAATTGATGACTAAATTCATCTACAAAAAATCAGTAAAACTAATGGATGCTCCAAGAGGCACAGCAAGAATGAGGGAAATGAATGACTTTTATATAGGAAATCATTGTATTAATTGATGACGATTTCAAATCTCAATGTATCATATGGATATCCAATTAAGTCAACTGTAGAACAACAAGTGATCACAATATCTTAAACTAAAATTAGTAAGTTTGACCTTGATTAGTTATGAAATAAAACTTTTTATCGCGACCATGACCTTTCAGAAATGACCTTGAGTGACTTTTGTACAAAAGCTCTCAACCTAAATAACATGTTTGAAACATGATTAAACGTTGATGAAAGGTGTAGGAGATATAAGTATTTCATGGTACTTTAAGTCATAGTTAATAATTGACCTTGCCCTTTCAGAAATGACTTTGAGTGACCTTTGCCCAAAAGCACTTGAACTAGATAACATTTTGGTGAAGTATGATCAAATTCTGACGATAGGTAAAGCAGATATAAGTACTTCCCTGTATTTCAAGTCATAGTTAATAAGTAATCTTGACCTTTCAGAAATGACCTTGAGTGACCTTTGTCCAAAAGCCCTCAAGCTAAATAATATTTTGGTGAAGTATGATCAAATTCTGATGAAAGGTTTAGAAGAAATGAGTTCGGACGGACGAATGGACGGACAGACAGACTGACAGATGAACAGACGGAAGGACAGACAGACACACCGACACGACAGCGACTATATGCTCCCCCGAAAGTTTTCGGTCAGTCAATCAGAACCTTGGCGGAAGACCTTGATTACTTACTTCTTGTAAAGTATGGTGAAATTCTGTGAAGCAGTTGTGGAGAAAATTAAAGATGTGTTGACCAATCAATGCCCCTGACAGCCATTTTGGGTTACAGATCAGGGTCCGGTGTAAAGCCGAATAATGACCCCCGTCGAATTATGACCGGATAGGTCATTATTCTACGTAGAAAAATGACTCCCTAGCCGTAGAATAATGAGTCAAAATCGTAGAATAAATACCCGGGGAGTCATTTTTCTACATGTTCGATCTATAGGAAAATGACCCCCATAGAAAAATGACCCTATATTGTACTTAATAATATTTGGTATTTTCCACAACATGATAAGTCTTTGAATTACTATGCTGACGGGAATAATACCCCGTGGCAACAATATTTTGTATGCTCAAATTGAATATCAAATGTTCTAACAGGATCTTGACAATAAGGTTGTGACCTTGACCTTTCGCACACGACCTTGATACACGTTCATAACACACTAGCATACTTAAAGGAACAAATATACCGAAAATGATATATACCCATTCATACAAGTAACAGATATACACTGGACAAGAATTATGCAATAGTTACCTTGACCTTTGACCTACAATTTGGTTCAAGGTCATGGCACATTGGCATCTCCATGGGAAAAAATGTACCAAGTACATGTATGATTATTACCAATTCATACAACTGAAAGATATCACATACACAAGAATTTTACAAAAGAGTTAATAGTGACCTTTGTTCAAGGTCATGACACATCGATAACTAAAAAGGAACAAATATACCTAGCACGATCATTACTCATTTATACAACTGAAATATATAGCTCGAACAAACATTTTGCAAGAGAGTCAATATAGTGACCTTGATCTTCGACCTACGATTTTGGTTCAAGCATATTTGCATCTCCAGATAAGCAAATGTACCAAGTATGAACATCTACAATCGGAACATCGTCGCATCTTTTTTTAACAAAAATCGTTGTTTTCGTATTTGCATTATGATTACATCATCTAATATCATGGAAAAACACACAAATCTATACCATAACGGATTCAGTCATGCAACCAATGCAAAGAGTTAATTGATAAAATGATACAAAATACAAAAGAATCTAGCAAAATTTTCATAAAACCTTTTAAGATAAATGCAAGATTGGTGTGGGTGGGTAGGGGTACTCCGATTTTATGATCAGCACTAGTGTTTACACATTTGAACCACGATTGGCTACAAATCATTCGGTTACTATTTCTATATTTCATGGACTCGTATTTTAACCAAAGATGCAAAAACATGCGCACAAAACATGATGATAATATACCAAATTCTATAGGCACTACACTGATCCTTACATGAACAAAATCTATTCGAATGTTTCTTTAAGCTCGCTGAAGATGCATTGGATTGCAATTAGATGGATTTTAAATTATTGCAAGCACATGTGATTTACATGCAGAACTCCAAATTCATATTCATTGCTTTGAGGAGCCATATTTGCATTTTTTTGTAAGTTTCCTAATATAGCTCCGCCAAATTTTAAGATTTTTTTAGCAAATGCTAGAGACTTAAACACTCTTTCAAGCTCCATTTTTTTATAATTGTACTCAAATTGGAGAGCTAGCTATCATGGGACTTTGATTCGAGACTGTATTTCATTTCAAACTTCGAAGCAGCTAAAGCCCCAGTGACACCGGATCGTACGATTTCTATATCGTATGATTGATGGAAATTTGATGACATTGCGATCGATCGTCGATGTTTGCTACGATCTCAAAAGGTAATCGCATACTGCGATTAATTTACGATCGGTAGTAGGTCATCGCACGACATGTGGCACGACTGTTCATGCGATTACCATAATATTGATCGCACGATCAGTCGCAGGTGATCTTAGGACCGGTCCTGAGGATTAGCAACTGATCAGGCGAATTAAACATGGTCACCTACGATCAGTTGCATGGCCAATTGCAACCAAAAGCAGCACGTCGCAGCTAGAAGGTACGACCAATCGCTAAAATGTACCACCAGTCGCACAACCAACCACGTGACCACTTGCATGCGATATCTTATACGATTGGTGGTGCGTCCATGTAGGACTAGTCGCACGACGATACAAGACCTGTCTGCGACCAATGAAACTTCTTAAATGATTGTTCAATCGCAGGTGGTTGTAGGTAAATTTTGAACATGCTTAAATCTTGGCTACGACTTATTTTGATCGCGCGATCACCCAAAATAGACATTGTATTCCACTAAGGCTTGATAATGGCCGTGTGGCCGGAAATTTGCAAAAAGAGTTTGTTTCAATAGTCCTACCGGCAAATTCGCCGAAGAGCATTTTAAGTTTCCACTCCGTTAGTGTGTCAGTCTGTCTATCAAGATTCTGTTCCGCTCTATAATGCAGTCATCAATAAACATATCTTCATCAAACTTGGCACGAATGTTCCTTATGACTCAAAGGTGAGTCACAAAGTTCAATGTCACCAGCTAAGCATGGATTTTTCTGTACCGCTCTACAATTCGGTTATCTATCAACAAATCTTCATCAAACATGGTTCGAATGTTTCTTATGACCCAAAGGTATATCATGACCGTGGACCGAGGTCATTACTCTGATTTCAAGGTCACCATCTGATCATGTGTTTCTGTTCTGCTCGAATTCAGTCTTGTATTAACAGATATTCATCAAACTTGGCAAAAATGTTCCTTATGACTCAAATGTGTGTCATGACCTTGACCCAAGGTCATCGCCCTGATTTCAAGGTCGCCAGATAAGCATGGCTTATTTCATGTTCAGCTCTATAATTCAGTCATTGGAATGTAACGTTTTCAAATGACACCAAGATCATTTACCTTGTGACCTTGATGTCAAAAATATTAGGATGTTGGAAGGTCAGAGAGTTATCGTGCAGAAACACCTTTTTCCACAGACATTTCGTTTGACTTTGACCTATTGACCCCCAATCAATAGTGGTCCTTCTCAGGTCATGGGCAACACATGAGTGAAGTATCAGTATTGGATGTGAACAAGTTTCAAATGGCACCAAGACCATTTTCCTTGTGACCTTGACTGTGGCCTTTATTTAAAAAATATTAGGATGTCTAAAGGTACTGTGAATGACCTAATATTCATGTGGTACCAGTGTTTGCGGTTTTCGTGGATAGTTCTTCCCACGAACTAGTAAATCTATGTATATTTGATAAAGACAAATTTATATATCCACGAATTTTGAACCCCAAAAATAAGTTGTTTTCGCCCAATCCACGAAAATTGGTATACACGAATAAAAAGCCATTCGTAGTAATAGAGTTATCGTGCGGAAATAACTATTCACAGCCACTTCCTTGATCTTGACCTTTGACCTATTGATCCCAAAATTGATTGCCTGAGATCATGGGCAACACATGTGTAAATGAAAGGGGGAAGGTTACTGGCTCAGGTATATGGCGGAGGCTACCACTGAAATATGAAATTCAATGATAAAATAAACATATAAAACATAAAAAAAAAATATTTGATACTAGTTAGTACAACTACAGTACCGACTTAGGACGGTCATTTGATATAACGAGTGTCAACCAAATGGTGTGTTTAACCGGTTGTGAAGTATCATAACCAGGTGTCCAAAGGTAATAGATTTATCTTGCAGAAACCACTTTTTCAACAGACACTTCGTTTGACCTTGACCTTTCATCGATTAACCCCAAAATCAATAGGGCTCTTTTGAGGTCATGAGCAATATATTTGTGAAGTATCATCAATGGATGTAAAATGGTAAAAGAGTTACCGCAAGAAAACCACGTTTTCCACAGACAGACGGACGGACAGTCTAGTTGAAACAGGTATACCCCCACAACTTCGGTGGCGGGTATAAAAAAAAACAAACTCTTTTTGTAAATTTCGGTCAAGCGGTCTTTATCAACAGATAAAGGATAACGATGACATTTTCAATGACATATATGTTTAGTATGTACCAATAGGCGCATCCGTCGCAAATGTTCTATGGAACACTCTCTGAATTGGTAAGAATTGTCATTTTAGGTAAGGTCATGATTAGGTGTAATGTCTGATTGATTCAGGGTTTTAATGTGTATTGTCTTGTCCCAGAATGCCATTTACATTTCGAGAGAGGGGGACTTCATATTGTGTTGTAGGGTCCTCGTATTAACCATAAAACGTCATAAGTGAGGATAATAATGACGCAAATTTACAAGGCACTTTAATTAGTTATGCAAATTATCCCTTAATTAAGCATATTCTATATAATGTCCTGGATCGTGGGAAAAGGTTTTCGTTTTATACTTCTGTCTTTATGGAAATCTCATTCTTCTCTAAACAGATGAAATAGTTCTCTTTTTCCACACCAAGTGTGCAAACTCAATTGTCATTTTATTTTAACATCTCAGGATGATAATCTGAATACACTAGGAAAAAATTGATTGACTTCCGGTATGAACCAAGTTCTCCTGTAGATGTAAAGACTCGGAACGACTTGTCCAAGGGCGCGTGTACGGGTCTAAAACACATAATTTACTTATGTTATAAATATTATAACATCCGATAAGTCACAAAATGAGGCGATATCCAGGTTTCGAAGGTCATCGGGTTTATTCAATTTATGAATCAGAATTACATACATATTAACCCTACCGATTTCGGCAAAAGTCTTTCGCCTACCGCTTTACAACTCAAATCTTCCGATTTCCTAACTTTCTACCAATTTCTCCCTTTGGATGTTTGGCTTCGGAAACCATTGTTGTTTACGAAATAAAACTTCGTTTATCCATTTCTCGTTTGATCTGGATCTTGATCGTGATCAATGAAAAAATTAGGTGGTTGAAAATAATCTCAAAAATGCATACCAGAATTATCTGAAGTATTATAAGCATCAACATGCACCATATCCACGAACTTTCAGTACACCAAGGTATATATATATAAAAAGTACACATTGAAAACATTTATCAAGAAATCAAGTCGGTTTGTAGGGGGTCATTATTCTATGGGGGTCAATATTTTTCACGAGGGGTTTGCAATTTTTGGGGCTGGTGCCACTTATTCTACGGTCGAATAATGACCCCCTTGGTCGTGGAATAATGACCGGGGGTCATTTTTCTATGTAGAATAATGACCCCCGGTCATTATTCGACGGGGGTCATTATTCGGCTTTACACCGGCGCCATAAACTGAGAATATACTTAAGTCATTTTTTTTTCATTTTAATTTATTCCCTTATTAAACGTTTAATTCTATATATTGATAGAATAAAACTCAGTAAAATCTAACTTCCAGTTATTCATTCATTGTTGAACAGAGGAATTTGAAATTTTGAATTAAGTATTTTCTCAGTTTATGGCGCCGGTGTTATATAGTAGTTTTTCCCCTGGCCATTTTCCCCCCGGAAAATGGCTATATAGCAGTCCCCCCCCCCCCGGAAAAATGACTACATGGTAGTTTTTCCTCCGGGGGAAATTTGGCTATATAGCCATCCCCCCTCCCTTTTATACCCATTTCTACTAGAGTTTCGAGATATCTTTATCTAATCCGAGAATTCTGCATATATACTTACGGAAAAACACCAGCAGTTCGTTTTTATGTCCCCGGAATCAAATTCACCTATCTGTGACTCTGACTCTGTGGCAAACATTGACAGGTGTAAGGGTTTAAACCTTCATATATAAATTCTTTCTGATGAGACCTTTCATTTTGGACCATGACTATTGACTTAGTGATCTTGACCTTCGAGCTTGATTACTCTTCAAAAACTTTAGTACTAAAAGGTTTAAAGCTTTGAAATTTTACATATAGATTCCTTGTGATGAGATCTATCACCTTTGCAATATGTTTTGTACTAAAAGGTGTAGGGCTTTAACACCATACCTTAACATTTGCCATACCTGTCCAACTGTTACAGAAAGGGCTTTCTTATTTCACATATATATTCCTTAAGATGAGCCCTTTCAGGCGATACCAAAATTTTTGACGTCCAACACGACTTTTGGCCAACCTTTCTGTAAACTTAAATATTGGTCATAACTTTCCAACGTTACAGGTTCATATTCCATATGCATACTCCCTATGATGTGCCTAATCAGTTTTGTTTGACCCATTGGAGATGTGTTGTTCGCTAACAAGTCTCGCTTCACGCACGGTTAGATGGACGACAACTTGTCTATCGACGTCGTGGTGAGCGATATTCTGACGCTTGCTTAGCGGACAGCGACATATTCGAGAGAACGGGTCCGTTGTGGTTTGGGCGGGGATATCTCACGGCGTCGAAGCATCTCGTGATCGTGGTTATCCATGGCAATCTTACAGCAATAAAATATCGGGATCAGCAGGTCTTAGGACCACACGTCCTACCTCTTATCCATAAATGTAGCAGCACAACGCGAGGCCCGATGTTGCATACAGTCCAGACTTGTCGCCACTGATTACATGCAGTGGATTCAAAAGAGAAGTTGAAAATGCATCAACTAAGTCCTTGGCGGTCATATTCGGTGAGGGATCGGATAGAAAATGTGACGTACACATAAATAAACGACAATGAAATAATAGGAGAAAATACCATAATATGGTAAATATATAAAGAGAAAGACTTGTACACATTTACAACTGAACACTTGACAGTATATAGAAACCCATTAACCATAACACCATCGGTTTGATCCACAAACTATTACGGTACTACAGTTACATCTAATGCATACAAAAAGAACGAGCGCGTATAATATCCAAACCTTTAAGTAAAGGGGAAAAACTACTATGGGGGAAAACTACTATATAACATAAAACATAAACTTGGAAAAGACCTTGAGTACTTACTTCCTGTGACACTTTGTGAAATTCTGTGCATCGGCTGTAGAGGAGAAGTCGAAAATTTGTCAACCAATCAGAGCCAATGGCGGTCATCTTAGAATACGGATCAGGTCGAAAATCACAAACTTAGTAGAAGACGTTGAGTACGTACTTCCTTTAAGGTCTAATGATATTATGTGCAGCAATCTTCGAGATGAAGTTGAAAATGTCTCAGCCAATCAGAACCCATGGTGGCCATCTTGGATTACGGATTGAGTCGAAAAACAAAATCTTGGTACAGGACCTTAGTACTTTCTTCCTGTGAGGTTTTGTGAATTTTTGTGCAGCGGTTACAGAAAAGAAGTCGAAAATGTGTCAACCAATCAGAGCCCATGGCAGACATCTTGGATTACGGATCAGCTCGAAAAACACAAACTTAGTAAACACCTCGAATACATGTACTTACTTCCTATAAGGCCTGGTAACATTTTGTGCAGCGGATGTGGAGAAGTAGCTCAAAGTGTCTCAACCAATCAGAGCCCATGATGGCTATCTCGGATTATAGATCAGGTCGAAGAACACAAACTTGGTAGAAGACCTAGAATATGCACTTCCTGTATGGTTTGGTGAAATTTGGTAAAGCGGCTGCAGAAAAGAAGTCAAATATGTGAACAAGAGTTGTCAGAAGACAACATAGCAAATTGACGGGGCATTGTCAAAGGGAAAGAATGTATTTTTAATGTTCTCTAATTCTAGGTCAAGTCCAAGGTAAAACCATATTAAAGCTCTGGTCACTATGAATCTACAGGTAAAATCCCTATGTCTAGAATTTCAAAAGAGAAAAGAACAGGTAAAAGTTTGGAAAAGTTTTTCAAACTCCAAGATCAAGGTCACAAAGTCAAAAACCATAAAATTTCTTGTCCCAAACTATCTATCGGTGAAGTATCAAAGCCTCAGCTCTATTTGTTTAAAAGATATATCCCACGTTAAAGTTATTGGAAGTCCAAGATCAAAGGTTATGGTACCAAATGGAATTTCTTGTCACAATGAATCCATGTGTGAAATTTCAAAGCCCTACTCATCTTGGCTCAATGTTGAAGTCAATGTTAAGGTTTTTTGAAAAGTAGGTCAAAGTTCAAGGTCAAAGTCATGGCCCCAAATGAAGCAGCCTTCCACAAGGTATCCATGTGTGAAGTTTCAAAGCTATACCCCTCTTGGTTCAAAATTTATAGCTAAGATTACACTTTAGAAAAGTGCAAGGCAAAGGTCATGGTCCCAAATAAAAGGGCTTTCCACAAGGTATCCATGTGTGTAGTTTCAAAGCCCTATCCCTTTTGGTTTTAAAAAGTTACAGCTAAGTTTTAGTTTTTGAAAAGTAGGTTTAACATCAAGGTCAAAACCTCAAAGATCATGATCTTAAATGAAAGGGTCTTCCACAAGGTATTGATGTGTGAAATTTCAAAGCTAAACCCCGCTTGGTTCAAAAGTTATAGCCAAGATTAAAGTTTTTGAAAAGATGGTCAAAGTTTAAGGTCAAGGTCACAAGGTCAAAGATTATGGTCCCAAATGAAAAGGTCTTCAACAAGGTACCCATGTGTGAAGTTTCAAAACCCTACCCATCTTGGTTCAAAAGTTATAGCCAAGTTAAAAGTTTTTGAAAAGTAGGTCAAACCTCAAAGTCAAGGTCACAAGGTCAAAGGTCATGGTCCCAAAGGAAAGCTTCTTCCACAAAATCCATGAGTGAAGTTTCAAGACTCTACCCTCTTGGTTAAAAAGTTTTGCCCAGGTTAGTTTTTGGTCTATGTAACTGACGCTGACATGAACCGACTTTAGGACTATGACATTAGCTCCTCGGACATTCTTCCCAGCTCCCTAAAAAGCTTATGATGAACGACGAACGGCACACTATGACAATAGCTCACTTGAGCTTTTGACTTAGGTGAGCTAAAAAAATGTTAAAATTCATATTTCAAAATGGAAGCTAACAAACAAAAGCTTTTGCGACACTCTCCTAGATTACTCTGATTAAATCAGTCTGATGATCTATACAGCCTTTTCGATGAAGTGTGTCAAATGAGGGTACTATCTTGGGCCCCTATCACCCTGCCATGGATCTTATCCTTGACAGATGACCAAAAACACAACACTTGTAGGAGACCTTTAGTACTTCATTCCTGTTAGTTTCATTAAATTCCCTTTAGAGCTTTTGAAGACCCTAAAATTGTGAACAGTTTACTGTTCAGGTGTGTTTTCACCTGATTTTACAGCTCAGGTGAGCTAAAAACTTTCGAAACAAAAGCAGTAATCATTTACATCATTCTTTTTATTATATTTCATTATTCTCACATATAATTTTACCTATCAATTTCAAATTCAAATAGATGACTAGTTAATGTACAATTACAGAACCACAATTTTTGTGGACAGGTTAATCATTAAAAATAAACAAAAATCAATGCTTGTTTATAGAAATACAAACAGAACACTTACTTATCTTACTGTCTATTATCTCCCAGTATTATAATGAAACCCATTTCAGATACAATACAATACTATTTATTATTATACGCATTTGTTAATTTTCTGACACCACATCAGGAAAACTTCATCTTTATGGTTGCAGACAGAATTTCTGGTGGAGAAATCCAAAGTAAATGTATGTGGAAAAACTCTGAAAAGTTTACTGGCAAGCCTTAACACTTGATATAAAATTATAATTGATAACTAAAATAGTTACAGCATGTGATAATGTTTCTCAATTAAATTACATCAGTATTTCTATAGTTGATAAGCACCAATTTATAGTTACAAAATCCATCAGATGCAATTTTCTCTAATTCAGCAATGTAATTTACAAACAATTAATACCATGTCTTAACATGTATTAACAACATTTAGTATTAAGTCTTGCATGCACCTCCAACAATATTTCAGCAAATATTCAATCTTCAACTTGGTTAATGTTAATTATTTACAATAAAACCTTATTCATATATCTACTGCTTGTACAGGTATCACTGACAGGATATATCATAAACTTATACAGGTATCACTGACAGGATATATCATAAACTTGTACAGGTATCACTGACAGGATATATCATAAACTTGTACAGGTATCACTGACAGGATATATCGTAAACTTGTACAGGTATTGCTGACAGGATATATCATAAACTTGTACAGGTATCAATGACAGGATATATCATAAACTTGTATAGGTATCACTGACAGGATATATCGTAAACTTGTACAGGTATCAATGACAGGATATATCATAAACTTGTACAGGTATCAATGACAGGATATATCATAAACTTGTACAGGTATCACTGACAGGATATATCATAAACTTGTACAGGTATCAATGACAGGATATATCATAAACTTGTACAGGTATCAATGACAGGATATATCATAAACTTGTACAGGTATCAATGACAGGATATATCATATTTTCATAAACTTGTACAGGAATCACAGACAGAATATATCATAAACTTAGTAGTCTGTGACATTGACCTTTATCTTTTCCACTACAAATTAAAAGAATCATCCTCCTAAAGCTGCAGGAATACAATGTGTGATGTACTATCATGAAGTTAAAGACAATTAAGAAAGGCCTACAAAAACATTTCAACAGACTGACATCTGTAAAAACAAACTTTCCTAACTCCTTACAAAGATAAAATATTGCTTTACAACAACCATTATCCATATACATTTATACATGATAGTATTCTTTGGTTTTCTGTTACATTCAGAAACAATTCATAAAATGTGATTTAAGATAACATACATGATAAACTCAGGCAAAAAGCCAAAGATTAAACATATGTGTCCACAGTAATCTCCATCTATCAACATCTACACAAGGCAGTCTTCATTCCACACTATCATTTATTTAGTTGAATCTGTTACAGATTTTCTAACACATCTGACTCACAACTTCTATTCTGTTAAATGTGTATGATTTCTACATGTAGTGGTATTTCTAACTTTACATGACATGAAAATATGAAACCAAAAAAAAAAAAAGGGGGGGGGGGAATACAGAATAAGATATTTAAATAGTAAATGATTCATTTTAAAGCAAATAAGTACATGTACATGTATATATCATAAAAGTTGGAATGCTATTTAATAACAATCTATCTTTATCACAAAATTCAAGATGATATACACATGTACAGTGATATGTTAGTAAATAATCTTTAAATATGAATCAGTTTTAATGTCTGGTCAGACTGGTGAAGACAACTCAACTGGAAACTTGTCAAGTAGGGAAGTAGGTATCACTGAAATATTCGGTACATTTAAGAAAATTTATTCCAGTTACTAATAACCAGATAGACAAAATTTCTCGTAAACCACAATAGTATATAAAAATATTCAAAATAACATAACAGGAAAAATATATATCAAAAAGTTGCAGGTGTTTATTTTACGTATAATCTCATGTTTTTACTATAACATAAATCAATGAAGAATATCACAAAATAACAAAAAATAATGATATTAAAAGTTATATATCAATCTATTAAGTATTGTCATAAATAAATCCATCAAACTAGACCATCATCACTTTTCCTTTCTCTTAGAGCTTTTTCATACAGCACCTCCCACCTTCTTGGTTTAAAAATTGTAAGAAAATAATATGTATTTAAAAAACAACCTTGATCGAACGGATTAAATTCTTCGTCCAAATGCTTAAGATATTTTATTTTTTCACGAGACACAGATTCCCATGTCGTTACACCTTTACACATTAGATATGTATGAAAACTCAGTAAACCAAGGACAGATAATCCTCCACCAAATAAAATCAACATGTCTATTATTCTTAATGCATTCTCCTCCATCCAATCCGACCACTTCAGATCATGTGTAAAACTACCCCTGCAAAATAATTTTAATCTGTATTGTAAGTTGATACATGATACTGATGTACTTATGAACTACTGTATTTGCAATATCAATGTTTATTTGAAATGATAATTGATAAATAAACTGACAGAACAAATTAGAATGTATACATGTTATAATTTTGTGCATCAGGTGCACATTTTGACAACTTTTGTCTTATGGTTTATAACTGATGATAGATATAATGCCAATTAATGAAGAAGTCAATATACACTACAACATTACCAAAATTTATTCATACATCAAATATACATGGTATTAAACTGAAGTGACAAAAGACTGATTAACATACTGCGACATTTAAGATCTGCTTATTTCTTTATGCTCATTTCTATTTTCTACTTTTTGGACAGTATTATGAGTATATACAAATGTATATTAGCAACTTATAAAAGCATGAAATTTAGACCCCAAGATTTTAAATAAAATTCCTTACATGAAATTAAAATGTGATATTAAGATAAAAACCAAATTTCAGCTTTGTTTTTCTGTTCTGAATCTACAATGCAGTTCAGGAAATTTATAAGTTTCATGCAAAACACAGAGGGCCCTATCCAGCGGTATGTTTTGAAATTACTCAAACACTGAATTTGTACAAAAGAGTGACTACACAAGTAAACTAACACATTAATTCTCACTGAGTTCTGTGTCGTACCCCACTAATTTTTACATTTTCTCCATAACACCTAAACTGCACTGTAATCTAGTCTTTAAAAGATTTCTATCTATCCAAGGTCTTTAACCGTTTTTCATTTTACTAATTATATACACAGCATTACTTAGTAGGGGTGGGCCGATTCATCGATGCATTGCGATATTTTAACTCACGATATTAGGATCGATTCACGAGTAGTTGTATCGATACACGCTTCCACAGAAACACGAATTCTTTTTACTAGCAATTTGGTTCGGGTTTTTCGGAGAATTGAAAGTGAAACTGTAAAACAAGTGTGAACGCCTGGTCAAATTGATTTCTCCCACAAACAGTAAATCTGCCGTGTGGGAGAATTTCGGGATGCAAATATATGAAGAGAATGGAACGAGACATCAAGACAAAGATCATGTTATTTGTAAAATCTGTGATGCAAAACTGAAATATGCAGGGAACACTACGAATATGCAGAAGCACAACAATCGTAATCATCCGAGTCAGAGACAGGGGAGGGTCTTTGTTACCGCCGGTGACATAGTAACAGCAACTAGGACTCGTACGAGTACCCTCAGCCCTCAACATGTTGACATGTTAATTTCTGTTAAAAAAAATTTGTAGTTGTCTAGTTTCCAACTTAAAACAGATAACATTGAATTTTTAATCCTTTTGTTTGTTATCTTCAGGTAGAAAAAGTTTTATATTATTGTATTGTTTGTTATCTTCAGGTAGAACATTTACTTAATGGTTTATGTAATGCTCCTTTAATGAAAATATTAACTTTCCTTTAAATTGTCATTATTTAAAGTATCGTGATACGTATCGGATCGGTCCATAGTGGTATCCGCCCACCCCTATTACTTTGCAAATTATTTAGCAAGCTTAGGACTGAAATTGAAGAGATAAATCTTAGATTCTACTACATGAATTTCATAATTCTAAATCAAAGGACTCAAAAGTCCTAAGAGTCGGCTTTGCTGATTTTAAGTATGTAATCATTTTATCATTTTAGTGGCGGATTCAGAATTTCAGGAAAATTGGGGGGGGGGGGGGGGGGGTGTGTGTGAATTAGGTCTTTGATGCAAATACATCGTCATTATACCTATGTACAAAATACTAATAAAATTTGCTCTCTTCATACTATCTTATGTCAAAGAGTTTGCAATTGCTTGTATCCGAAATGAACGTGCAATCGACAACTTCATGGCAACAAGTTTTACTGCATTGTTGTCACGAGTCGAAGCTGAGCCAAGGAACGACATTCCTTCAAGTGGGACATTAAATAACCATCTTATTCACGATTCTCATAATGTTTTAACATCATTTATATTTAGAAACATACAACATTTACCTAAATATTTATATTGCATTTTCATTATCAGAGGAAATGTGGGAAGATCGATCTTTAAATTTGTCATATATGTGAAAAAGAACTAAAGTTCCAGAACATGTTGGGGAAAATTTTAATTGAAATATCTCGATAAAAACAAGCGATACAAGATCAAGACAAATGCTTTGTCCGGAGAATTACACAATCGAGTACATCAAACGGTGTCGGTGGTAAACACATCGTATAGTAGTCACAACTACATATTATTACGCGAAATTTGAAAACATTATTGCAACTCCTTTTTCGAGTTATTGAAACTAGTTTATGTTTAGCTTAAATTAACTGAGCTAAAGGTACATTGTGCTGATCAAGAATTTTTAAGACAACATCAGTAATTTTTCGGCACTTTATTTTTCAGCCGCGTAGTAAGCTCTATATCGGTAGTGAAAGTTATAACCCCTGAAAAGAAAGTGATTGCAATGAGTGCGGCTTCACTGAAGCCGACTCAATAAAAATCTTAAGCTTCAAAGACTTTCATGACTGATTTCAGACAAGGCTTACAATCTTTGTTAAGTTTAAGCCTACATTTCTATCATATTGCCTGCAGACAGAACCTTCACAGCAGTTACAGAGAGATCTGAAACTCACCTGGTTCAGTTAGTGATTTAATGTGTTTGAATCTTAACAATAAATCATAAACACTTTGACCTAGAGTCTCTCTTCTTTCCAAACACCACATATGAAGTTTTGGTGGTAGGATCAACAAAAATTGTGGTCCATCACATATACATGTAAAGGAAAACATGACTGACACATAAAAAGGGGATGTCAATGGCAGTATGGTATTTTTAATATCTAACTACATTATTTTTCTTCAATTAAAATTAATTATCATGGCTTTACTGTGTGAGTAAAACTTACCTGTGCTTTATGGGGCATTTGTCTGATAAAGCTTCATACTGAAGTGATAGTGAAAATTATACCAGATCTACCCAATTATACCACATCTATCCAATTTTACCAAACATTTGCGTTATGATGGGGTGTTTCGTAAACACTTGTTTTAATAAAGTTTTGTCTTATTATTATTTAATCAATCAGTTGTATTACCTGAAGATATATTATACTAACCATGTAATAACTGCAGTCCATACAATAAGTATAGCAGTACTGAGGAGGAATGACCAGAAAAATTTATGATTTCTCTCCCCAACACATGCTTCAAGCCAAGGGCAATGATGGTCATACTTGCGAACACATCTCTTACAATCCTCACAATGCCTGGTTCTCATCGGTTGCTGAAACGAACATAAGATTATAGCAGAATTCCAACTCAAACGCGCAAAGAAAAACTACAAAGATACTACACTACAGAACTATCTCATTTATTATGAATTCAAGTTATTCAGAAACCCATCTATCCTTAGAGCTAGCACAGCTCTGTGGTAAAGGTCTTCAGCTCAGGAATAGAGGGTCAGAGATTCTGGTCTATTGTAACCTAGTCAGTACTCTGTTAGTTGAGACAGTAGACATTCAGATTTCATGTGACAACCCTCAATACTTCTAGAGGACACACTGTATAAATCAAGAATTTTATAAAGCAATATACTAAGCGGGTGTCACCACAATAAAAGTGAAACAATATCCCAGCAGAATCATACATGTACACATGTATATATAAGGTAGAATGGTGAATGCCATACTACAACACTAAACACAACATGGCTAACTGTAAGAACTAGACTACAGTATGTTTGTAAACATATGTCTCCTGCCATTGACTTATTCTGTAGCAGCAACAAAGCTTTTCTAGCTAAAGTATAAATGTTTTATTATACGTTTCATGGGCCATAACTTTTAGTCTTAAGAAAACCAGTTATGACCTTGTTCTTTGAACTACTAACCCCTATATCAATAAGCATCCTCCTCTTTTAATTAGATTTAAAATGTCCAAATATAGTTGGTAAAGGATGCTTGGTACTTGATTTATGATTTGGAAACCAATAATATCAGTCTATTTTTCAAAATACTTTAAATTTAAGGTTTGGATAGAATGCATGGTACTTAATTTATCCTCAAAAACTAATACTTGTAATCAATTTTAACCAGTAGTGACCTTGACCTCTGAGCTATTGACTTCAATATCAAGGATTTTTTTTCATTGTTTTTGTTGTAGTGTTGTCTGGATGTAGTAGGGAATGGGAAAAAATATGTGCTGCTCATTAACTTTTTAGGTAAAAGTGCAGCATAAAGTGCTGCCCAATAATTTTTATACACCACCACTACAGCGAAAACGATGATAAATAAACCTTATATTTACATATTTTATAAGTATCTTGCATGATTATGCATGGTCTCTTCCCTCTGCCCAGGGTGCCTTCCATTATTAAATGAAAAGTGGCTATGCCGAAGGTGTATGTAACAAGACCAGAACAATACTGGCGTCACATGACAGTGAATTGTACCAAACTGGAATAATTTTTGTGCACGGAAGTTTTTTTTAGCTTCATATAAGGGAAATGCACTATAAATGTAAATACCAGACATTTACCTCTTCTGATAAGTATCCAGATACAATTAGGATAAAATGTCAGTACATGTACATGTACCTCAATTTATGATCTTATCATGCACAAACCAATAATTGCAATCTATCTTTTTTACCATTAGTGACCTGGACCTTTGAACTATTGACCTCAAAATCAATAGGATGGAATGACCAAGGAATAGACAATAAAGTTATGTAATGCCCCCAGTCATGTTTATGAGGGCATAAAAATGAAGTTAGTAACTGAACTTGACTGAAAGTGAAACATTCTTTTAGATATTATGCAGAAATCCTGACTGGCTGATTGGTTTCTAAAGCCAGACAAACCAATTTCAGTTACATGGTAACATTTTTATTATTACCAAATCCAAATATCCTTGCAATAATCCAGGAATCAATCCACATTGCTTAAAATTTCAAAGAGACTGTTTTCCATCAAATACATCAAAGTAGTTTTATTGTCTCAATCTTTTTAATCATTTTACAGTTCTGATAGAAAATATCAGTAGTCAAATATTCTCATTTTCTGGAAATGATGATGCATTTTCCCATAAGAAAAAGTGAATTTTTACAAATGCAGAAAAAAATCTCAATAAGTGTATGTACCTCCATTTCACAGTAATCACAGTATCTGCTGAGTTTAGCTGGCACTGTTGACAACTTGTTTGTTTGTAACATAGGGATGTTATCTTCATGATCTGTATGGTCTACATCTTCTTCTGTATCTGTGTTCTCATGCTTAATTGATGGTTTAAAAGTCTGTAAAACAATTCTAATTCAAGGATATGCAATTTATTTTACTAGTGTACATACTACAGCCAGGTAGCGCAGTTGGTAGCGCGCTCGCTTCTCACCAATGCGACCCGGGTTCGATTCCAGGTGTGGTACGTGAGATGGTGGGGCTGTCATCAACTTGGCTTCGTGGGTTTTCTCCAGTTACTCTGGTTTTCCTCCCACACAAACGACACCCTTACTCTTTCCTCTAACCCTGCACAGATAACGTATGAGAAATTGAGATGCCCTTGAATTTAAGTTCAAACATATTTCTGAATCAAATACCTAATTATCTGATCCGTTTCTTAAGATGTTAAGTACTTAATAACTGATTTAACAGTGGTTTTACCTTTCTTTTCGTTGCTTTTACAGGAATATATCCAGGATCTATGAAACACGCAGTATAGTACATCACAAGAGAGAAGACAAGCAAGAGGAGGTAACCCACTCCATACACTGGATCCTGTAATTCTACTAAAGATCTTCTGAGAGCTGAAATACAAAAAAAAAAACAAGGAAATGTTAAAGACCATATTGCAAACCTACTTTTGAAATATAGAGAAAAAAATCTTCCAATCTTGAAATGCATTAGTCACCTCATTATGTCTGAAATCAAAAGTAGAAATCAAATCATCTCACAAGTCAAACCTCTAAGTTCTAAAATTTTCAGTAAAATCACTGAGCCATAAAATAAGCTTATATGGTAACAGTACATGCCCAACGGAAATGGTATTTATAATGTTATTGTAACTTTTGCCCAATCCTATTTCTTCAATCGAAATAAAATACGTTTTAACTAAAGCACCTGCTTGGTGTCTGGCCTCATAATTTTTTACAGTTGTAAAAAGACACCTAGAAATAGTGGTAGATTTATTGCATGCCAATGCTTTCTATGACACAGGGCTCTAATTTATACCAATTCATAAGCCAGTATGGCTCAGTGGATGAAGTGCTCAGCTTGTACATGTAACTGAGAGGTCCCAGGTTTGATTACCGCTTTGCAGTGTTCTATTTTTTTTTTTGGACAGTAAAAACTGAGGTCCGTGTCAAGGTAGGCCTCACACATAAAAGATCCTTCGCTGCTTTCATTGCAAAGGTATACATGTAAATTTCTATGCAATGCATGCATCAAGCTGATGCCGTCACCATATACCATATACATGTTCATGAATAATCATGGAGTGACATAAAACAATAAATTATAATCAATCCATCAATATACTACTGTATCTCATCAGTAGGTCAGATAGGTGGAAGGAGATGACAAATCACCCCAGAATTTTTTTTTTTCGACAGCTTGAATCACACCCACTTTTAGGATTAGAAATTCAATGTGATAACACTGGACCAATGGATCCCTGTTCTTTAAACAAGTATAACAATTATTAAATGGCATCATAATTTCAGTATTTTCTGCTCTGTTATTCATACAATGTAAGTCTTAAAACATTATATTTTATTTAATTTCATTAGTGTAGTTACATGTACATTTTGTAACTTAATACTCATAACAGAAAAAGATATTTATGAATAATTTGGAAATTTAAAGCGTAACCTCAAATTTACCACAGATTTTATAAATCACACTTTTGTTTTTGTGAATATGGTACCTAAACCTGGAATGAATCCTTATTTAAAAAGAAAAAAGATGTCAGGAAAGAAGTGGAATAAAGATTTTTGCCTAATCCATTCTTTCTCTTTCGACAAAATTCTAGGGAAACAACCTGGAATATGCACTAGATTATTCTAAATTATAAAGAAAGGCATCACCCAAAGACACCCTTGAAATAAACTAAACTTTTCATATGTACATTCCAACAGATGGCAGACATTTCCATTTCCTTCACTTTGATAAGGATATAATATTTCAAATATGTAACAATACCAGTACACTCAGTATGTGCAAAATTTCCTAGAACCTTTATGGGACATTTGTCTGGTAAAGCTTCATATTTTTATGAAATGATCTTGAAAGTTGAACCTCACCTAACCAATTTTTACCAGAAATGTCTGGCAGTCCGGTGGGTTTAGGACACATTTACAATCTCTATGTAATGATATTGATACATGTATATGAATTGATATACATGTATCTATTGTATACAGGTATCATATTATTTCACTGGTAACAATGAAACGATATGTATCATGATACGCTTTCTAGTCAAGAAATAAGATTTACAGATTATTGCTACATTTCTATTCCGTCAACCCTTTTATTCACATACCTGACTGTTTATAGAGTAGAGATGCTGGAACACCTAACAGAAGACAAGTGTGTGTTACTCGGATGAAAATGCTGATACCACACGAACACTTCTTACAACAACATTGTATACAGCTGCAAAATTTCATCCTGAACTATGTACACTTAGAATAAAAACCTGAAATTCAAAATCCATTTTCAGAACATGATGCAATACCCGGTATCTCTTTTAAAATACATGAATTACATGTCTTAATTAATAAATAGTGGATTGAGCTATGACAAAATATTTCTGAAAATTGTTTCACAACAATTAAAAAAACATTCAACTCTGTTAAAATGTACATTGAAGAATAGGCAAATGCTGAAAATTTTTACCAAACATGTAATCCAGCTAAGTCTGAAAATTTTTACTGACAAAAAAAATTTAAAAAGGTGACATTTAATGTGAAAAAAAAAAAAAAATTTTGATTTATCAATCTTGTGTAATCTTTTTTTTTTGGAAGGGGGAGGGAGCTGTTTATTTCATTTAGCTTATCCATTCTTACCCAGAACAGCAACCTCTGTATTTAAACTTTTCATACACAGAATTTTGTATTGTATTTTAGTTTTTGAATTCCCTTGAAATAAGACTCAGTTATACATGTATGAGCTACATGTAAATGTACATTTGTAGATAAATGCAACACTGGTATTTGTAATTTAATGTTGAATCATGCCAATCTTAAATGCTATTTATACCGGTACTGGGTTTAAACAGCATCATTTATCCCTTATTTTGAGACAAATTTCTATACTGTCCTGCACATTAAGTCGGGCATCCTGATTTTTTTCCTTGAATTTCACCAGTAAAAGCTGGCTGTCCTTCAGTTTGCCTATATTGGTAAATGAGGCAGTCGCTATTCTCCAAACCTTCATATTCTACATGTAAATGATGAAAGAGGCCTAATGTCAGAAAAATACTTTTTTCTGGAATTCTCATTAGGCAGTAAATAAAATAACCAGAATGACACCTAATCACTAGAATGATGCCTGCACCCACCAGAATGACACTTTCTGAGTGTTTCTTTGAATTGTTTTCAAAACCAAGTACATTTTAA
The DNA here is from genome assembly GCA_035048485.1 of Pteria penguin. Classification (NCBI taxonomy): domain Eukaryota; kingdom Metazoa; phylum Mollusca; class Bivalvia; order Pterioida; family Pteriidae; genus Pteria; species Pteria penguin. The sequence continues at coordinate 31,909,134 of CM068586.1, forward strand.
AAATATAACTGTATCACTTATACTTATTTTCTGTCTTATAAAACTTTTACAAGGCACAAGTTATCTCTGATTGCTAACAATAAATAAATATGTTGAACTTGATCACTAATATCTTTCATCAGGTGTGGATCCAGGATTTTTCTTCCAAGAGTCCAGTACATGTAGATGTACATTGTATCTTAAAAATTTTGGCCAACCCCTAGAATCCCTCTTTGAGTAGATGTGCATACAAGGATCTAGATGCATATGAAGAATATGTGTAAACTGTAATGGTGGTGGTAAGAGGAAATTTGAGAATTTGTATTTTTGTTTTCTAAAGAGTAGAATCCAGGGAAACGGTCCACATCAGGGCTTTTTTTCACTATTTTGGGAACATGGCCCATGGCGCTGGAATTGGGAATTTCGCGACATTTGGCTCCAAATTGGGAATTTTTTAAAATAAAATGTTTTAAATATCTATTAAATATGTTATACACTGCTATTAAAATATAAAAGAAATAGATACAATATATTATTGTAGCTTCGTTGATGCAGTAAATTTGAGTTTGAGATTGCAACAGTAAGTTGGGTAGTTTTGGTAGTGTTCGGTGTTTAGGAGCACTGCAAAATTATGGGCGTTCCATTCCCGATATCTACCCTAACTTTGTATCTTATCAGTATCAAATAACTTTATTCTAGTTGATCACAGCAGGTATCAAATATTTATGACAGTTACATGTCATGGTCAATTAACTTCCCTATACAAGTGCCTTTTGAGATATAGAAAGGAAAAGAGGGACACTTTATTCAAACAGTTGTGATATATACAGAGTGATTGTTAACACAGAATCCTTTATCAGACTTCTGGACAGATTAAGCACGATTTCTAGTTGGTCTATAGAAATTTCTGCCTGTTAAGACTGACGGTCCAATACTCTTCATGATTGGTGCTCATGAATGGGAATTTCTTGGCCAAAATTGGGAAAAAAAAAACGATTTGGGATTGGGAACATAGCCGAATATCGGCCATAAAATACAAAAAAAGCCCTGCACATATATGCATAATAATGCACAAATAATTCATATCAGTAAAAAATAATGAATGAAAAGGCGTCATTCTGGTGATGACCTTGTCATTCCAGTGATTAGGTGTCATTTCAGTTATTCAATGCATCCCTCATTAGGAGATTAATGCTTTGATTGTGACATCATAGTATTCAGTAATAAGACCTAAATCGGAGCAAAACCTCATTTGTGTTATTGCACCTTTCATCATGCAAAGCTGAAAAAGGTACTGTTCATTTATTACAGCTATTAACAGACCAAACCCAATTTATTTATATCAAGTCTGACAAATATTAATTACATATAAACCTTGGCCGTTTAGACGGTTACATGCACAACTGTGAGATCCCTACTTCGAGTCTTATCCTTTAAGTTTAACAATAATTTCAATTGGGCACTATTTTATTTCATTATTCCTCTACCTTTTTCACTCAAACTACTTACACTTATCTCAATCTAAAGGGATAAACATGGTTAATAAATACATTAAACTCTTCCTGTTTTCTGTCAAAAAAGCATAAGGAAATGAAAACGTAACTATAAATCGAAAATAAAACGGGAGGTAGTACTGATACTAATATCCGGAATATAATATGAGTGAAAGACTGATTTGATGTCAGCAGGTGATGAATTAATAAATTATGATACTGAAAACCATAAGGAAGAACTTTTATGGCGAAAGAATTATAATAAACCCCAGTTAACTTTTTTTTTTCGTTTGTAAACTTGTAGCAGGGAAGTATAGTCTTAAACTATACATCCTTGCTTGTAGTCGATCTCTCTCTAAACTCCGCTTATTTAGTTTGTGTGTACGGTGGGAGAACTCACTGTACTAGACTTATATAATGTGTACAATGGAACGCTCGCGCTGTCTTATGTAATGTGAATAGTGGAACGCTCTCTCTTCATGGCTTATTCATGCGCGGCTACAGAGAGGGGTACCGGGGGTCTGGAATCCCCCCCCCCGGACATCCGAAAATTTTAACTAAAAATGTAATATTTCGGCATTTTTGGGGTTGGACCCCCCTCGTCTAAGGAAAAAATTTATCTTTTTTGGTTGGACCCCCCTCTGACAAAAATTTCTGGATCCGCGCATGTTATTTCATGTGTATAGTAGAACGCTTACTGTACGTGGCTTACTTTATACGCATTGTAAGGCACTATATGTACTAGGCTTATTAAGTGTGTGTAGTGGAACTCTTTCTCTTTGCATGGCTTAGGGGACGACCATTTGATTCTGAGGAGGAGCCTGGTACTTTCTGGAAATAAATAGTCTAACCTTGGAAATGCTGGAAATAAAAAAATCTGGCTTTGACAGAAATGAAAATAAATATCCTGACTGCTAGCATGTACAAATACCAGATCATGCAAATATAAAGCTGAATGTTCTATAGAAAACACGTTGATTGTTTCAGGCTTGCTTCGCTCGCCAAATTGCTCCCTATACTATAATATGTAGTAGTTTAACTGTACAACGCATATTTCAGCGGAATTTATAGCACAGGGTAAATCGTGCTATTCAATATTTTCAACAAATTTTAATAGAAGTGTTGCTTTTTTATTAAATATATTTACGTGTCCATTGTGAGGGGCAGACAGGGAACAAAGGCTCTACCATCGGCTTTCTGAGAGATTTTCTCTTCAGATTCTTGTTCAGAATAGTGTCATTCGCGTCTCCTTGCCGCCAATTTCCAATCCCTTTCCCCAACTCCCCCTCGTTTTGTCCGCCCCTCATCTATATGCCAGACACACCGATATTTTAACGTTAAAACGAGTGGCCAAAAGGGGTCTTAGTTGAATTTGTCTCATGTCTCACCTGAGCACATATGCAAAGTTGATGTTTAAATCAAATCATGTGCATTTCAAAATTTATGGTGGTCATATTTGTTGACAGTGTTTCATTCCTTTCAAATTTCATTCAAATCAGTGCAACAGGACATTCGTCAAATGATTTTAACACATCTATTCAAATGTAAAATGAACACAAACATAACTTTAGAATGAGAACAAAAGTAAAACCAACAAAAATGTGTATTTTCACTCAACATACATGATAACAAAAGTAAAAAGAGTCCCAAATGGGCCTATATTGTTCACCTTAGACATAGAAAAACATTGCACAATGATATTGAACAATGGTTGTAGACGGCCATAAGTCTTTAGTTTCTTTAAAACTTTTAAAACATGTAAAATTGTACATGAGGAACATCTTTGCTTGATATCTACCAAGCTTTCTCAAATTTAATCCAGAGGAAGTGAAGACAAAGTAAAAAAATGTGAAAAATCAATATATCAAATATATCAAAAATATTTATGAAATGCTTTTTGCCTTAAAATAACATAGTTCAAAGTAAGCCAAAACAATTAAGATATCATCATTTGGACAGGAAGCAAAAACAGCAACACTTCCTCACACATCCTTCTATACTGATAAATGGAAATTATCCCCCTGGATACCAGAGAATGAGATAAACTATACACTTCACTATTGAAACTAGTAGTATAAAGACCTATGCAGGTAAAGTAGTGTTTGCATATTATTTGTTGACTTTACCTTATATTACAGTGGCGGATTCAAGGGGGGCGTAAGGGGTGTAAACACCCCCCCCCCTAAAATTGGTCAATCATAGATAGCACACATTCAATTACTGTCCACACAAAGTCTATACACTGTCTATACACAAAGTAAAATGAAAAGTTAAATCCTGATCATAAAACTACGTGTGATAAATATTTGTCAAATGCAATGCAGCATTGTCTTCAAATTGATCAGTTTAATATTTACTGATCGAAATACATTCCACGATTCCGGAATTACTTGGACTTGTTGACCCGGGGGATGTTACATATTCACTTTGCATGCATATCTGGGGAAGACAAGTTCAGATTTCTTGTCGTACAGTTGAGGCACATCTACCTCTAATAGAAAAAATCATGCCTGAAATCGACCTTTGATATACCATAAAGCACAGCCAAAAAATGTCTGGTAACAAAACATTTAACCTATTTTAGAGTCACGAAAATGGGTTCTAAAAAGCCATAAATGCAAGAGCTTCCGGGGGGCTTCGCCCCCTGTGCCCCCTACCAGGGCTCTGCCCTGGACCCGCTGGGGACCTAAGCGGTCCCCATACCCCTCGCCATTTTTACGCCCCCCTAACTCAAAAGCTGGATCCGCCCCTGTAATAGAATGTGTTTTGTTAACAAAATATAATTTTAGAAGAATGTGTGTTTATGACAAATATTACAAAACAAATCTAACAAGTATTTAGTGACGTCAAAACAGTCAAGAAAATAAATAATCTGTCCCAAGATATTAAGGAAATAAATAATAAATATTCTATCCTTTAAAGATCTAAAGATAAATAATCAGACTCGACTAAATTTGCCAGCCCCCCCCCCCCCTTCAGAATCAAATGGCCGTCCCCTTATTCAATGTGTATAATGGAACGCTCTCCATCTTTAGATATAAAAATTCCTGATTCAATCCTCAAAATCTTCAGACTCCTTCTCCTCCTCCTTTGGCGTGCTCCTCTAAACCAAACTTGGTTGAGGTGGTACTACTCAGATATACAATTCCCTACTGGAAGTCTATTCCTGGCACTCATAGCCGACACTCCTACCACCACGACATCGAGAGATTATCGGCACTTTTCAGATAACTGGTATAAAGTTCTCATAAGGACTGCAAATCCAGGAAATCCCCCAGACACCACATTACCCTCTAACCCCCATTGGGACGTACACCGAAGGCTTACCTCTGAACAGCCTGAACGTTAAATCTTCTGGTACTGTACGCTTCGACGATGAACAACAAATACCTCAAAGTTAGAGCATTGGATGTGACTGAATAAATGTATTTCATTATTCATTGCAGTTTCCCTTTATTAGTAATAAAGCTAGGAAAGCAATATGGGGAATATATATATATAGTTGCCAGAGATAAAAAAAAAGAAGAAAAAAACAAGTCGTGTTTATAGAACACTAATGCCCAGGAGGCAACAAAGTCCAAAAAGTTATTTTTAGCATGAATGTTATTGTCAAGGTCAAAAAGTCATCGACCATGGTGTCATGTGAAAGGGCTTCATTATTCGAGTACGCATGTGAAATAATAAGTCTCTATCCTTCACGGTTCAAATGCTATGACCAAGGTTAAAGTTGACAACAGACAGACAAACAAACAGACAGACAAACAGATAGTTAGACAAACAGACAGACAAACAGACAAAATACTAAACTATCGATCCGGGGGCATAGAAAATAGTAGCTCGCCTGCGGAGTCGGTGGTAATTCGTTCACATAAAGCAACTCCGTCAGAAAGAAGCTCATAGTAGTAACAAAGCATTCTTTACAATTCAGTTTCATATTATACTACATTACTACGATTTATTGTCGATTCCCCATTTATTAAGAATCATTTGTTAGAATTAGTCTTTCCAGTTAGTTTCTGGAAACTCAATTAAAAGTTCAGCGAGTCGCTTTATCTAATTCAGTGGCGGATTTAGAGGGGGACGCCCCCCCCCCCTTTTGGCCACATATTTACTAGTAAAAATCCAGATTTTGAACCAAAAATGGCTGAGAAGTTTGGCTAATACACATGTGCCCCCTCCCCCTTTTCAGAAATCCTGGATCCGCCACTGAAATTTATGTGTAGTGAAATATTCCCACTGTACGGCTTATTTGATGTGTATTGTGAAGCATTATCTTTACTAGTGTAACGACAGCATTGCAAAGCAAGTCCGGTCTATGAATTGGTGATGTCTGTCCATCCGTCCGGCGTCAACAATTTGCGTTTAACTTGATCTCTAGCATACCATTAGTGACACCAACTTCAAACTTGGTCAGTTTGTAGACATTAATGAATTCTTTTCGACCAATACCTTGGACCATGACCTCAGATGAGTAGATTCTTCAGGTAGGCTCTATTGTTATGCTCTGCGATCCGGTCATGCCATCTTTGAAGGTTTCTTGTTTTATTTCTATGGTCTGTGGTTGACCATTCACTTAAATAGACTTAATTTACGTGTATAGTGGAACATTCGCTCTACATGACTTATGTCATTACTTTTTTGTGTGTGTACAGTGGAACACCCGCTCTACATGGCTTATTTTATATGTACATTGGAACACTCACTCTACATGACTTATTCTATGTGTACAGTGGAACGCGAATTCTACATGGCTTATTTAAGGTGTATTGTGAAGCGTTTACTCTACTAAGCGTACTATATCTCTGTGTAGAACACAAAGCTTCAACAATATATATCATACATAACAATTATGCGTTTGCAACTTGGTTAGCGGAAGACGGTCATCTAGCTACAAAGCTTTTTACTATGTATGCATTGTGAGGAGCAGTCATACTTCATATTTATGGCGTAATGTTCACTCAGCCGTAGGTCCGAGCCACATTTTGTAAGAGGAGATGACGCCTGCAACCCAGCTGAAGGCTTGATCAATATCGTACGATAGAGGGGATTGAATAGAAGGATCTAGAAATTTTTAAAAGAAAAAAGGGGGGAGGGGGGTTTGGTTTGCAGTCTCCATGACATTTTGCACTATACGGTCTGGAAAGGGGGGTTGCAGCCCTAAAATTTTCGGACCAAAGGAGGGGGGTTGCAACCCATGTAACCCCCTCTAAATCCGCCAATGGATTGCCTGCATCAACTGAAGTCTTGACCAGTATCGTATGAAAGAAGGGAATGCCTCTACCAGCTGTAGCCTTGACCAGTATCGTATGAGAGAAGGGATTGTCTGCACCAGCTGTAAGGGAGTGCCTGCACCAGCTGTAGTCTTAGCCAGTATTGTATGAGAGAAGAGATTGTCTGCACCAGCTGTAGTCTTGACTAGTATCTTATAAGAGAAGGGAGTGCCTGCACCAGCTGTAGTCTTGACCAGTATTGTGTACAAGTAATCCATTTCCATTTCCTTCAACATTTAACTGAGATAATTCTCGAAAGACTCAAAACGATAAAAACAATCAAACATACAATTATATAACATATATGATTTTTATTTACGTAATACCAGAATGACACTTGATACATTCTGCTTTCGTAAGTGGATTTTTCTTTTAACGTAAAGCTATCTAAAATGTAGATCGTATATCCTCTGTAACAAAATATCAGACAAATTTTAAATAGATCTTCGCCATGGTCCATTGTCACCGCTTCCAATAATATAAAATTTCAATATATATATGTATGTGTGTGTGTGTGTGCGTGCGTGCGTGCGTGCGTGTGTCTGTTTAAATAAATCCAGAGTCTGACAGTATGACAAAGTCATGAAAAATTAGAATTACCTTTAATTAACTGTGATTTTATTTCTTTCTGATATGCCAGCGATATAAGTTTTATTTACATGATAAATTGTTAATCGAAATTTGTTGCCTTTACTGTAAAGGCCAGCCGGTTGTTAGCTAGTGGCTATCTAACTGGTTGGTGGCTGGTGGCTACCTGGCACTGGGTGATTGCTGGTGGTTATCTGACTGTCTGTTGTTGACGTTTATGTTATTTGCGTTCTCTATAGCTCATGTACCAGTTTCCATTAGAAAACTGAATATTTATGAAATTGGAATAGTTCAAAATGTCTATCAGGCTAGCCCTGTGACAATGGATCCTCAGTCGGTACACTTTTTAGCTGGAAGATCAAATGATATGATGCCATGGTCACTTTAACAGAAGCAAACTTGGCCATAACATTTAACTATGATGTGTTTATTTATATATTAATGTGTCCGTGAATGTCGGTTGTATGGGGTTCTTTAGTGCAGATACATGTCTTTGTGAACAATGTCAACATAATTAGTTTGGTATCAGTATCGGACGCCAATCTAATGTATTACATCATTAAGGAAATGAAGTAAAATTGTTGATATTCTGAACTGAATGCATGAGGTTTGTGTGTATACAGTTGCAATGTTCATCAGCCATGTTATTAAATGAAGTACTAAATGAAAGCGGAATGTTGCTACAGGAGTGCGGACGCTTAATGAGAGCAGTATCAAAGTCGCATCATTTATCGTATAGCTTACATATACACATACAACGTATCTATCTGAATACGATTGTATATTCTGAATACAAGAAATTCTGTTCACATTAATATAACAATGACATTATTATTAACAAAAGTAGCAACACCTACCAGTAGAATTAAAGACAATTGCATTCATCCTTTTCATATTTTTTGGTCTCTTTTATTCCCCTTGCAGTGAGGAGATCGAAAACAGTTTCCAGTTACAAGTTTGACTTGAATGTTTAAAGTTTCTCGTGACAAGTTTGACTTGAATGTTACTTTCCCTATATTCTAATGTTGAGTGGCTGATGATAAGTCTGACTTGAATGTTACTTTCCCTATATCCTAATATTGAGTGACTGGTGACAAGCTTGAGGGGCTGGTGACAAGTTTGACTTGAATGTTATTTTTTCATTATTCTAATGTTGACTGGCTGGTGACAAGCTTGACGTGAATGTTATTTTCCCTATATGTAATATTAAGTGGCTGGTGACAAGCTTGACTTTAATGATATTTTCCCTATATCCTAATATTGAGTGACTGGTGACAAGCTTGAATGTTGAATGTTAATTTACCTATATTTTGATGTGTAATGGCTAGTGACAAGCTTGACTTGAATGTTATTTTCACTATATTATAATATTGAGTGGCTGGTTATAAGCCTGACTTGAATGTTATTTTTACTATATATTCGATTATTGAGTGACTGGTAACAAGTTTGACTTGAATGTTATTTTATCTATATTCTAATGCTGAGTGGCTGGTGACAAATTTGACTTGAATTTTATTTTTACTGTATTCTGATGTTAAGTGGCTTGTGACAACCTTCACTTGAATGTTATTTTCCCTATATTCTAATGTTGAATGGCTGGGGACAAGTTTGACTTGAATGTTATTTTTACCATATATTCTGATGTTGAGTGGCTGGTAACAAGCTTGACTTGAATGTTATTTTCCCTATATTCTAATGTTGAGTGGCTGGTGACAAGTTTGACTTGAATGTTATTTTCCCTATATTCTAATGCTGAGTGGCTGGTGACAAATTTGACTTCAAATTTGACTTCAAAAAACCTCGTCCCCTCTGACTGTTAGTCGGGACTCCTACAGATCTAGGGTCTTAGCTCGCTTTCAGACTGGCAGAGCACGGTTTATCATGTTGATGTCGCATATATTTTTATACCATTATGTATTTTACAATACCTTACGTGTTTATATTTTTATGACCTCTCAATATGCGATACCTGTTGACCCTTGTTCTTTACTTGGAGGATTATTTATAAATTTTTAAATGTACGTCCTTTGATTGTTCTGCTGTTACGGTGAGTGGGAAGGTGGGCCCGTAAACCGGTTAACCACACCATTTGTTTGGCTTTTGTCAAATTAAATGACCGTCCTAAGTCGATATCGTAATTGCACTACAATCAAATATTTTTGTAATGTGATATATGTTCTAGTATATTATTTATATTCAGGTATTGTATAGCTCTATGGTGACTTCTGCCACATAACTGAGCCAGTAATTCCTCTTTTTTCTTTCAATTTTATTTTTATTATATTCTGATGTTAAGTGGCTGGTGACAAGCTTCACTTGAATGTTATTTTCCCTATATTCTAATGTTGAGTGGCTAGTGACAAGTTTGACTTGAATGTTATTTTCCCTATATTCTAATATTGAGTGGCTGGTCACTTGAATGGTATTTTTACTATATATTCTGATGTTGAGTGGCTGTTAACAAGTTTGACCTGAATTGTATTTTCCCTATATTGTCATGTTGAGTGGCTTGTAACAAGTTTGACTTGAATGTTATTTTCCCTATATTCTAATGTTGAATGTCTGGTGACAAGCTTGACTTAAATGTTACTTTCCCTATATTGTCATGTTGAGTGGCTGGTGACAAGTTTGACCTGAATTGTATTTTCCCTATATTGTCATGTTAAGTGGCTGGTGACAAGTTTGACTTGATTATTATTTTCCCTATATTGTAGTGGCTGGTGACAAGTTTTACTTGAATGTTATTTTCCCTATATTCTAATGTTGAGTGGCTGGTGACAAGGTTGACTTGAATGTTATTTTCCCTGTATTCTGACGTTGAATGGCTGATGACAAATGTGACATGATGGTCACTGTCCGTACATTTTGACGTTGAATAGCTGGTGACACGTTTTGCTCAGTGTTAGTTAACATCCAGTACATGAGCTGTTTCGAAACGGTTTCGTCTGTCGTGTATATGTCTTATTTATTAAGGCAGGTGTTGCTTTCCAAATAGGGATCATGATTTCAGCTTTGCTTAATCAGTATCATTTAGATAAGAAACGTTTCAAATTTGTATGTTTCTTTAATTTCATTTTATTTATTTATCTTTACTTTTAATCTTTTTCATGATAAGATTATTTTACTAAAATTGCGATGCCTGCACTGCACAGAAGTTTAGACGTATGCATCCCACCCTAACGATGAAGCGAGTATCTTTTAAATGCCACGTCTATCGCTACACTTGACCTCGATGTTTACTGTATCATTCAAAAGACAACGGCTCCAAAAAAACCACCGGTGGAATTCGTACGCGTGATCTATCGCCGGTGTAAAGCCGAATAATGACCCCCGTCGAATTATGACGGATAGGTCATTATTCTACGTAGAAAAATGACTCCCTAGCCGTAGAATAATGAGTCAAAATCGTAGAATAAATACCCGGGGAGTCATTTTTCTACATGTTCGATCTATAGGAAAATGACCCCCATAGAAAAATGACCCTATATTGTACTTAATAATATTTGGTATTTTCCACAACATGATAAGTCTTTGAATCACTATGCTGACGGGAATAATACCCCGTGGCAACAATATTTTGTATGCTCAAATTGAATATCAAATGTTCTAACAGGATCTTGACAATAAGGTTGTGACCTTGACCTTTCGCACACGACCTTGATACACGTTCATAACACACTAGCATACTTAAAGGAACAAATATACCGAAAATGATATATACCCATTCATACAAGTAACAGATATACACTGGACAAGAATTATGCAATAGTTACCTTGACCTTTGACCTACAATTTTGGTTCAAGGTCATGGCACATTGGCATCTCCATGGGAAAAAATGTACCAAGTACATGTATGATTATTACCAATTCATACAACTGAAAGATATCACATACACAAGAATTTTACAAAAGAGTTAATAGTGACCTTTGTTCAAGGTCATGACACATCGATAACTAAAAAGGAACAAATATACCTAGCACGATCATTACTCATTTATACAACTGAAATATATAGCTCGAACAAACATTTTGCAAGAGAGTCAATATAGTGACCTTGATCTTCGACCTACGATTTTGGTTCAAGCATATTTGCATCTCCAGATAAGCAAATGTACCAAGTATGAACATCTACAATCGGAACATCGTCGCATCTTTTTTTTAACAAAAATCGTTGTTTTCGTATTTGCATTATGATTACATCATCTAATATCATGGAAAAACACACAAATCTATACCATAACGGATTCAGTCATGCAACCAATGCAAAGAGTTAATTGATAAAATGATACAAAATACAAAAGAATCTAGCAAAATTTTCATAAAACCTTTTAAGATAAATGCAAGATTGGTGTGGGTGGGTAGGGGTACTCCGATTTTATGATCAGCACTAGTGTTTACACATTTGAACCACGATTGGCTACAAATCATTCGGTTACTATTTCTATATTTCATGGACTCGTATTTTAACCAAAGATGCAAAAACATGCGCACAAAACATGATGATAATATACCAAATTCTATAGGCACTACACTGATCCTTACATGAACAAAATCTATTCGAATGTTTCTTTAAGCTCGCTGAAGATGCATTGGATTGCAATTAGATGGATTTTAAATTATTGCAAGCACATGTGATTTACATGCAGAACTCCAAATTCATATTCATTGCTTTGAGGAGCCATATTTGCATTTTTTTGTAAGTTTCCTAATATAGCTCCGCCAAATTTTAAGATTTTTTTAGCAAATGCTAGAGACTTAAACACTCTTTCAAGCTCCATTTTTTATAATTGTACTCAAATTGGAGAGCTAGCTATCATGGGACTTTGATTCGAAATTGTATTTCATTTCAAACTTCGAAGCAGCTAAAGCCCCAGTGACACCGGATCGTACGATTTCTATATCGTACGATTGATGGAAATTTGATGACATTGCGATCGATCGTCGATGTTTGCTACGATCTCAAAAGGTAATCGCATACTGCGATTAATTTACGATCGGTGGTAGGTCATCGCACGACATGTGGCACGATTGGTCATGCGATTACCATAATATTGATCGCACGATCAGTCGCAGGTGATCTTAGGACCGGTCCTGAGGATTAGCAACTGATCAGGCGAATTAAACATGGTCACCTACGATCAGTTGCATGGCCAATTGCAACCAAAAGCAGCACGTCGCAGCTAGAAGGTACGACCAATCGCTAAAATGTACCACCAGTCGCACAACCAACCACGTGACCACTTGCATGCGATATCTTATACGATTGGTGGTGCGTCCATGTAGGACTAGTCGCACGACGATACAAGACCTGTCTGCGACCAATGAAACTTCTTAAATGATTGTTCAATCGCAGGTGGTTGTAGGTAAATTTTGAACATGCTTAAAACTTGGCTACGACTTATTTTGATCGTGCGATCACCCAAAATCTTTCCGATTGGTCGCACGGCTATTCTACGATTTACATCCGATTTCTATTTTTTTCAGTCGCAGAAAGGTTGTATCCTGGTCGCAAGCCCGGTGCGACTGGGGCTTTAATCATCGCGATTCGTTTCTTCATAAACTTCGTATATCTGAAGTATGAAATCAAACTTAAAATTAATAATTGAAGCCCCTTTTATAAGAAAAAATAAAAATTTCTTTATAATACTTCATTACTATCATCAAAATCAAAAATTATTTTAAAAGTGAACAATAATGAAATCAAATAGTGATTACAGGCGAGTTTCTTTAGACATACAGGTAACCCTTGAAAACCACCACGCACTATTAAACTCGGCGTTCTTATTCAACTATGACTATTAAAGTCACGATTCATATCAGAACTGTGTGTTCTGTTTCACGCCCATAATTTTCAATATTGTAGACTGCAATATTCTTCTCCAGATTGACTCAGAATGAAACGTTTTGCGTAAAATTGTAAACAATTTTCCGGGGGGTTGGGATGCCCCCGAACACCCCTAGCAGGATCGCGCCTTAAGCGCTTCGCGAATCGAATCCCTCTCTCATAGTTTTCTGGCTATGACCATGGAAATTCATGTTGAACAATCATAATTTGGGATTTTTAAATGTTGGACAATTATGGGGCACTGTTTTAATATTTTTAAGCTATTTCTGATATAAAAAATCATTTTGTGATATAAAAAAAAAAAACATTTTCTGATATCAAAAATCAATGTTTTGATATCAGAAAATAAACAAGAATATTTTATATCACAAAGTCGAATTTCTGATATAAAAAATGTAAGTCATTTGCTGATGTCAAAAATTGATTTTGTGATATATTTTTGTGATATCAGAAAATGATCGTAATTTTTTTGATACCAGAAAATGATTTTCTGATATCAAGATATCGAATTTATTATATGAAAAAAAACTTATTGGTGTGACCGGGAATCGAACCCCGGCCGTCTAACCCGAAGTCAATGTGAAAGTTAAAATTTATAACAAACAGTAAGTCGGTCCGAGTGATGTTGGATACATCAATGGCTCCCGAAAACCTTTGAAGTTCCGACATGGTATATGCCGTTAAGGCCATAGAATATTAAGGTTGTGTTTATCATGAGGGTGCAGCAGGGGCGTGTCTATTTCTTCTATTTTTGTGAATTGATTGATTATAATAATAGGAGTTTGTAGACATTTAAAAAAGATACAAAAGGCAAAAAATTGTCGACTCGATTCACTATAAAATAGTCAATGTGCCGACATAAATGAAGTTCTGAAAAAGTAACTTGAAATGTCCAGAAACAAACTTTCATTTTCCTTCTCCTCTACCCGCTCAGAACTTTCAGGTTTTGCACTACGTTCATCAGTTCATTTCAACAGTATATGCCCTCGGAACAAGATGGAGGAGTCCGAGTATAAAAAAATTGAAAGGTTTCTCTATAATCACAAATATCCCAAATCGATGTCAAAGTCAAAGTTGTTAAAACGGAACTTTCGACGAAAATGCAAGGATTTTGTTCTGATAAATAGAACATTGCATTACCAGGGTAAATTTAAACATACTATGAGAGTTGTGAAAGACACAGAGGTGGAGTACGTTCTTCAAAAGATCCACACAGATGAGGCTGGGGGCCACCTAGGAATTAACAAAACGTAAGTTATAATTTTAAGTAAACCCACAATTTTCATATATATATATATATATATATATATCAAGTATAATGCAATATATAATTTAGAAATTCCTCGTCTTTTTCAATTCGGGTAAATTTACAAGGAAATGCGGAGTCGAATTCAACTTGTCTGAATGATATATTGTTGTTTGTATAAACGTAATTTTGTTGGGCTACTTTTTTCGTTATGTCGACTTAGTAAGCGATCAAGCTATAACGTTTACAAAGTTAGCATGTCATGACACAAGATGTGTTCAACTGAAAAAGTCAAAAACTTCATTTGAACGTAAGTTAACGCCAGCGCCAGCTTTGCTTGACATATTGCAGTTTTAGCTTAACGTCATTACATGTCAACTTCAAAATGCAATGAGATCTAAAATAAAGCTATGGCGTTCCATACACTTTGATGCGCGAAAAAATCATTAGCGTGATTAATTATATATATATTTTTTTTTTTTTTTTACTTTTTTAAGTTGGAGAAAGGTGAGGGAGAGATACTATTGGAAGAATTCGTACCAGGACGTGAAAAAGTATATCGATGAATGCGATATGTGCCAACGAAAAGCTCCGTTAAAGAAAGCCAGCAAACCTCTCAGGCCTATACCGGTGAAATCCACTCCATTTTCGCAGATCGGCATGGATCTCGTGGGGCCTTTGGAAAAGACTGAAACTGGTAAGTATGTAGATCTATATCTTTAGGAGAGAAATTAACGATTAACAGCTATCGATGATGTTATATGCATGCAACACGTTAACCTATATGGTACATTACCATATTTGTTATCTATGGACAGCCGTTTTAACATAAACCTATTTAAATAGAGATATTTTTTCAATAAAAAGATATCTCTATTTCTCCACTAATAGGGATGCATCTAAATTTATCTCTATTTATATTAGAGATATTTCTATTAAAATGTGATGTATCTATCAAATGAGAAATTGAGGTATCACTTATTTTATTTGAGATATCTATATATCAAATAAAGATACCTGTACCTCTTTTTTGTATAGAGAAATCCTTGTTTACTGAAAAATAGAGATACGTCTATTTAAATACAGATGTCTATTTTGATAGAGATATCTCTGTTTAAATAGAGATATCATATCTGTATTTAAAGAAAAGAAGAGATATCTTTATTTCAAATAGAAATATCTGAAATACCTGTATTTGAAATAGATCATAACTTTATTATAAATAGAGATATCTCTATTTAAACAGATTTATGTTAAAACGGCTGCCCATAATAATTCTCTACTCTTCCGCGAGGGGAGGGTGAAATTCAATCGTTCGTATATTTGTATGTCCACATGTCCGTCTGTGCTATCTTTTGCAGAATTTATGCAAGAGCATTCTTATTTTGTATGCATGATCATTTGCCAAGTCTTTTGATAAAGTGTCATGCGTTAATTAAGCCACATTGCTATGGTAGCTGATTTGTGCCATTTCGCTTTTTCGCGTTTTCATACTGCGAAAAAGCGCCAAAGCGACTTATAAACGGCGCTTTTTCCCATTTTTTGCAAGGCGAAAAAGCGCCAAAATGCATGCAAAAAAAGCGCCACTTTAAAACGGATCACATACTGGCGCTTTTTCGCGTTGTATTAAATGCGAAAAAGCGCCGTTTATAAACTTGTCGCTTTGGCACTTTTTCGCCTTTCCCCTTTTTCGTTTTTTCGCAGAATGAAAGTGAAATGGCACAAATCAGCCACCATAAATTGCTTCTGCGCATGGGACTACTGCAGAACAGGTTCCAGAATTTTCTTGACAATATATACAACTAATACATGTACAACGAAAACTAACTGGAACATGGAATCCGGATAGGGTCATATATGCAACATCGAATTGTAAAGTTGGATAACTGAAACGCGATGTTGCGATGGCGATGACGCAATAATGTGATAGTGCGATGGCGATGATGCGAAAACGCGATGGCAATGAAGAGACAACGCGATGGCGATGACGCGAAAATGAAAATGCGATGGTGCGATGACACTTGTTAAATTAATGCGATTGGGATGACGCGATAGTGCGATAGCGATGACGCGACAGAGCACCGTCGCTTTATCGCCATTGCGCTATCGCATCATCGCCCCATCGTTATTGCTCCATCGCATTCGCATTTTCGCATCACCGCCATAGTAACATTGCATCATTGCCAATCTTATTTCATCATTGCGTTTCAGATCCAACTTTACAATGTTATGGTGTATATATATTTATGTATATATGGCCTTATCCGGATTCCGTACAATGCAGCTTTAAATGTCTAGAATTGAATGCATACTTAATAGTATTACAAAAAATGCAAAATCTAACATAGACCCAAACTTTATTTTTACAAAATAAACATATTTCCTTTTATACAAATTGTGGTATTAGCAAAAACACAGATTGGGCAATCTAGCATTGTCATAAGAGTTGCTTAACATTTTATGCGCCTGAAGGGTCGGATTATGATATGGTCGATATCGTCTGTATGTCCGTTCGTCTATCCGTCCGTATGTCCGTTAACAAATTTATGTCCTCAACATAACTTTGAAAATATAAGGCCCATGATCTTGAAACTTCACAGGTGTGTAGAACTCATGGCTATGCCTATGGTGTGCAGAGCACAATAATCTTTACCTTACCATTTATAACTTTGGAGTAATTACTCTTTGTTAGATTTTATGCCCCACCCATAGTATGAGCATCTGGCTTATAATGCCACGCGTCGCCCAGCGTTGCTCTTGTTTTGTTTCAGTGCAGTACATGTTTTATTTTTCCCTCTATTCATATAAGGTTTCATGAATTTACATATTCGGCTTTCATATTTTACAATGAAACATTTTGATATTGACAGGCAATCGGTACATAGTAGTACTAACAGAATATCTGACGAAGTGGGTGGATGCAGAACCAATCGAAGAGAAAACAGCTGAAAATGTTACAAGAGTTCTTACAAAATTTGTGGCGAATCATGGCGTCCCAGAAGTCTTGATAACAGACCAGGGACGCGAGTTCTGTAATCAGTTAAATGACAAGTTATGTTACCAATTCGGAATGCAACACCGCGTGGCGTCACCTTACCATCCGCAAACGGGCGGCCACACAGAACGATATAACAGGACATTGTGTGAAATGTTGTCAAAATACGTAAACGACAGACATACCGATTGGGATACGAAATTATCATCCATGCTGTTTGCATATAGAACTGCCGTTCACGCCTCAACAAAGATGAGTCCATTTTACTTAGTGTACGGTAGGCAAGCCAGATTACCCGTGGACTTAGATTTACCAACAGAAGTAGATGCAAACGAATCTTTGGCAAATGTTTTAGAGAGAAAATGTGATGCTTTTGTTGCCTTGAATTGTAACAGAGAAGAGGCGGCTGCAAACATAAAAAAGGCACAAAAAAGACAGAAGAGAAACCATGACAAACGAACCTCTGAAGCTGAGTTTAATGTTGGCGACCTAGTGCTGGTCCATAACACAAGAAAAACCACAAGGCAGGGCGGGAAACTTGAAAAGAAATGGATAGGTCCATACACTGTCAAAGAAGTCCTGAAAAAAGGCACGTACAAATTAGAGGAACTAAAGAATACAATTAATGGTAGTCGCTTAAAATTGTACCAGATTAGAGAAGAGTTTCAGGGTGTATCCAAAGATGGTATTAAAAAGAGAAAGACGGCAAGTAAAGAAGCTGAGAAACCCAGACATGTGTTTTCCTACTCCGAAACCGATCATGATGGCGGTTATGGTGCTCAAAATTGTTTTCCAAAGGAAGACACATGTATATCTCGGGACCCAAGTCCGTGTAGTGACAATGATACCATCATTATTGGAGAGGAAAACGATCTGGGTAAATCCAAAAATGGTGATAATAGGGGAAAGAATGCTAACAATGAAGAAGAGAAATCCAAAGATGAGTTTTTTCGACTCTGAGACTGATGGCGAATATTGTGCTCGTTTGCCAAAAGAAAATACACGTAGATCTCGCAGCTCCAGTGCATGTAGTGACAGTGACACCATCATTATTGGAGAGGAAGAGGGCGTCAATTTGTTTAATTTTCGTCCGGTTACAGGAGACTGGCAGAGAGAAAACTCAAAAAAATTTGATTTAACCGTAAAAAATGGGTACATCAGTGGGAGAGAAAGAAAAATAAAGCTGACATCCGAACCAACAAAAGTGGTTTGTATGAGGGGTGACGGAAACTCTCTCTTTCGAACATTCAGTTTCGTTTTGTCAGGCGTACAGTCGTTTCATAAAAATGTGAGGGACAAAATCGTATCCTATATGGAGGAAAACGATGCCATCTTTTCTAAGATCGAAAATACCCCAATGGAGCAATATCTTTCTGTATCAAAAATGAAAAACCTCGGAACCTGGGGAACTGAGTTGGAGATTATTGCATTTTCATCAATCTGCAATACCCCTGTCCAGGTCTTTTGTGAAGCTGGTCGTGGGCAATACAAATGGTTAGTCTACACGCCTGCAAGCGGTGAAAGCTCATCTAATTGTTCTGTCTTTCTGCAGAATATTCATGGACATTTCGAACCGGTGCTAGATGTGAGTGAAGATGTGTATAGTAGAACACCGTATCTTAGAATAGCAGATTATGTCGACAAACCTCTGCAGAATTACGTTCCACAAGACATCCTGGAATCTGCATTAGTTAATTCGAATGTAGACGAAATGAAGGTGAGATCTATCGAGGACATAGAACCTCCCCATGTGATTACCAGAAAATTCACCGACAAATTCTGCACCAATTGCAGATTCAAAATCGATCCGAACATCTTTAACACCCTTTGCGATTGGGCCAACTTTGACCAGTTAATAAGCTGACTTTGACAAGATATTGTGGCATGTATCCACTTTCAACAGGATCTGCAAAGGTTTCCTTATCAAGGGATGCTAGGTCTTTTATGACATTTGATTGATTTCAAGCGTCAAAGACGTACTTGAAAACGTGAAAAAACAGTTCGGTTTAATACAAAATGTAATGCATGTAACACGCAATGTTCAATTATGTTTTCTTTACTTTTTTATTATTATCTCAACTGACATATTCGTCTAAGGAAAAGACGTACAAGGTGGAATTTGCCTAAGCTGAAAATTATCTACTTTATTTCTTTATTATACTTCTTTTTATTAAACTATATTAAAAGTATAAATCTATGGTGTCCTTCATTGGAAAGAAGATTGAATAAATGTTCAAACAAACGCTCTGTTTGTCTGCAAATTTTCTGTCACGCGGCCTGTATCAATCATAAAAGGAAAACAATAGACGTGTTCAGAATTCCACCTTTGGCAACAATTTGGCACATGTGTCACCGATGGTTGAAATTGGTCGCCAACGCCAGTATCATCAAATTTGAATTAAGTCACCAAACTTGGTCAAACACGCCAACACTATACACCTGTGGTGGAATTTGCCACATAAGTAGAGTGTTGGCGATTTTTACTAAGTTTGATGACCTATTAATAGGCTAATTCAAATTTGATAGTGCTGATGTTGTCGACAAATTTTAACCGTTGGTGACAAATGTGGTAATTTATTACCATTGGTGAAATACTGAACACGGCTAGAATATGTTATCTTACATCTATGTTAACACGCTGATGGCTTCAGCGCTAAAGTCAGCATATTAACGTTATAAAGAATAGACATTGTATTCCACTAAGGCTTGATAATGGCCGTGTGGCCGGAAATTTGCAAAAAGAGTTTGTTTCATTAGTCCTACCGGCAAATTCGCCGAAGAGCATTTTAAGTTTCCACTCCGTTAGTGTGTCAGTCTGTCTATCAAGATTCTGTTCCGCTCTATAATGCAGTCATCAATAAACATATCTTCATCAAACTTGGCACGAATGTTCCTTATGACTCAAAGGTGAGTCACAAAGTTCAATGTCACCATCTAAGCATGGTTTTTTCTGTACCGCTCTACAATTCGGTTATCTATCAACAGATCTTCATCAAACATGGTTCTAATGTTTCTTATGACCCAAAGGTATATCATGACCGTGGACCGAGGTCATTACTCTGATTTCAAGGTCACCATTTGATCATGTGTTTCTGTTCTGCTCGAATTCAGTCTTCTATTAACAGATATTCATCAAACTTGGCAAAAATGTTCCTTATGACTCAAATGTGTGTCATGACCTTGACCCAAGGTCATCGCCCTGATTTCAAGGTCGCCAGATAAGCATGGCTTATTTCATGTTCAGCTCTATAATTCAGTCATTGGAATGTAACGTTTTCAAATGACACCAAGATCATTTACCTTGTGACCTTGATGTCAAAAATATTAGGATGTTGGAAGGTCAGAGAGTTATCGTGCGGAAACACCTTTTTCCACAGACACTTCGTTTGACTTTGACCTATTGACCCCCAATCAATAGTGGTCCTTCTCAGGTCATGGGCAACACATGAGTGAAGTATCAGTGTTGGATGTGAACAAGTTTCAAATGGCACCAAGACCATTTTCCTTGTGACCTTGACTGTGGCCTTTATTTAAAAAATATTAGGATGTCTAAAGGTACTGTGAATGACCTAATATTCATGTGGTACCAGTGTTTGCGGTTTTCGTGGATAGTTCTTCCCACGAACTAGTAAATCTATGTATATTTGATAAAGACAAATTTATATATCCACGAATTTTGAACCCCAAAAATAAGTTGTTTTCGCCCAATCCACGAAAATTGGTATACACGAATAAAAAGCCATTCGTAGTAATAGAGTTATCGTGCGGAAATAACTATTCACAGCCACTTCCTTGATCTTGACCTTTGACCTATTGATCCCAAAATTGATTGCCTGAGATCATGGGCAACACATGTGTTAATGAAAGGGGGAAGGTTACTGGCTCAGGTATATGGCGGAGGCTACCACTGAAATATGAAATTCAATGATAAAATAAACATATAAAACATAAAAAAAAAATTTGATACTAGTTAGTACAACTACAGTACCGACTTAGGACGGTCATTTGATATAACGAGTGTCAACCAAATGGTGTGTTTAACCGGTTGTGAAGTATCATAACCAGGTGTCCAAAGGTAATAGATTTATCTTGCAGAAACCACTTTTTCAACAGACACTTCGTTTGACCTTGACCTTTCATCGATTAACCCCAAAATCAATAGGGCTCTTTTGAGGTCATGAGCAATATATTTGTGAAGTATTATCAATGGATGTAAAATGGTAAAAGAGTTAACGCAAGAAAACCACGTTTTCCACAGACAGACGGACGGACAGTCTAGTTGAAACAGGTATACCCCCACAACTTCGGTGGCGGGTATAAAAAAAACAAACTCTTTTTGTAAATTTCGGTCAAGCGGTCTTTATCAACAGATAAAGGATAACGATGACATTTTCAATGACATATATGTTTAGTATGTACCAATAGGCGCATCCGTCGCAAATGTTCTATGGAACACTCTCTGAATTGGTAAGAATTGTCATTTTAGGTAAGGTCATGATTAGGTGTAATGTCTGATTGATTCAGGGTTTTAATGTGTATTGTCTTGTCCCAGAATGCCATTTACATTTCGAGAGAGGGGGACTTCATATTGTGTTGTAGGGTCCTCGTATTAACCATAAAACGTCATAAGTGAGGATAATAATGACGCAAATTTACAAGGCACTTTAATTAGTTATGCAAATTATCCCTTAATTAAGCATATTCTATATAATGTCCTGGATCGTGGGAAAAGGTTTTCGTTTTATACTTCTGTCTTTATGGAAATCTCATTCTTCTCTATACAGATGAAATAGTTCTCTTTTTCCACACCAAGTGTGCAAACTCAATTGTCATTTTATTTTAACATCTCAGGATGATAATCTGAATACACTAGGAAAAAATTGTTTGACTTCCGGTATGAACCAAGTTCTCCTGTAGATGTAAAGACTCGGAACGACTTGTCCAAGGACGCGTGTGCGGGTCTAAAACACATAATTTACTTATGTTATAAATATTATAACATCCGATAAGTCACAAAATGAGGCGATATCCAGGTTTCGAAGGTCATCGGGTTTATTCAATTTATGAATCAGAATTACATACATATTAACCCTACCGATTTCGGCAAAAGTCTTTCGCCTACCGCTTTACAACTCAAATCTTCCGATTTCCTCACTTTCTACCAATTTCTCCCTTTGGATGTTTGGCTTCGGAAACCATTGTTGTTTACGAAATAAAACTTCGTTTATCCATTTCTCATTTGATCTGGATCTTGATCGTGATCAATGAAAAAATTAGGTGGTTGAAAATAATCTCAAAAATGCATACCAGAATTATCTGAAGTATTATAAGCATCAACATGCACCATATCCACGAACTTTCAGTACACCAAGGTATGTATATATAAAAAGTACACATTGAAAACATTTATCAAGAAATCAAGTCGGTTTGTAGGGGGTCATTATTCTATGGGGGTCAATATTTTTCACAAGGGGTTTGCAATTTTTGGGGCTGGTGCCACTTATTCTACGGTCGAATAATGACCCCCTTAGTCGTGGAATAATGACCGGGGGGTCATTTTTCTATGTAGAATAATCATCATTTGTCGACCGGTCATACTCGTTTAAGTAAGCACAAAATAAACCCATGTTATATTTGCGATTATGATGAGTAAATACACGATTGGCAACATCTTCAGAACACGAAGAGTAAAGGAGCAAAGCACCATACAAAAGAAAAGAACTAATGTATTGACATATATTGAATGTTTTACTATAGGCATATAATGCGCAAATATTAAGTACATCAATCAAAATAAGTTTGTTTGTTACGGAATAAAATGGCATTGAATTATTTATTATATAAATAACACATAAACAAGAACGATGCATCTTTAAGCACAACATTTATGAGAAAAATATGAGGAAGAACAAGTTTATAGGGTAATGGATATCCTTTACAGCGATGGATGTTTTTAACCAGTCCTTTATTTTGAAAATAACAATTTAGTCATTTCAAAGGTTAGGATTTTCAAGAAACATAAATAACTTGAAGGCCTACTTAAGCATCGCCTGAATATCCAAATATGCTCGCTTGTCGCAACATACATCAATAAATAAAAATGAGAATTATTCAATGGAAATGTGATATGAATACATAGACAGCATTATGCATTAATTCTCCTTACACAGAATTATACAGATAATAAAAGAGAGTGAATGTTCATCATGATTATACTTTGTTGTATCTCGTCAACATTGACATCCCGTGACACGTGGTTTGCTGGAATAAAAAAATATTCTTAAACAATTTATCAACAAAATATATACTGGACGAATTCATCAGAAAACATACATAGAATGATATGATACTAATTGTTAACAGAAGCAATGGTGAAAGATTGAAAACAAAATTAAGAACAATTGATATCGCCGGAAGTACGAGAGGTGGAATCGGTGGAAAAGAGATTAAAATTCTACGGTGTTTCCCATTTCTTCCATTTTGCCAATATGATTTCTAATAATTCATCTTTTCACTTATATGCATCTGTATACTGATTAGATAGCTTACCACCAGCATGGAGCCGTTCTCAATCCATCGTAAAATATTCATCTCAAGGCCAGATTCGTTTGTATGTTTCTCTACAAATTTTGATCCGTCTGCCGTAACTAAGCTCTGAAAACACATCATTTAATCAAGCACATTACTGCAATACATAATAAGCTTATGTAATATGTCTAATATTTCTTAAGATATTAATACTGAATTCTAAATATACTAAACGAGGGGTAAAGATATAAATCATAACATACACTATACCGACGATCATGATGAAACATTAGATAGATAAACATTCTTAAATGATGCCGAGACTGGAATGTGCATAAATAAAGAAATGTTTATAATCTACAGTCGAATTTCTCTTAAATTATTTACAATCTGTCTAGTTATTTGCCAATAATGATAAGAAAAGGAAAGTAAAACCTCTGCAGTATGGCATGATGTTTACGTAAGTGTAGTGAAGCATAATTGTGTACCATCATGTATACCACCATGAAATATAAATATAAAACAAATTACATCTGCTTATAGTATCTTTGGTTTCCGATTAGTTTATATTAGCTGTTCTCATTTGTTATTTGACTGTTCTAAATTTTTATTATTTTGTAATAAAACAATTTGCGACAATGTATTGAAAATTCTATAAATCAACATATATCCTGTAATTTATTCAATTTTCAAACTCTTTCTTACCTCATTTCTTCTGATGATACTAACGACAGGGAAATCGTGGAAATGAACGAACAGAAAGAGAGTCAAATGATTTTCTATTGCATAGGGTATGTGCGATTTAAACCACTTGGTAATTAAGTTCCATCAGTCTTTTTGAACAACCTGTAACCATGTGTTCTATATTTCCGCAATATTTTGCACGAATTTATGTTTCTGTATATTAGTACATACCTGCATGTCTGTCCCATCTATATCGGCAGATTTATAAGGTTCACCTAATTTGAAACTGAATTGTCTACCACCGTCAGAACCCACGCTTCCTACGTTGATTGTCCACGTATCCCCATCACATGCGTACGATATGGAAGTTTTATTACTTTTGTAGAGTTCTTTTTTAGCATCAGGTAAACCTGAAAAATCATCAATTATTCGGAGTATAGAATTTATCTTTTGTTAATTCAGTTGATCAACAGATATGAGTAACTATCAAACATATTGATTGTGACATGTGTGGAACTGTTTCACTCCAAACATGTATATATGGTATATACTGTACCGTTATACTTTGTGTGTTTTTTATTTATTTTTTTTTTTATTTATGTTATTTACATATGCGTTGTAATCTGAAATGTTATCGCATTGTACGTCCCAAAGTCATGCATAACTAAAGTATATTGTAATATCAATGTAATGGTTCCAAAGCCATGTAGAAGTATATTGTAATATGAAGTGTCGTTACACTATATGCCCCAAATTCATACATAAAATTAAGAATTTTGTAAACCGCATTGTGTGTTCCACAGTCATAAAATCAATAGTAAAATATAATTTAAAGTGTCTTCTCATTGTGCGTCCAGAGGACCTGACGCATGATGAAATCTAAAGTGTTGTCACATTGTATCTCACAAACTTACACGGAACTAAAGTATATTATACTTAGAATGGTCGTATTACTGTATGTCACAAATCATACAGAACTCAAGTATCTTGTAATCTGAAGAGTACCTACATTGTGCGTATCAAAGTTATACTGAAATAAGGTATAAAGATGGTGTGTTCAACAATCATACAGAAGTATATGAAGATTCGTCACACTGTCACAAAGTCACTCTGAACTAAAGAATATTATAATGCGAAGTGTCGTTACATTGCGTGTTCACAGATTTACAGAATCTGAACAATTTATGTCTCAAATAAATGTTGTCATATTTTTGTGTCTCAAAAGCATAGATAACTAAAGTAAATTATTTTCTGAAATGTCATAACATAGTATGTCATAGAGCGTGTACAATGTATTATTAAATTATATCCTAATGCATTCGTCTTTTTAATGTTTAAAGGTTACCGCTGTAGTTACATCGTGTGGACTCCTTCAGGATGTATTGTCATACATTAGTTTGTAACTCCTTAGGCTTACAATATCATCATTATTGTGCTACTTATACATTATATAACTAAAATGTTATAATTGTTCAAGCAAAACATCAAATGTTTTGAAACGTGTAGCCCATTTCAGTGCTGCCAGTCACACTGTAAACTAATCATTTTTATTTTGATTGTGCTGCATCAGTTTCTCTCGTTTTGTGCATTTAATCAATAGCATATTGCTGCCGCTAATGAGATGGGCATTACACTAAAACAAGCACATTTTTTATCGTGTTTAACAGATATCTGCATTGTCTTATTGCATATACTAAATATCATTCTGTTAAATCTAATATCATAATGTATTGTTAAGTATCTGATTTTACCACATTTTATATTATGAAATTTTAATGATTGAATTATTTTAAATACCGTACTGACATTTTGTCCTACTGAAACGTAGATCTATAATATATGATAATGTGCAAGTGTTTTATACCCATGTATATATCAATGAATACACTGATGGTGGTCTAATATTCTTGGCACGTTTTTTGAAGTTGAAATATTGTATGATTAAGAAAATCTAAACTTCATGAATACTGTGTACCGATACACCAACTTCTTAACAGTTATACAAAATCCTCATGATTGATGGCATGCAGGTGAAATCTCCTCTTTCTTTATCATCAATCTACGAAGGTGTGAGATACACAATCCCAAATCTTAATAGCGACAAGCATGGACTATTAACTAAATTCATCTACCTCGCCGATTTCATACACAGTTCGGCAAATGAAGTTGATTCTCAAAATCCCGATGATTCCTCTCATAGCGACGAACACACCGCACGAAGATTTCCAGTGCATAACAATCTACCATTATAATGCCACGTTATGTAATAGTACAATTCTTCCTTCTCGTCAAACACATTTCCAAGCATATCATATCAATTATTAGGCGCGAACACTCCCCTTTTCATCCTCTACAATATGTATGTAATAGAGTGCATATACATTAGTCATCACAACCCTTCTTATAGATTCACTAAAGACTGGGTAAATACTTAACATATAAGCCCCATATGCAAAACCGCAACTACATAAAAATTCATGCGTTGCTGGATGAAAGACAAATGGAAGATGTTATGAAGAATTTGGCATTATACATGCTGTTCCCAATGCCATTTCGATTTGCAATTCATTAGTTACTCTGAAACGCATCTTTTGAACAAAACAATTAGCATATAGACTCTGGTAATTTGGAACTGAAAAGTAACGCTCGATCACTAAAAATGCTTTAGTAAGCATATTTTCAAACAATTGAATTTACTTGAGAAACACAACAGATTTTCAAGATAATTGTCAGAAATCCTATGGCTTATAACTTGGATGACATGAATCTGTATTAAACGCCCACTTCCTGCGAAAGTTTTCTTTCAGTCTTTAGCTTCACATCTTGCTTTAAAATACGCAGATGTTTTAAACAATATGGACATTGGCTTTGCTGAAATAAAGAAGAGTGAGGAGCAAAACCCTAAACTGGAAAACCTATATATTTATATATAAAGCCATGTTCCTTTT
The DNA here is from genome assembly GCA_035048485.1 of Pteria penguin. NCBI lineage: Eukaryota > Metazoa > Mollusca > Bivalvia > Pterioida > Pteriidae > Pteria > Pteria penguin. The sequence goes on from CM068586.1 coordinate 31,936,710, forward strand.
TCAAGGAATTGGCTTTTAAAGTCAAAGAGATTAATATTGGATAACTGAAAAAAGAAACATTGGGAAAATTGGGAGTTAAATTCTACATACTAAATATAAGATTAAATGCCTCATGCGAGATACAAAAACAGTATGTTATTTCCTATTTGGAGAACATTCAATCGTTAAGAGCTGACACTGTTTGAAGTAGAAGAGAGCACAGTACTGATATAACATTCACGTCAACGTGTGATGAGCACTTAAGCACAGATGGCAGGACAGCTGGACTGGGCAGTCATGTGCTCATCATGTTAATTTTATCATATCTGAGCTCGGCCCAGTTCCACATTCACATACATTTTATGCCTGTGGTAAAGAAAAAACGGTGGATTTTATTGGATCACAGAGAATGATATACTTTTCATAATTTTAAAACGACTTACATCTGGCTTCCTATTACAAATATGAGATACTAAAGCAAGGTGACCGTCATGTAGACATGAAATAAAATATTCACGAGTAATTTTTTTCCAATTTATTTTATCAAGAAGCAATTGCTTTAGTATACCATTATTGTACCCTTTTAAAGTAACGTTTATTGAATTCTATTTTTCTTTTATTTACTTGTATTTAATATTAGAACGATTATTATTATTGTAAATAAAGAATAAAAATGAGTGTCTACGGTTTTCGAAAATATGTAAAGGATTTTATTTTATTCTAAATATTTTATTCTTATTTTTTGAGCCACCGTGATCTCTCTCCACGCGTCAAAGGCTTCTAGATCTCCATGTACATGAGTTATAGATTAAGTTATACGGAAGAGAATGTGGCTGTCACACGCGTTAAATCAGTTTTGAAATCAAATTCACCTGGCAATCTGCGATAGCGTTAACATGCATGCAAAGAAGTGCTGAGCGCAGAAGAAGAGCAGCTTCACATTAACGCGACGTTAACATGATAACGTTACGTTGCTACAGAAAGACTACGCTCAAATGTAAAAGTTAAGATAGAATATGGTGCAAGAAATTGATACAGGAATATTTGCTCCCATAGTTATTTTACCATTGGGTCAACAGTGCTGCTAGCTGACAGTCAGTTACAATGCAGTACCTTGTCCTAATATATATATATATATATATATATATATATATATATATATATATATATATATATATATATATATATATATATATATATATATATATATATATATACTTACTTATACATACCTGTACTTATTTATTATGATGAAATTTTGTAAATTAATCTAAAGCTATGGAATGTCTGACTTTCTGAGTTTCAATCTTATGTTCAGGTCAATCTAGTAATATTTTGATTTTCCACCGGTATTGGCCATGAACATCAATGAAGAGATCTGAATTGTCGAAATGATGCAGTATACTAACACAAATATGTATTTTTTCAGACTGGGTATAGAACAACCACTATATATACTGGTGCAAAATACTAAAATGGAATGTGTGATACTCAGGAGATATTCAATAATTTCATTTCACTTCGAAGAGGTTTCCTGATATTTCGGATAATTCACTTTTGAAATCTAGTCGTTTAATTGTGTTAATACGTATTCTCTTACCAAAATATTTGGCATCATTATAACTATATGACTTATTTACATTCCCTTTGTTTTATACTTATGCTTCTTCTTTCAATCTGTTATTTGCTTATGTATTTTATTACTTGTCTACAGCGCGTGATTAGACTGATGTAAAAGAATGTTGAGTGCCGCATGAAAGGAGACTATTTTATATAATGTTTTTAGCATTTACAGATTTTGAAGCAACATAGTTTTAACTCATTAATTAAATCTGGAAGTGATTAACATTAAATGCTTTAGTGAAAGTCACCACAATATCTAAATCCGAAAAGCAGTTGGTCGTTTCGCTACGTTTCTCCTAAATATTTCTAAAAGATTTTGAGCTTTTCAGTGTTTTATCTGGACATTGAATATCGGTTATTCTATGGTATTCTTTCGAATTAATACTTATTACTGCACTGTCATACCAGGTATTTCCATGTATATAACGCCGGTGTGGCCCAGTGGATGAGGTGTTAGGCTTGTGACCAAAAGGCCCCTGGTTCGATTCCCGCCGTGAGCACACTGGTTTTCTGTCTTTCGGATGAGACAGTAAAAGCCGAGGTACCGTGTCATGGTAGATGTGGCACGTAAAAGATCCCTTATTGCTTCGGGTGGGTCCGTTGTAAGGTAAACATTTCTGTGCGATGCATCAGGCAGATGCCGTCACCATATACGTGAAATAATCGTGGAATGGCGTAAAAAATCAATCAATCAATCAGTCCATGTATACATTGTCTCATTACGCAACAAAATATCAGCAAAATGTTATACCACATTCATGTTCATGATTATTATAGTATTATAGTATTATTTCATTCACTATATATCACTTGTATTAATTTTGTTACGTGTTAGAGACAATTTATGTTCGATAAAGTCGGTGTTTGTATACGGACATAAGTTTCCAGCAATGTTATTTGGCAACGATAAATGCGAAGAAAACAGGCGGGACCCATGGGTCTCATAAACACATGCAAAACGCAGTAATCCGTCAGTAACGTACTTTGACGTAACTTCAGTTCTTATAACTATATTATAAAGCCATTTGTCCCTTTAAAATAAACCGGCCAAAATAACCATATCCGTAATTATCTCGAAATCCGGGGCTTTATGATTTCAGTTTAAGAAAACTAAATGTATAGAGACAACAATCCAGGGCGAAACATCTATTATTGGCAAGATGTAAGACACCGGCAAGGGATCTAGATAAAAAATATATGAAATGAAGATAACTTTGTTTTAAGCAATGCACTCTTTTTATCCCTATCAAAAGTGAGATAAACCATTATTTTGAACAATCCTAAATAAAATAATAATTTTGCACTTATCAATACATGAAACAAAAATATTCTCCAATTTAATCCCGATGGAAAACGTAACAACTCCTTTATTAGTGAATAATAAGATTTGACAATGCCCAGTTATATTATTCGTTATTTAACTGAACATTTGTAGGCGTATGCCAAATCATTTTCAGTGCCGATAGACAATAAAACTGAACGGAAAATAAAATTAGGCATAGAACGTGATTTTAATCTATAAAGAATTAAAGGCTGTGAAGGCTTAGACATTAGAATGAATTATCAGGAAACTTCGTGGGTGTATCCTCGGTACAAATAGCTGAATTTACTTCTAGAGGAAAACTTTTCTGCTGAGTTAATGCAAATCTCGCTTTAAGCGACAACGGACATTTGTTTGAACATTAACATCTTTTAAATAATCATTAAATAACATTTACCAGTGATAATAGTAACATTACTGACTTTAATATAGATTTACTTCTATAAAGTTTTGTCAAGATATCCTTCTTGAAATTAACGTGTAGTTAAGGAACTGAATGAAAGTAAAAAAAAAATAAAATTATTAATAGAGCATGCATTGTTTGATTTTAATATGGTGTACTTGTTGTTTTAATGGAATTCACTAGTCAATAAAGAAAGGTTCCCCAGCATTTGGCTTCACTCTGATTCCCTTGGTTACAATGATGTGATACTCGTAGTTCGTAGTACATCTTCATTTTTACCACAATGACATATCATCACTTACTGTCGTTTTTAGTATCACGCAAAGAAATCTGTATCTAAATTAAAGCTACACGATCTTGTAATTAGAAAAAACTATCCTTCGCCAAAGACTGTCCGTGCCGCATATCGTAGTACCTCAACGAAGCACGTAATTGTCAATCACCTCAATAAAACCTCTTACATTTTTATGATACTGGAGCTAGTTGGTTCATTGGTATGGCACTGTACTACAGATCAGAGGACCAGGGTACGATTCCGGCTGTCGGCTCTATTTTCTGAAGATGATGTAGAATCTTCTGGCTCCCTATCGGTAATTCGGAGGAGACAATATAAATCGAGGTTCAATGTCACGGTGTATGCTGGCAAATAAAAGCTCCCTCATTGCCTCGGTTAGGTCTGTAGCATAGGAAGAAAGAGGCAACGCCGCCGCCATGTGAGTACAATAATCTTAAAGTGGCGTAAAACACTATAGTAAAAATCTAATGTAAACTTATACCAAAGAATTATACGTCAGTAACACAAGTTACAAGTTTTTTTTCTGCTATTATCACATAGATACGTATGTTCAGTTACTGTTCATGTAGCATGTATTAGTATGTGTAATCCCATGTGAGTACTCGGCATTCGTTGCACGTAATTTCAGTATTTATTCTTTAGCTTCAGTATTAGCCTAAAGAAAATATATAAATATGTTTTTCTAACCGGAAACAGTGGTATGAATATACTTCTACAAGGTGTTTCATGCTTTCTAACGTACAATGACAACGTGATGTGTGAATCTTAGTTATGTATGAGGTATGTCGGAGATGTTTCGTTATACAGTTCACCGCTTAATATATCAGCCAACATTTCATACATTCTTCTGTGATAGTCAGAATATCATCTACTGTTGAGAAATGTAACAAGACAGGGACATCGGATTGTGAAGAATACTAAGTACGTTCTTAGGCTTTTAATACCTGGAGTCGTTTAGCCTGTAGCCAACCACAGGCACTGTGTTACATGAAGAGTGACTTTTTAAAACTAACAACCCCCCCCCCCCCCCATCTTTTATATCGTCTCGCTCCCCTTTCCCCTAAGGTAAGAAACGACGCTCAGAATGCAGCCGCTTCTACCAGTATTTCCTACAAGTTCCGATGATAATCAGAGGAAAGTAAAGTACCAACATGTAAAATAATGTCTATCCTTTTGAAGTCTCTCCTCAAAATTTCATTCAAGCATTTTTAAATGCACAAGCAAACGCAAATTCGAACGGCACAACTCGCGGACAGTTTGCTCGCTAGTCGCCATGTTGATACAAAATCGGCAGGGTGTAAAAGACAAGATCGGTATAATGACAAGATTGTCAAGATCGTGAGAAAAAGGAATATTAAAGCCATAAAAATGGAATAAAGATTTAATATTAATTTTGTTTCAGCCGTACATTGAACTACTGCTCTCTAGCGTTATCCAGGCAAACGCGGTGAAGTCCTATTATGCAAATAAACCTGTAATAGATTGCTGGCGAGGAAAGTGTCCACGAGTTGTGTCGTTCGAATTTGCGTTTGTTGGCGCTTTTAAACATGCTTAAATGAAATTTTGAGGACAGATATCAAAAGGTTAGACATTATTTTAGATGTTAACATTTTCTTTTCCTCTGATAATCATTGGAACTTGTAGGAAATATTTTTTGAAGCGGCTGAATCTGACTGCCGTTTCTTACCTTAGGGGGGAGGGGAACGAGACGGTATATATAGGAGGGGGGTGTTTAAGACACTATTCGTGTAACACAGTGCCTGTGAGCCAATTGGTTTCGGCCGAGTGATCTCGGCTCCAGCACAAACAGTGGATCTTCCTTCAGATGAGACAAACATCCGTGATAAAAAAGATTTCGGCTCATAGAAGATATCTTACCACTTCGGGTGGGTGGGTTGTTGTAACTTTCGCACTACATAGGTAAATGCCGTCACTATATAGATAAACAATCTTGGCGTTGAAACAGGAAAATATCAAAATGGAACAAACAAACCAAGTTGAAATAGATACAGTTGATTTTTTATTATTATTATTTTTCTTTTTTTTTTTTTTTTTTGGAAGATGATAATATTGATATTACGATGATATACCTGTAAAACATGCCTATTAGGTATTTATTATAAACGTCAATAATCGTCGGTGCATATATGATGAAATAAGTTCTAAAAATAAAATGTCATTTGGTGTATTTGAAATGAATATAGAATATAATGTTTAAGCGATTTCTTGTAAAGAAGCGATTTGTTTTAGGATTTATAGGCTCAGTCTCATTCCTCCTCTTATAATTGTTCATCCCTTAGATAATAACCTTATGTGACTTTTAAATCACTGAGAGATGGTTTGGAAACCCAGCCTTACATTACATGCCATTTTTCCAGAGAAGAACATAGTTTAAATCGGTTTAATGTTTACTTTTCATTGCACACTGAACACCACCACAGAGGACGGTATATCATAAAAGATTACTACAAAAAGATGGTATACCAACATGAAAAGAATAAACGTCTCTTGGAATCTATACACTGCAAAAACATCCGTGCCAGTATGACAAAACAAAGTATATGATTTGTTAAACGAAAACGTTGCATATATAAATAATAACCTAGATGCAAATCAGATCAGAATTCATATTTTTGTTTCTACAATCAATAAATCAGTTCGATACACCTATAATATCTATACACTTCAACGCGTCAGACAGCTTCATGTGTATAGAATCACTTGCCTTCGTCGCTAATGGTGCGAAATAGAAATAATAAAAGCTATGAAATAAATATATTTTACACATGGTACGCGCGGAGTTCAAGATAAGCTGTCGCAAATTGTTCTGATGTCTTGCTTGTACTTTAATCGATCAGGTGATGTTGTTTTCTCTACGTTAGGAATTATTTACCTACACACCTTTCAAAATCACCATCTTAAAAACTATTAAAGAGGTTAGAGGCATCTTTACAACTTTTTGCACTGAATATCATAGTATGAAGCATTTGGTAAAGAATTAAAACATATAAAATTATGGTTGCATACAATTAAACATTTTGCACAGATGGAATTTCGTCAAATACTTTTAAAGTACTTACCTAGTGCATTAGCCATTTCATCAAATCCTTCTTTTTGTTGCTCGTGCCAACATCCTAGAAAGTGTTCCAAATCGGACATGCTGTATAGTTGTCTCAGAAGTTCAGATGAATTCCAGTATTAATATAACAAAGAGTTTGTTAAACAAAAACGCACGGTGAATTGATTACTTTCCACTACCTAAAACAAGTCATTGATGTGGTCGCAAATGAGCTCTTACTACTGTATGCTACAACAGAAAGCGGCACAATATATATATAGAGAGTCTGGGCATGCGACGTCTGCTCCAATAAAACTCTAGAGTTGAACAGGTGCACGCTAAACTTACCTCCTCCCTGGACCAGCCAAGAATGTCTAGATAAAAGAGACTGTTTAGATTGATGGCTCAGCAACAGACATGCGACATCAACATGGAGATATGACTAAAGATATTGTTTATTGAATATTTTAAATATAACAAAATCTGTCTTCATATACGATGGCTCGATCAATACGTTCAAATCATCAACCAATGCTTCGAATATTAGCTCTTAATTACATAAAATGAAAATCTGTCGAGAAACATTTGAAGCGTTAAGCTTTGAATACTGTAATACGATGTGTATAATGCCGAGGGACACACTGCTGGCAGTGCTTACAAAATTTTATATCAGTTACTGCATATAGAATCAATATCTTACATCATTTTAATTGAATATTATTGACTTGAATACACAATAATGGATGAAAAGTATTTAGAAAACGAGATAATTAAGCAATATTGCATGTTTGTGGACCACTCTACGATGTTACAACCGCATTCTTCCCCTTTGGGTGGCATTACCAATGTCCAAAACGTATTGTAAGGATTAATTTCCCAAACCCACAGCCATTAAATGATATTAAAATATCAACACACATTTTATATTTTATGTAGAAAAACCTTGGTTTTGGTAAACATCAATATTTAATATTCAATGAATACCATTTACTCATGGGTATTTCTCTAATATATTGACCAATCGAACGTCTAGACTACATGTAACATCTGTATAGGACACCATAATGTAGAAATGTTTCATGGCGTAGTTGATTAAATTGATCGAAATTATTTGACTCTCCGATCCCTACCCCAAACCTTATTCATTACACAGGTACAGAAGTCATTAATTCATTGGCATTGTTATAAAGGTACTTTTTCGGTCATTCAAGTACTCCAATGTGCTCAACGGGATATAGACCTCTGATATCTGTTCCCTCGTTAATATAAAGAAATCAATTGATTAGAATGCCAAATTGGACCATATCACTGCATTAATATGATTGACAATAGATGCAACTAATTTATTGCACCTGTTGGTGTATATGTATAAGTTAAATGTTTTCATTTCGGATATTATTACTGGATAGGAAGTTTTAAGTGAAAAGTGAAATGTTGTGGTACCGATGTTACACTTACCTGAATCCATTGGAATAAAACATTTTGCAGTTAACCTGCAATTCAAAATTTAGACATACTGATGATGTTTTACCGATTAATAATTAATATTTTGATATGATATTTATGTATATACGAATATACAGTACTTCAAATCACATTGAGGCAACCCAGCACACCTATTCCATATTTACATATTTCACTTACCGTTGACTGACTAGAACAGCAAACTAACATACAATTTTTTAGTAAACGTCATTACTTCAATTTTCCTATGAAAACATTCCACATTTGTGTAGTAATTTTCCCTTATCACTTCAATTGATGTACTCGCTTTAGAGTGGAGCATTGTTTATAATGATTATTTCTACTATAAACGTTATTATCACGGGCACACAATTAGTATGGCTTTTCGGCAGGGAATACATCAAATAGCACTTTGTTTCATTTCCATTTTCTCAAAAGGTCTATGCTTGGCCATCGTTCATTTTGTGTGCGTGCGTGTGCGCACACATGCGTGAGTGTGTGCGCACTAACGTGTGTGAATGTGTGTGTGAATTTTGTTAATGTTCACCCTTTCGTTTTTTGTTCTTGATTGTGGTAAAATATTACCAGTAAGCTGTTACATAACAATGTTAAGTAATCATGGAGATAATGTTATGAGAAATTAGTGATTTGTAAGGTTTTCAAAACTAATGATATGTTTTACTTGTAGAATTATAGTATGACATAATTCAAAACAGATAAAACACGGTTTATTACTTAATTCTTTTATTATTATTATTTTCAAAACGTTTCACTGGAGGTAATGAATAGTTATTCTTGTGCCATGTACGTTTGAGCTGAATAAAAAACCTAGAAACAATTTTCAATCACAATATTACTCTCAGTGCCAATAATACCATAATCATTATAAAGCTGAACGGTGCATCTTCATGATGCCCGTAAGTTCCAACTGAACAAAAAAACAACGAAGGAAGTCATTCTATTCTCAAAGACCAGAATTTTTTGCACTGGACCACCTACGGTCCACTATCAGTACCACACATTTTGAAGACTTTGATATTTAATAAGGACTTATCAAACAACTATCTAGCTGCACAAAGTAATCATGATAAATTACTACCATGTATTTTGAAAAACATGTATAGTAATATCCATGACCTTACCTCGGTGCTTTAAAAATTTCGTCTACGAAAAAATAACCTCATAAATCTACATTTTCCTTCTTAGATCAAAGGAATGAGAAGCATGTACATTATTAAAATTGTTTATGATTATGATACAAGTGTCACAAAATAAATATATCATAGTGCGTCAAAATATGATTTTGTCTATATTCTGTGCACTAATTTAGTATTTTGTCATTTTGAAGCATTTTACAAAAGAATGTCGTCCACCAATGGCTTTACTTTTCAAAATAATGTCATTTCATTAACAAATGGAAGGTATCGAAATCTATGGAAAATACCTATGTTTTGTTTTTATTTTACCTTTATAGTCAAATTTTGTGAAAGGTTCTGTAGTACCTTATTTCACCAAAGAAAGTAATGATACCATGGGACTTAATATGAGAAACGTTACCACGAATATGCAGATTATCAAAGAATAAGCACAAATACGTCGGAAAACATTCGCTCGTAATCCAATTGCGGTACCAACCTAGGGCGATCAATTGAATGATAATTGTCACTTACTTGGTGTGGTTATCAAATTCACGAACCGAACAGATGTAAAGTTCGCAGAATATCTGCACAATGTTTTCATATTTTGAAAGAGAAGATAACTTCTATAAGGGCATTCGTATAGTACAATCAAGTATTTGATTATTGTTTTGTGGCAATCCACAATTATTTCACGTATATGGCGACGACATCTCTCTGATGCATTAAATACAAATTCATACCATTGTAACAGACCAACCCGAACAGTGAGGCTTTTCATACGTGCCACGTCTACAATATCACGAGTACTCGTTTTTCACTCTCTCCACAGGACACCGGTGCTCACGACCGGAGTCAAACATAGGACCTCTCGGTCACGACTTCAGCACCTAATCCACTGAGTTACAAAGGCTCCGTACAAACAAACATTGTACAGTCACTAACGTCAATACCACGTAATCTTCATCACTATCATCATCATTATGATCATTTACCGGTTTATGGCCCCAACCTACTCATTTACCGTAAGTGTAATATAATCACTTTGGCATCAGTGTAAAAGGTGATTGACATGTCATAGCTATTGATTGTGAAGTATAGGGAATCTCGTAGCTGGGAGATTTAAAAGTAGCTATAGGAGATTTATCGTTATATTTGGACTACGATTTTTGGAAATCGGATCAGTACGATCGCAGATTTTTATTTACTCAGTCGTTTATTAAAGACGATCTACATACCCATAGCAGATTTTTAAAAAGTGACCAAATGTACCACACTCATAATAAAACAGAATTCCAGGAGTCAAAACTTTCATATGACAACAAATTGTTGCATACAACAAACCAGATAAAATGGGACAAGAGTAAAAGAATTTAAACAGATTCAAAAATGGTAAAGAGATATTTATAATTTTTCGTGCAAGTTAGGTCAGGTTCGTCATTGGCAATCAATATCATACTATAAAGAACTTAAAGTAAGTTGAAAAGTTTTATGTATACGTAATCATAAAAGCCGAAAATTAAACATTTGAAACATTTTTTTAACATTTCATCCTCTCTTACTGAATAATTAAGGCAGATATACAAAGAAAAAAATGAGAATACGGATAGCTACATTGATTTATCCATAGACTGTAATATTTTCTTTGAATTGTCATGAACGTTTTAATCAAATTTTATTATTCATATCTTTGTTGATCAGAATTCCCGATATAATAATGAACTTCACTTGTTACAGTAAAACTTGAATAATTCAGAGTGGCCGCCTAAAGAAGATATCATTTAAATACATGTTCACTTTGTCTATAGCTGATTAATCATATTTTTGCAACATCCCGCCTTTCTGTTTAATCGATTGCTTAATTCAGAAAACCGATATGTCTGGTCTCACACACCTGACAAGAATCAAAATAAATCAATTTGCAAAGTTTGAATAGAGATCTATAACAAATAGGGGAAAAGCAGGGAATCAGTACTAGTACTTTTCAGAGGAGACAAGGTCCTGATCCTCGTCCCCTCTGACTGTTAGTCGGGACTCCTATTGATCAAGGATCTGAGCTCGCTTACAAACGGCCAGAGCACGGTTTACTTATGTTGATGTCGCTTTACATATTTTTGATAGCAACATATTACTCCATAGATATTTGTGTGTAAAAAATTTTCATGACCTCCCTTCTTGAGAAACCTGTTGATCCTTGTTCTCTATATGGAGGATTATTTATGATTCCTTTGATTGTGCTGCTATTACGGTGAGTGGGAAGGTAAGCGCCCGTAAACCGGTTAATCACACCAACTGAATGACGTTTGTCACTTCAATTGACCGTCCTAAGTCGGTATCGTAACCGCATATCGAATATTTTTGTAATGTCGTTCCGTGTATATTCTACTATTATCATTTTTTGTGTTCAGGTTATTGTTGATTTGTGTCATATAGCTTTGTCAGATGTCTTCTGTTTTCTCTTTAGTATCCAGAATGAGACATTAAAATCAGTCAATTATTACTAGAATCAAGAGCGACAAAGTAATCATCCGCCATTCAATAATAGTATTCCGAACGATAAAGATTAGTCAATCAGTTAAAGCATCTGACTGAATGACACATTAAAATCAGCCAATCATCATCTAAAAAAAGGCAAAGTAAATCTAATTCAATATGTACTAGTATCCAGAACGACAAAGTAAATCTCAACCATTCAGTACTAGTATTCCGAAAGACAAAATGAAAATCGGCCAAACAGTCCTAGTATCCAGAGCGACAAAGTAAAACCAGCCAAACAGTCCTAGTATCCAGAACGACAAAGTAAAACCAGCCAATCAGTCCTAGTATCCAGCGCAACAAAGTATCCAGAAGACAAAATGAAAATCCGCTAAACATCCCTAGTATCCAGAGCGACGAAGTAAAACCAGCTAAACAGTACTAGTATCCAGCGCGACAAAGTAAGAATCGACAAAATGGTACTAGTATTCCGAACATAAAAGTAAAATTGGGCCAACCAGTACTAGTATCCAGAGCGACAATTTAAAACCAGCCAAACAGTTTTTTTTCAGAGCGACAAAGTAAACATCAGCCAAACGGTACTAGTATTCAGAGCTAGAGAATAGCTAAGTAGCCATGGTATAATATACCTAAAAGTAAATGCCCTTGGTATCATGTTTTTGTGAACTATATAAAAAAAATATCAAAAAGTATCATAAAGAAAAATTTGAAACATTCATTTGTTTTTATCGACAGCTGAATAAGTTATAACTACATGTATATTCAAATCAGTTTTCCATATTTCCACATCACAATGAAAAGGAAATTAAGAAAAACATAGTTTTTGTTCATCAATATTACGTTCTGTGCATTGACTGCAACATTTATTTAAAATACTTTACAAAATTACAGTTTCCCTATCTTTAAATGCAAGTAACATATGTGACCATATTGTAACCCAGAGAACAGCTACAGTTACAAAGGAAACATGGAAATAAGTTCTTTTGATAATAGAGGGCAATTATTATTGGTATACTACACATGAATCACAGTGTAGTAATTATGTATTGTTCTCTCAATGTATTGGCTTATGAATAGTATATTTCTGTTGAATTCTACTCATCATCTAATGATCTAATGACCATCACATCGGTTGTTTATTTGCAGCGTAGTTTTATTGTGAACTGTGTAACTTGTTTGGTTCAAGTATTTGCAGTTGTGGTCTGTATTGGTAGAATTATCAACTACGTTCTGATTAATGTTAATACTGGAGACAAGTTAAAAAAACGAAGAAGTACCCAAGGGTAAACCATATCTCATAGTCCATGGAATGAAGGGGACAATATTGATATTTGATAATATTTCTATATATGATGACAGTCAAACCTGGTCACCAGTCCTAAAGCCCAACCATTCTCTGTTCTTAGTACTTATTTTCTATACAGATACAACCCTATTTCAATGATAATCTGCCTTAAGTGTCCACTGACGCTTTGGTACTCTTTTAAGACAGTTTAGACAGTATATATAATAAATTGTACGGTAATTAATTTTACATAATTTCACTAACATCAGTTTCTATCGGGTAAGGTTATAATATAAATTGCCATCACTTTTAAGGTAATATAGTCTTCACCTGGTATAATTTGCAAGGGGATTCTTGAATCGGTGCCAAGAGAGGGAGACAACCTCGTTAGTATTCATAGGCATTTCAGTTTATTTTAGACCAATTATCTTAATTACACATGAAAAACATATTTAAAAATTCGTTAAATGAGGTTGATCATCGATGAACAGCGTGTGGTAAAGAGGACTTGAAGTAGTGTGGCTGGAATCGTATTCTGAGGAAACAAATTAGTTTTCTTTCGCTACGTTCTGTGTTTATTTTTCAATAATTATATAAACATATTGATAAGCTTCAGAAGCCCGTGAGCTTTATACAAAACATAAAAATTTCTTTTCATTAATATAAAATACAAAAGTAATTGGCCAAGACTTTTTATTGAAACCCGTAAATGTGGTGTCGTTAGTTTACTAGTAAAATGATTATCCGCCCTTGTCCTAGAGGACCTTTATATAATAATAGAAATTTAATCCTAGAATGTGGTATATGCACTAGGAATGTTATGTCATATATTCCTGAGAAGCCATGGCATTCCTGCTCGGCACATCTGGCCCTCTAATATATAATCACGGCGGAAACAAGAACATTATACTCTAAGCTTGCCAATACTGTCAATTGTTATTTCATTTATTTTGTAAACAGTTTATCGAGTACAAAAAGAAATAATGGAGAAGGAGATATTCATTGTAATAGTATTCAAAGCAGGGATGGGAAACAATGTGTTTCCCGAAGTATGATTAACTTATTACGACCGGTGTAGCAGGTACAAAGATAAAATTGATCGAGAGAAATCGTGTAATGGCACAGGTTTTGTTGATCTGGGATTCAGGTTTAATGTTTTATAAGAGATAATAATGCGGCAGTGCTATTACAAAATTATATTTGTTTCTTGCATATCTTTTAATCCCCGTGGGTTTCTGCACTTTGTTAGTGCAGGAACATGATCAAATTATCTTTGGATTTCTGAAAGTTTCGTAGAGAGCAAATTTTCATCGGAGCAAGCAAATAATTCAGAATTAGTAGCACTATAGCAGAATATATAAAAGTATCTTTTCAAATAAAAGCACATCCATCCAGAATAGGCGTGAAAATGGTTGTCCTCTGCTATACAATACCATGTGGTACATGTTGTATGTGTATAGTATATTTACGATAACCCGCAGTTTCTGAATTGTGATTAAGATACAAATGTGTCTATAATTGGGATCTTAATATTCTACTAAAGGATAATCCGTATTAAGGTTAGGGTCTTTATTCGACAGTTGACAGTCGGTAACTTGATTGTTGTGACGTTATATGCGTATTTTACTCTGGTTGTGTTAACTCTGGGTTGGATATTGTTATGTTTAATACGGCTTCGAATATCATCTCTGAAGAGGTGCTTGGAGATTATACACGTTAGTTCCTAGTTTAATTGGGGACACAATAAGATTAATTGTGGTTTTCTGTAATCTTTTTTAAGGGCGAGTACACATTCAGACAACTCGTGGGGGAATGCATGCACCCGTACGTTGTGAGACTAATCATTGTGTTTTCTTTACTCTAGATGATAACATAACTCTTAGGTGGTTTCTAGTCTTTAAATAGAAAGTATGGTTTCTGCAAATCGTAAAATAGAAGACATCTGGCCAAGCTGTATGACACAAATCACCAAGGACATGCACATAAAACATAATAATAATAATACAATAAACACCGAAAATTAAATAAATATTCGATTGTACTGCAGTTACGATACCAACTTAGGACGATCAATTAAAGTTACAAACGTCACTCAATAGGTGTGGTTAACCGGTTTACGGGTGCCCATCTTCCCACTTACCGCAAAAGCAGCACAACTAAAGGACACACATTTAAAAAAATTATAAACAATCCTCTATATAGAGAACAAGGATCAACAGGCTTCTCAAGACCAGAGGTTATAAAAATATCCACACAGAACGTTATGGTAGTATCAATATATGTTTAAGGCTCTGCTCGTCTGTAAACGAGTTCAGATCCTTGTCCTGTGGGAGTCCCGACTAGCAATCATAGAGTACGATGCTCAAGATCATGTTCCCTCTGAAAAGGTTTGGACAACCGTCATAGAGCCTCCATAGCCCTAATAGTCAGCGTACAACACTCAAGTAAATGTCTGTATAAGGCAGTAGTGAGGCCTAATACAAGATCTTTTATTTTTGCGATGATCTCGTGGTCATGCTGTCCATGTCGAAGGCGTTAAATTATTTTAGAAACCACGGATATGAAATTATCGGAACCTTTGACCCTCCTATAATTGTACACTAGATCAACGTAGAAATTGGGATGGGAAATGCCGCTGGATACGTATTGTTGAAATGTCACATTTCCGAATAAAGATAAAATGTCTGAATAAGATCTGTAAAATTTACCAAAAGTTTTTCGAAGGTTATGATATCTTGAAGTTTGAAAGTTATCTGATTTTTTTCGTGAAAATCCAAAACGTTAGTGCTGCCTCTAGCAATCCGAACCATTTGACTAATAGAAACACTATACGATGGGAGTCTAGGGACAACACCATCTGAATAAGGAAAATTATTTAAAAATAGGAAATCCAAAGACGTCACGTTTATCATATATGTTCGTATAGATATTGTTATCAATAATTTTATTATTTAAGTCCAATAGAGGTGTTTCTTTATCAGATGTATTAGGGTGAAGTAAGTACGTAAAGGGACGACATAAGACCACTAATGGGTTATAATTGTTTTTGTTATTTCGAGTAAAGGAATTCACTAAAAGTTTGGGAGTGCTTCTCATTTATGTGTGGATCCAGTTTCATGACCTATACTGAAATTCGAAAGATTTTTGTTTGTACTTTTTGTTGTGATACACAAATACGAAAACACTCTGAACAAAATCTTGAATCATCTGTAATGAACGATTTTAAATTGTATACAGTAGAATAGCTGAAGGAGAAGAAATGGATGGGCACATCTTGCAATTCTCTCGTGAACAAAAAAAAATATTTCGGAAATATTTAGGTCTTTATGATAAAAATTCATACGTACATGTAAATAATATGCGGAAAGTGGTGCACAAAATCGCCTACGCAGCTTATATAAAACATTAAAGTTAAACGTGAATGTTTGTAGCTCTTTCTATTCTATTCTAAATGCAATGTTTTTGTCCACTAGATATACGCAGTGAAACCGTATGACCTCATTGCATTTCTTGCATTATTAAATCTTAGATGCTTGCTAGGTTTTAAGTGCCTTGAGTGACTCGATTTCATTTATCCTATTTTGATTTTAAGTCAGATAAAATTAAATTATCAAAATTTTAAAAGTTTTATCTTACTAGTATATTTCAGACTTGACAGGATGGCAGCTACCGCCACGCTGTAACACGTCATTTATGACAAGGTATATGCCGTTACCTCACACCTGACATGTTTGTCTCTGTAACACTGTTTGGATAGTAACGTCAACATCACGTATTATTTGTTTCAAACAAAAGTACGGGTGTTTTCCAAAAGGTGTTATGTACATCATTGTTGTTGTGGTCGTCAAAGTTATTCAATACATGTCTACAATATTAAATATTAGGTAGACTAAACATAATATGATGTGGTACGCTGAATTCAGTTATAAAATCTCTTTAAAATGTACCACTACGTGTAATTATAGAATCATTTTGGTATGATACTTTGTAGTATGCAAATTTCTGTTAAATAAGGGTCATCGGTGGCGTAAATGTGGCGTTCACCCGGTTTGTAATATACTGACCACGGTAATCCCATACCATACCCCTGTATGACCTGGTATACAATGATACTCCGTCAGATATCCTTAAACACTAGCATTCTTTTAGTATATGCAAACATTTTAATCTGCCAGATCGTTCTTTCCTGTCCCTGAAAATCCACATTTTAGAAATGCAGAAAAGATAAAGCTATTCCTAGGCTTCTGTATTTTTTGTATAAAGGTGAATCTCCGTGGTCTTTTGTGCTTTCCTGGTACAGGTATCCCACGTTAATTTCAGGACAGGAACTCTTCGTGGGCTTAGTGCCGTCTTTGTATAGGGATTTCGTGTGTGTTACCTATGCATTCTTTCTATTTCATTATTTATTTATTTATTTATTTATTTTTTTGCTCTCTAGTAAAGGATTTTAAGTGTTTTGCATCCTCTATAACTGAAATCAATAAGCCCGGATGACAGGAAGCATCTGTGCTCTATTGATACTAAGAAGAAATGAAATTACTCCTGAATATTTGTACTGTGTTTACAGAAGATTGTTCTTGTGAGCGACAAATGATGTAATGTCTACAGTTACATGTAAAACGTAGTCATCATTTGGGATATTATCTCTCGGTTTACAGGAAATATCCTAGAGTTCCAAAGACAAACATATGAATCATATCAATTATGGAAATGTTACAATATTTATTCCTCTTGATAAGCAACACATGTTATTTCAAATGTTTTACTCTCGATAACGCCACAACGCATTGTCAATACCGCGGCCACGTAGGAGAAGACCATGGATTCATAACGGAAAGATCGGGGACTCATTTGAATTAAATATCTGTAACGCCAGAACTGTAGTAAACGAAAAATCCTTAACGTGAGAGGCGGATCAATGTACTGCAAGAAGCAGATCAAAGCAGTGAAGTGATCAAAATTCTTATTTATGACATTATATAATTACATTAATTAACATATTTTGATATTATATATATATATGTGTGTGTGTGTGTGTGTGTGTGTGTGTGTGTGTGTGTGTGTGTGTGTGTGTGTGTGTTGTGTAAATTAATGCATCAAGTGCCTGTAAAGTGCATAACGCATATTCATGTCCCTATGATAGCATACAACGTCACACATTTGCCACTCTTGTTATATCGGCATAGTTATGCTGTAAGTCAACAAAACACCTGAAAATCGACTTAACATCTGACACTTTGACATATTTGAAAGTCGGCATAATATCTGACACTTGGATATATCTTAAAAGTCGACATGACATCTAACAAGTCGACGTGACATCTGACAAGTCGACATAACATCTGACAAGTCGTCATAATATCTGATAAGTTAACATAACATCATATAACTGATTTGTTCTCATGTTCTTACAACCCGACATAACATCTGACGAGTCGACATAACATCTGACAAATCAACATAACATCTGACAAGTCGGCATAACATCTGACAAGTCGTCATAACATCTGACAAGTCGTCATAATATTTGACAAGTCGGCAAAGCACTTGATAAGTCGACATTTTATATGGCAAGTAGACATATTACCTGACAAGCCGACATAGTATCTGACGAGTGAACAAGTTTATCTTAAAAGTCAGCTAAATGGGTGGATAAAAATTAGCTTCGAGGTGTAAATCAAGTAGGAATAAAGCGACGTGATTAAAGGTAAAACAATAATGTAAATCAAGTGCCGAACTTACGTTAGCGTGCTGCAAAAAGCATTGTGTAAATAGAGCGGATGAATAATGACGAGCACAAGGATGGAATGCAATCGTAACAGCTAGATTCTCGCAATGGGGTTCGCAGCTTAAATACTACTTTCCAGCCTAAAAGAGGGCTTGCATCCACAAAACTATATATCTCAAAATCCCTCTAGGGCAATCAATGGACTGCCCAAGGGCGAAGGAAATTTGAAGAAACCTTGTTAAAATCTTACGCTGTCTTTCTTTACAAACCAAAACATTTATTACTTTAAACGTATCCTTAACGATCGTAATAGATATGCTCAAAATAATAAACGTTTTAACCTTTGAACGTATTATTATCTGCCAAATTAAACGATTTCTAGGTCATGCCAAATAAATAAATGTAACAATACATTTATCAGATAGCGGTCGTCTGCCTTTTATCTTTAATCCTATTACTATCCACAGTGTCACAGCTGTTTGTTGGGTTGATTTTTGATACAAACTTTCAATAATACTGTATTGTACTATCAGAAAAGGGGGATATCGGGCGACTTTTTGCAATTTTTTTCGAAATCAAAATCCAAGAACCGAACAAGGCCTGCACTGCAACTGATTTTAGATAAGCATTTCATGATTTCTGCCTTGGTTTTAATAAACTATAGATAAAGCATGGTGTTGAAATTACTTACCATAAAAATATAAACATAAAATTAATCATAAAATGTTGGGGGAAATAAGTGAAATAAGTCTGACGGAAATAATAATAATAATAATAATAATAATAATAATAATAATAATAATAATAATAATAATGATAATAATAATAATAATAATAATAATAACAATAATAATAATAATAATAATATTAATAATAATAATCATTATCATCATCATCATCATTATCATCATCATAATAATGATAATAATAATAATAATAATAATAGTAATAATAATAATAATAATAATAGATTGATTGATTTTTGTTTAACGTCACACCACGAATATTTCACGTATATGGTGACGGCATCTGCCTGATGCGGGGCATACAAATTTTGACCTTTGCAACGGACCCACCCGTAGTAGTGAGGGATCTTTTACGTGCCATGCATACCACGACACGGGGCCTTGGTTTTGACTGTCTCATCCGGAAGACAGGACACCGGCATGGCCAGAGCGGGACTCGAACCCCGACCTCCCGATCAGGAGACGAGCGCGATACAACTAGGTCACGCCGGCTTAATAATAACAATAACGATAAAATAAATAAATATATGTAAATAGATAAAAAGAATCGCAATACATAGACCAGGATACGACACACGATACAGGTAGAAGCTCAAACGATTAAATCTAAACTTTATTTATTTTACAACGATTAAGAAACAAGTTAACAACTTATATATAAATCTTGCTCGTTGGCGCAGATCTTGGTGTAAGGGTGTCGTTTGTGTGGGAGGAAACCGGAGTACCCGGAGAAAACCCAGGTTGGTAACAGCCCCACCATCTCACATTATATACAATAAAATATATATGAAATAAAAAATAAAATAAAATATATATATAATATATCATTATGTAACAAGAAACTACAACATCGAGCACGTGATAAAAAAAAAAAAAACAATAAAGCACCCTTGTGCAAGTTTAAAAAAAGGAATATTAGGGCAAAGTGGCTATCTGCGTTGACCACTGCTGTGGTCAGTAAACTAGATGCAATGAAACCATCAGAAATAAACTATTTTTCGTTATATGACAAATATATGAACATGTGAAACAAAAGTATAAAGTATATAAATTGTGTACGTTAGTGTCATCATTGTGATATTGTTAATACTTCCAGCTGCAATATGAAATACCATCATAATATAAAACTCTATTAATTTTGAAGAGGGAAATTTTTCATGTGTGTGTGTGTGTGCGCGCGCGCGCGTGTGTGTGTGTATGTATGTATATATGTATGTATATATTATTTTATGTTTTCAGTTCTTGTTCAATCTGCTTTTATTCCTGAATTTTTGAATTTTTTTTTAATTAATTGATTTGTTTTATTCTAATTATATGATATTTTCAGTACATCCCACGGCTGAACATGTATGTTTGTATTCTGCATCCTGTTGTCATAAATCAGCTCTTAAATAATACATTACCGGAAACTATTATGCCATATTATCGACTTATGCCGCCTAATTCAAGTGATAAGATCAGAATTTATAATACTGAAACTCCTCTCAAAACATTGTTCATATTGACCAACACTTCATAACATTTATTGACGCAAATCTCTGAAACTGCAAACATTATTTTCCTGTTCCTGGCATTTATGGCGTCACACGGACTCATTGTGTTAGGATCGGTCTCGATCTCTCAATGATTGTATCTATAAAATAGCAGATACGGGGTGAACGTGGTGCATGGCGTAATCAATAGGACATTATTGACACTTCGACTTAACATCCAGATCTCGAAAATTAAAAAAAAAAAAAAAACAAAAACAAAAACTACCTCCGGAAATTATTGTGACAAACGCCGTTACAAGCACTCGCCTTCCCAAAGTACATTATAAATTATTTATGGTAAAATATTGACTCGGATGACGGAAAATACGCTATCATTTTACATCATTACTCTGTGTAGACAGTGCTAATCCATAATACTTAACGGGATACCTTATTTAGTTCCGTAAAAATCTATCCGTACTTAGTCACCATACATGACTTCGAGGCTACCATGATTAACTATTGTATAATATGAAGGTATTATATGAATATATTACATAAAAGGCTTATAATATTGTAGATCGACTACTGCATAATAATTATGAAGGTTTACTTATGTATTTAATTAAAAAAAGCCTCTAAGATTGTAAGTCTTGACACCAATTACCTTCGTATTTTTGCTTCATTGTACTGTGATATGATGGCATAGAGTTAAAACAGTAAGTCTGAGGTACAATTTGAATAGTAGGTAAACATTTTGGTTCCCATCTACATGTACTGTGTCCGAAAATAGGTAACACTTAGGAACCAAGAAAGCACACTCAGTAGCGCTTCAAGTCGGTGTTCTGTCGTCTAAATCAGTAAAACCAAAAGGCCGTTGGCACGTCAAGAGATTCCTCACTACTTCTGATGTGTCGAAATTTTTTGCGATATAATGCGTCAGATAGGTGCTGTCGCGATATAAACAAACATTCTTAGCGTGGCGCAAAACAAAAACACAAACATCTTGAAGTTCCCAGTTTAGTTATTTCTCATCGCGTAATTTTTACTTAGGGAAGAAGGGTATACTGTTATGTTCAAATTTTTTAAAATTTACTTAGGGGTGGTAAATACAAAAAATAGAACATGACAGCTAGTTGTCATGTTCTAAATTTTGTATTTACCACCTCCCCCCCCCCCCCACCCCCCCTCCCCGGTAAATTCAAAAATTAGAACTTGCAATTCGAACTCGCGACCGTCTGCTGAGATATTTACTGGCTAAACAACTCGACCAATCATTATATCTATTCACCGAAGATGATAAGTTGTTAATTAAGTATTATGATACGGGCAATTTATAGCAAAAACATGCGATTGTCAAGAACGTGGATAAATTCTGTCAACATCCTTTACTTAATGATTTCTCCGTGTGGGAATTACATCACCATCTCTTTTCTATAACACTCTGCATCGTCCTGAGAATGATTTGGGTAGAATGGCATCCGTGTTACAATGTTGTTTTTAAGGTAAAAGAAGTCCACCCTGTTCTTTTCATCAAAACATCATCTACTGGAAATAACGTTCAGTATCGCTCAATGGGGTACTCATAAAATAACTATTAGGGTGATTGATGGAAATGAATTGTATTATCGATATCCATTTCACTGCATCATACTGCAACAAAAGTAGGAAAGGACGGGGGCGTTTTTGTATTCTTGAATCGTAAAATTTGTGCTGAAATTGATATTAGGTGACATTAAGTTAACTTGAAGATTTCCACTCCGTCCTCCCCTCCTCCAAAGGCTAGAACTAATTTATAATTCTTTTATCATTTGAGTTTCCATTAATTGTCTGAAAATAGTTTACATGGTTCTGTGTGCGAGGGTGAGAGAAAGAGATTACGATTTTTGCATATATTCGCACCAAATGTGGCTGTAATATAACATTAACATCCTAAAAAGTCTCAATATACGACAAAGACACCCATCCACCCCCACCCACAAACTGATTCAATGTCGTTCAAACAATGGTGCTACACAACTATAAACTTTAACGGGGAATTCTGGAAAAAGAGAATCCCCTTACCAGCCTTACTTTTACATTTACAAATTAATTTGATGTGACCTTACCATTGTATATAATAACGCTCAATGCTCGAGAGTATTCATTGGATATTATCGAGTATGAAATGCGAATTATCTACAATATTTTAACGCGAGGCCTTTACTTTTCCAAAAGCCTGCAATAAAGGAATGCCAAAAGGTATAATATCATAGAAAAGAAGGTATCCGTTATACACTTAAGAGTATTATAGAGAACAAGTGAACGAGAAAAAGAATAAAAAAGGCATCTTTCAATGTTCAATTAAAACCTCCAATTTGTGTTGTATAGCAACATATATCCAAGACAATGTGTTGACGTTTGTTAGATATTATATTTCAAAATAAAAATGAACGGCGCCACTTTTCCCCACATTATATCGCAGACAGGATGTGTGCCAATAACGGAAACCAAACTATTCACGTTATTCTATAGAATTTAGGAGATAAGGAGATGATTAGCCATGTATAATTTTTTGTCCTAGACAAGTGTAAACGTCTGATTTTGAGAAGAGAACATGGATATGGTTTTAGACAACCACTAGTGCAAGATGTCTCGGTTACGTTCTACAATGTAATTACGCAATCGTTTATGCAGATATTGAACGCAGAATGTAAAGCAGTAAAATTTATTCTCCTGTTTTGTTTTAGATTTTGCGGTTGAGAGGAAGTCAATGTGACGACTTTACGGTCGTACTCGACGATTCACTTCTCCAGTGTGTCAGCAAAGATTCATTCGATCGTCTTTGTATTACCACTCAGCGCTAAATTTAACGAACTAACCGCATTCTATAGAAGTTTGTTACAGTAAGATCTGTCAATATAGTATTTTATAGTATTAAAATTTCTGTATATTACGTCAAGCAGATGCGGCAACCATACACATATATGTCCTAATGTGACATAAAACAGTATTCAAGCAATTACGAAGAAATGTTTTCCAAAATAAATGAAAGGACTTGAAAGTCCTCAAGGTCGGAATTGCATGGTCAAGTACATCAAAGGTAATAAAGTCGTGATCCACCAAGAGATCACACACCAAGCTTGTAATGTTTAGGATCAGTATTGACAAAAACACGGTCTGCGCACAGGTGCTCGTTTTCATATAAACAACGGCTCCGCCCTGTACGTCTCCGTCTCGTACTATATAGTTATCTCATTCTCTCTTATCACTTTTGATGTTGACAGTAGTGTGAAATTAGCAATCTGGACAGTCTCCCGCTGTACATGTACATTTGGGTAAAACCACGTCTACCTATGTAGATCTATAAATAACTGGCTATTTTTAGTAGCATTACACATCAACAACTACCAAGACGTTTGTTTATCGTTGTGACGAGAAGATTGTAGAGTACTTTGAATTCCACTGCTATAAAAAGAAGCGATATTCTCAAGTTTTATTAATTATAATACAACGGATACTAGTACGGACTAGCAGTGTACTTCTTAAATTACGGCACAGGCACAAAATAATGTCAATCGTACTTTTTCGGGACTTTCCGTCCAGTATTCGGAAAGACTGCATGTCCTCCAGCGCATGAATAAAACTCGTCTAAATCGATGGAATAACGGCACATCTATTTTCTCATCTGATCAAACTTATCTTGTATTGCCTCGTACAATATGAACTATAAGTACTAAAAGTAAATCTAATCACGCTTTTTCTAAATATGGACGCACTATTTATACACGAGGAGGTATTTTCTGCGTTCCACGCGTTCACCACAGCATATTGTAACGACTAGGGTCTGGAATTGCTACGCAATTCCGACCAAAAAGCATGAATAATAGCAGTCTGGTCAACGATATGTTCAAGAGAGTGCCAAAAGTACCATACACATTTAACATTCCGAAATTCACTGGCTAATAAAACAAAAGTTCAAACACATAATTATCTCGAAATTCATTGGCTAATAAAATAGATTTCAATTTTTTTGACATTACCATAAAAAGCATGTGTCTACAGACAAACATTGACATTTCAGTCATAGAATTTCAATTGTTACGAGTCGAAGTACAAGTTTGTCTTAATTTTTAAATAAATATTACCGTTTTCCATTCCGCTTGTTCACTAGTAATTCTTCAATGCTAATCCTTTTACGCTGCTTTAAACAATATTTCAGCTATACCATGACATGGAGTCATGAGGTCACAAATCTCTGTGCATCAAAATAGTGGTATAATGCGCGAATCAAACCTGGATTGTTTGCACTGTATCCATTAGCCTGTTTCACTAACAATTGCAGACGTAATCGTAACAGATGCCGTAAATATATATATATTATATATCTATTATGAATATGTATTTCACGTAACTTAATTTTCATCATAAGTTTACGTTTATGATTTTTAATGAAACGCATATAAATCATATGTTGCGTTTACGAATTCAACAATGTTTACGGGTTCAATTACGATTGTTAGTGAAACGGGTACAGGAGCCTACCCACAAAGCCAAGTGTGCCACTACTATGCATCAATTTAAATTTTTCTTACTACATTTTCAAAAGGAATCCTCTTTACATGCATTTGAGGAAAGGAAGAGACTTGGACAATACAACAATTATCACATTACATTTTATTTCTCATAACATCTACAAAAAATGATACACCATAGAGTACATAAATAGCTTTACTCATAGCGAAAATAAATTAAAATAATGTCTGAACATTTTCTGGCACAACACTTGCACAAAAATAGTTCATTAAATCTGAACATTACATATTAACACATTTTCTTAAAATTTCATTTCACAGACATCAACTGTTTTCTGTGAAGAATTTGTGTTGGAGTGCGTCTTCAGCAGAGACCCTTGTAAAGGGATTGAGATCTAATAGTTTACTCAGTAAATCATATGCAGAATCTGGCATATTGGACCAGGATTGTAAGGCAGCCTGTTCAGATTTGGATAAACTATCACCTCTCTGTGATTTTGATTTTGATACTGGACCTGCTCTTAGCTTAGTACACATTGTTTTCAAATCAAGTGGCTGAGTTGTGGGACTGCAGATTAAATGTTTACCTGCAATATACACAGAGAGAATAACCATAGTAACACTAAAAAGAAATCAATAAAAATGCTGATAAGAAATGTTTACCTGAAATGTAAACAGAGGGAGGAATTAATGCAACACTGATAAAAACACTTTTCAATAGGGGCTGGCACCTGGAGAAATACCACCACTTCAAAAACAAGTTTAGGGGCATATTGCCAGTTTGAATTTCCTTTGCACATGTACTAGTAGAAAAAGATATCATGACTGAATTTTTCATTTTACCTGCTTAATGGAATTCTATTTAAAACTCAGAATTTTTTTTAAATAGAACAAAATTTTTATGAACTTGAATGCTATCTAAGTTTAATTACAACTATACAGTTTTCATATAAAAAAGAATGTGAGACTTATACACCATAATCATAACAGTCTTTGAACAGAGGATTGACAGACAGGCAAATGATGAACAATGTGACCCCTTTGCATGTCATGCAAAAAGAACTGAGTATTATGCAATAGTGTGAATGTAATGTAAATGAAAAATCTCTTTGACTTGATATATTTTTTTTATTTATGCATGTGATTTTTTTAATCTTAATACCTACCGTAAACTTTTGCTGATTCTGCAACTTTTTCACTCCCCATGATGCTGATGATTTGAGCTAAAGCAGTCATATCATCATGGGCACGAAAGAAGGGGTAACGTCCACTCAGAAGAGAAAGAAAGATAACTCCACATGACCATATATCTACAGCTAAAAAAAACCAAAACAAAATAAGAATAAAGTAACAACTTATATGTCTGGAGACAGGGTATTATAAATGTATTGTATGAAATAAAGGTAGTTTTTTTTCACTTCTTTAGTAATTTGACTGTAGATCGAAGGAAAAAATGCATTTTACATCTATAAATTACTATTATTACTATATCTTAATTTTGTACAACGCTAGACAACATGCAAGCACAAGGTTTCATTAAACTGATCATAAGGCTAAAAAAACATTAACAATGCAAGACACAGCTACCCGGTAAATGATTTCTTTTTAAAAGAATTATCTCTCTCTATCTAGATAGTTAAGCCTGATTAAACATTATATCTACCATTTGACAATGTACATCACACAGGAGTGTAGTATTTTAGTGTGCCACAAAGAAAATCTGTCATCATGACAGAATGGACAAACAAACAGACACACAATGGGCAGATATCAAAGGTGACATTACAAGATGTTAAAATAAGTCTCAAGGACAAGTGTATATACACGTAAAATTTCACCTGTTGTTTGATCTGGACATTTCATGAGCACTTCAGGAGAACGAAAGCCTGGTGTACCTGCTCTGGAGGCTTGTTGATTATTTCTATACAAAACCAAATGTATAGTGTTACATGTATACAAATAAAACCTGATAATTGTATCAGTTAAGATTCCTTTACAAATTCATGTACTGAAAATAAATGATATATATAAAGTTGGATAACACAAGATGGCATCCAATTTCTGCAATTATATATATTAACACATACCGTGCAAAACTTGCCCATCAATGAATTTCAGGATGGCAACTTTCTTAAATTACTAAAAGGGCAATTACACTTATAAAAAGGTGTCAATCACAATAACAGTTTTAATTATATCTGAAAAACCTTATAATTGACAACATAATTTAAATATTGTAAACCATAACTGAAAAACTTTTGAAATACTGATTCTGTCTGTGTACCGGGTATAGTTCACAATGTGTGGATAATCAACAATATTTATCTTGTGAATTTTACTTTTGGTCCAAATTCTCTAATGGGCATAATTTTTTTTTTTTTGCTTTTTGAATAAATTAGTACATGTACTTACTACCAAGTCTCATGGACCAAGCACATATTGTTATGTCTGTATCTTATTTACAAGGTAGATTTCATTAACAATGTTGGGCATGTTACCTTGAAAACCAACCTTTTGTCACAAGCAGTATGTGTGCATGTACCTATAATGTCTGACAGACCTAGCTTTGTGATTTGCTTTGTACAATTTTGTATCTTGTTTATGAAAATTACTGACAATGTTTAGTGTGCAACCACGACTTTCTGACACCTGACCTTGACATACAAGAGGCATCATCCTCTTAGCATCAGTAGTTTGTGTAGCTAGATTGATGGTTCAAGCCCAAATGGTTAGCTGAGTAGATCTTTCAAGTTTATAAGCTCAGAGGACAGACACATACACCAACCTAGACAGGCTGACATACCATATTGTAACTTAATATGTTGCCTTCTGATGGCCTAATAAAAACATATTTCATTATTTTGTAAGTGATTAATGCCAAACAAGAATTATATGGTGTTGACCAGGTGTTTTAATGGTGAAGAATATAGAAACCCACTGGCAAATACTACTATAATACTGGAGGACAAAATTAGGCTCATTCAACTGCAGTGTGGTCATTTTTAGTACATTAATCGCAATCTTGAAAATCATTGTGAAAAACCTTGGATGTTGTAATACGAGCATCTGCTAGCACTCGTTCAGATAATTAGCATTTGGCTGTGTATCGGGCGCTCACGTAATTGAACGTGTCTCAAGCGCCCAAGAGAAGTAAACATCTCCTGAATGGCTAGCCACACCCATCATGACTGCTCTTACATACAGAAGAAACATATGTAACTCAGCACTGTATTTATGAATGAATATGAACCAACACTGCGTAGAAAATATCACTGCCACATAACATCAGAGAAAAAAGAATAACAACACTTAAGTGAAACCCTATGTGAGGAACTTTTCTACTAGCTCCATAGGAATAAAGCTTACCTGGATGAGCAGATACTGCAGATTTGAGGTAGTCCAAAGCACTGGCAAGTAGAGAGAGAAGATTGAGTCTGTGATGATACACTACTAGCTTTAGAATGTTTATTTTCTCTTTCTTTGACTAGTAAGGCTCTTTTTGCTAATAAAACACTTCGAGGAGATCTAATTTTCTTGGTGTACACCTTGCTTCCCAAGTCTGGTGTAGGTGGAGTAAAACTTTTGGATTTCTTCACATCACATGTTACATCTTTGTTTAGACCAAGATTGGCTGATATATTCTGAAAATTGTATCATATATACAATGTTTAATTCATAATATCTTTTGTGAAAACATACATGAAACACTACATTATCTTACATACATATAAAATATACCAGTGAACAGAAATTTTAGAGAGTTTATTACTTTATTATTATTTTAGTTTATATTAGTTTAGGTTGCTTATATTTCCCTTTATGGTACATGTATAATGATCTATATATTGTTATGATATCAAATTATCATCCATTTAAGTAATTACCTATTCCAATGTACA
Source organism: Pteria penguin (assembly GCA_035048485.1). NCBI lineage: Eukaryota > Metazoa > Mollusca > Bivalvia > Pterioida > Pteriidae > Pteria > Pteria penguin. Next base: position 31,966,129 of record CM068586.1, read on the forward strand.
CTTAGAATAAAATTAAATGACTAAACTTTTATTGAATAATGAAGTATCTGTAAAAAATGGGTGAATAAAACTATGAAATAGAAGAAAATCTTATCCAGAAAATTCTACACAGAAGTGCTATAAATTTTTTCTACCAACCTGTTGATTTATAGCTACTTCTTGTTGTTTAGAGGTAGACAGTGGTTTTCGATCACATTTTGACATGGTCAAACTGCTAGATTTAAGTAAACTTGGTTTCTTTTTTTCTACCTTGTGGGCTAATCCAAAGTCTACTAATGCATACCTTTAATATACAAGAACAATCAAGAATATATCAGTAAAATAATGTCTGAAATCAAATACCATACCTTAAAATACCAAAAACTTCTTAATATTTGAAGCCTTAAAGGCTCAGAGTACAGAACGAATGTGTATCTAACTGGCTCATATCACTAGAAATTTTCAATCTTAAGGACAGTGGCGGGGGTCAAATTTTCTTATATCTCCGCGTTGAAGAGTTCCACCCTGTCCGTGTACGATAACCGGCAGAAGTTCCGTTTTGACTCCGTACTTTTCTTTGCGCGGCAAAAGGCATAATAACACTTGAGTCAATCCCATTGTTAGTCAATGCCATTGTTAGTCACACTTCAATGCTCATATAAATCAGGATTCATAACCTGAGTAGTCATTATAATTTTCCAAGGAAAGGAAATGAATCAATTGAAACCCCTGTTCAAAGGGAATCTGAAGAAGAAAGTGAGGCAAATATTTCCAATCATTTTCTTGGAATTGCCTAATATTTTTTTTAATTCTTCATGCATACTCTTTTATGCCTTTTTGCAAAGACTGCAATGCATATTGTAGGTACTGAGTGTTGTGCTGGCAAGACTATATCATCAGGAGAGATAACTCTTATTCATGGTTTACAGAATAAATGCAAGTGTCACTTTCCCAGTGCCAATTTCATAAAAGGTACAAGGGAAAGGGTCCAAGTTCCTGTCTTTATTTAGAAATATGTATTTCAGAGATCTTGTATTTGAATTCTGAACAGAAAATATCTGCTAGAAAACTTTTTTATTGTGAATTGTGTATTTATGCCTATATGAGGCAATGAAGAAATTCCATGTTCTGTCAAATCGGGAAGTTGGAAAATCTCAAAATGTTTATTGGTAGCCATATCAAAGGTTACAATGAAACTCAATAATGCTCAAGATTAATACAGCACCTCAAAATTGATAAAAAGATATCTGAAAATTGAATAACTGGGATCTGTCCTTAACAATGGCAATCATAACAAGAGCAACGCCTAGCGTGGCATAATACGCCCATCCCTTACTTTGAACAGGATCAATGTGAACGGATGGTTTTATTATCCCTTTGGTAATACTTTTATGAAATATTGAAATCCAAAAAGAGGGATCCAAGTCCCATAACTCTGTAACAACAAAATGGAATTTGCTCAAAACTGAAAAGTGGCTTCCCCTACACTATTTAAGCATTCTGTATAAGTTTCATGAAAAAGAACTGAGGATTACTTGAGTTATCATGTTACATAGCATCTTATCATAGCAACAAAGTTTTATTCACTTAATCACACGACACACCCTTGGATTTTAAGTAACAATTCTGTGAAATATTATTGAAATCTATGCACAGGGGAAGAAGTTATGACCCGAATAAGGTTTTACTCACTTTGCATGTTGTGACCTTGACCTTTGACCTATGACCTTAGGTCAAATGTAACAATTCTGCGAAATATTATTGAAATCCAGGCACAGGGGAAGAAGTTATGGCCTGGACAAGGTTTTACTCATTTGCATGTTGACCTTGACCTTTGACCAATGATGTTGGGGTCAAGGTCATGACACACACTTGGGTCTTGAGTAACAATTCTGTGAAATATTACTGAAATCCAGGCACAGGGCAAGAAGTAATGGACTGGACAAGGTTTACTTACTTTGCATGTTATGACCATGACCTTTGACTTATGACCTTGGGTCAAGATCATGACACACCCTTGGGTCCTAAATAACAATTCTGAGAAATATTATTGAAATCCATGCACAGGGGAAAGAAGTTATGGCCCCGACAAGGGGTTATTCACTTTGTATGTTGTGACCTTGACCTTTGACAGTCAAAGTCATAACACACCCTTGGGTGCTAAGTAATAATTCCATGAAATATTATTGAAATCTATGCACAGGGGAAGAAGTTATGGCCCGAAGAAGGTTTTACTCATTTTGCATGTTGTGACCTTGACCTTTGACCTATGACCTTGGGTCCTAAGTAACAATTCTGTGAAATATTATTGAAATCCATTATCAGGGGAAGAAGTAATGGCCTGGACAAGGTTTTACTCACTTTGCATGTTGTGACCTTGACCTTTGAGCTATGACCTTAGGTCAAGGTTATGACACACCCTTGGATCCTAAGCAACAATTCTGTGAAATATTATTGAAATCCATGTACAGGGGAAGAAGTTATGGCCCAGATAAGCTTATCCCGGACGCTGGACGGACAACGCCATAACATAATACGCCCCGTCTTAAGATGGGCGTATAAAACTCAGCATGGCATTGTATAATAATTTGTCTATATTCCTTTAATGTCATGAAATTGCCCCACTTCATCAGTCTTTGTGGAAACTCAAGTTGATGCCAGAGGCTACCAATTTTATTGCTGAGCTAGTAAAACTTCTCTAATAAAGTATACAATGGGCTAGTAAAATTTGTCTGTGGGCTATTGGTTCAAAAGATTTTTGTGAAGAATGAATTATCATGCTTATATTACATGTAAACCCAGTAAAAGTCAGGTTTTTTTTATGGCAAGAAATTCCAATGAGAATTCCAAATGAACTTAGATTGCACACCCAATTACCTTGTGCACACGAGAAACTTAGAAAGTAACAGAATATTCTCAAATGAGAGGAGAACCTGTGTTCTGAAAGTTCATCACAGAAATGAACCACAATTAATATCATTCTTAAACACGTTAAACACTCTCAATGTACAAGTTTTTCATTCTATGAATGTATATTGCCACTACAGGGTCTATTTGCAAAGGGGGTACCTCTTTGGATCTACTTTGCCATACCAAGGGCCAACAACTGAGGAATTACAACCAACAAAATCAATAATACTTTTAATGGACATTGAAAACTTCATTCATGCATACTTTCATCGAAATCTTGTATTTTTATCTGAAGAAGTTCATCAGAGCTTAATATGATAATTAACATGCAAAAGTGTAGCTCCTGTTCCTGTTTTAATACATTGTATAAAAAGGAGGATACCCTCTGGGGCCTATGCTGCCCTGTACCTGTGGATGACCTTGACTTGAGAACTTTATCCCTACTATTCTACTGTTTTAATTTTAACTACATACCTGGCTTCATTAAAATAAAACTTCTGTCATTTCTTCAATCATTCTAATATTAAAACTAATTTTCTATCTTACAACATGTACATTTGCAAGCATTTTCATTTTTCAGTTTCTCTATAAAAAAGGATATACCTCTGAGTATTTCTATTCATCTTATACTTTTATATATGAGTGCAGTTTTGGGGATTTTTTTTTTACTTATGACAAAGTGTCTTACTGTTTGGTTTGTCTGTTATATAGAAAGTTGCTAGGTTTAACGTCTCTGTGGATCAGGTCAAATTTGTGAACACGTCGTAGAGCTACCAGTAGGTTTCGCATATAATCCTTGACCTCCGAGACACTCAGAGACAAGATATAGTCCTGAAAATAAAGTAAATATGTTAATACTAATAAAAAAAGAGTCACATATTTTTACAGCATTCCTTCAAACTGTGTAAACAGTGAAAACAAAGGTTTTCAAAATTGGTGTATTTTATGTGTAACATTTTAGTTTACTTGATTTATATTTTATTACCTTCACCTGCAATTTAAGTTTCTTTATCAGCACTTTTCATAAAACTGATTATGCTTTTCATAAGAAATCAAGACATTTGCTTCATCAAAAACTGTATTTAAAAGAGATAAAGAAAAGAGTTTATCAGTACTGCAAGAGTATGTAAAATGAAAATCTTGTACATGTAAGTCTTTCTTAAAGTCTTATCGAACTGAAATTCTGACAAATGTATTGTACACCGAAATGAAAGAACAAACTGCCCTAATAAGTAATATACATTATGGATTAAGGCAGAATCCAAAAATGCAATTTTAGTGACAATGACCTTGACCTTAAAGCTTTAGACCCAAAAATCAATAGCCTTCCTCTCTTTCATAGGTCACCCTTCTGTGCATGACAATATGGTTAAAGAGAAAGGTGACAAATGTAAAATGTAGTTTCAGCAACAGTGACCTCTTCAAAAGCTCTTAGCCAAAAATGAACAAGTTTCTTCCTCTCTTATAGGTCACCTTTCTGTGCAAGTTAAGTGATCACGGATAATTCAGCTAAGTTGCCACAGACAATTCATCTTTAGAGAAAACTGACAGGAACCAAAAAAGTACTGAACCGCAAAATTAATAGGTTTTTCCCTTCATACATGTAGGTTATCCTTTGCAAGTATTGTGGCCACAGACAATACATGTGTGTCTTAAGAGAAAAGTAACATATGTCTACCTATACAAATGTAAATTTAACAAGACAATGAAGTGAAAAGCTGAACAAGAGTATTTGTTATAGAGATTCAGACTTCTTATGTACTGGTATATATAAACTTCTTAGGACGTAGGACTTTTGCCTCTTTTAACCTAGTGACAGTAAAGTATTCATTTTTTATGACAATTAATAGTATTCACTCAGTATTACATGTACCAATTTAATGTTTATTATCAGTTAGGAGGAACTAGGTTTCATTTATCATACTCATAGAATTTGACAAAAACATCTACATTTATTTCTAAATTCATCACTTTCATGTTGAACTTACCTGAAAGGTCTCATGTGGGAAATATGGCATGACAATGACCACATGGTCTTTGTGACGAATACACAGCTCTACACCCATCACATTATCGCAGCCACTGAAAATATTAAGGATAAAATGCATCAATATAATGCAACACAACTGGAGTCAAATATTAGGTTAAAATATCTCTTTTACATGTATGTATATAACATAGGAGAAAGTGACCATGTTATTTTGCAATGCACACAGAGACATGAAACTGAACCTAAATATATATAAATAAAACATGAATAACAAGGCAATAACACTAAATCAAGTTAATTACAGAGGTCTTCATCAGTGATGATAAAAGAGATAAAAGGACTCTAAAATGGTTTTTTTCCCCCTTTTTTCATAATTTTCATCTTCAAACAAAACTTAGAAGATGTACAAGAGATCTTAAAAAGCAAGAGTTTCATAGCCAATTTACAACAAAATTATCATTAAGACTGACAGGTTATTAAGATATATATGTAAATTGTAAGCATTCAAGAAAAACTATGAAATTTGGTTGAATTTAGAATGATCGATACAATTCTGAAAAAACATTAAAAGTTGCCATATTTTACACAATTTTCGTAGATTGACATATTAATTTATTGTTTTTACCCTATTTCTTGCAAACATCTCAGTTCTCCTTCAATTCTGCTTGGATGACTTGTTGGAATAATATGTTTTAATGCAAACAATTGATCCAAGTCCAAGTAATTTTTTAATTTGGCCATAAAAACTGAACTGAAGGTACCTGTAACACAGAGTAACAACATAGTTTATCTTAAACATGTCAGTTTCATTACAAATGAAAATATGATCTTTTTATGTACATCTCAGGAACTTAGTAAGTAACTCCACCAGTAGAGTCACACCCGTTTGAGGCCTAATTTAAATTTGTAATATAATTACATGTATCTATAAATATTTATTGAACATTCTATAACCATTACCCCCCCCCCCTACCCCCGGTACTGATCTTAAATTTACCTTCTCCAATCTTGTTGATTACCAGGAAATGTTCTTCAATTTCAGGCACAAACTCATACAAGCACTCTATCTCTTCTTGTACATCCACTAACAAAATATGTATCATACATGTATGTGAAATTTACATATACGTAATCACTGTCAATGAATGAGTTTTTCATCTGGAAAATAAAGGTATGTCATTTCTGTAATACATACTCATATATTTCCAATTGGTTTCATAGAATACACATAAAATGTTTAAACTGGTGACATTGACAGCGGTTCTGCGCCACGTATTTATTCATTTACTTTACAGGGTACACATCTACATGTAACAGTGTTTTATAATAAAAAAAGGTTTGATCTAGTACATGTCTATTTAAAACTGATTTCCCACTGTGTTTCAGGGTAGTTTTGGCACTGTATTTGTTCATTTTGTGGAAAACACCTGCACTGCACAGTACATGCACACGATTGTACATGTATATATATATATGCAAATTGATACAGTACATGTACATTTATAATGTATATAATGATTATTTAAATTTGACATATGCATGGAATGATGTTAGGTTAACAAACGTACAGGGTAAAGCATCAAAATCAGGGGGTGTGCTGAACATTCTTCTTTTCTTGACAGGTGAGGGTGTACAAACATCACCTGACTGACTGTTATAGCCATCGTGTATACTGCCTACACTCTCCTCTACATCCATGCCACTCATTTCAACCTGTAGAAGATACACGTGTATCATGTTAACTAATTGAAAATAGACAAAACAAAATACTCAAAAAGCTGGCATCACATTCTTATGCTTCTAGTCATTACCTGTTCCCATTCTTACAAATGTTTCACATGGATTTTATCATGATGATGTATTATTTCACAGTGACTCGTGACTATATCAAACCAGAAAAAGGTAAAAATTACTCTTTAGATCTGTCAGTTCCAAGACAGTAAATCAGAAATCTTTCACGGATCAGTGTCATGACTGACTGCAAGATGATACTGAAATATTTAGTAAAATAAACAAATAATTTGAACAAGAGCAATGCCTAGTGTGGCATAGTATGCCCACCGCTTAGTTTGAAGGGATGAAATGTGAAAATATGGAAACACTCCCCCTTCAAATCTGTACAGCGGGTAAAAGGTAATGGAGTTTTACCCATCATATGCACTGTGAACTTTTCCTTGCAGATAAATGTATTACCCTGGTTCAAGGTCATGACACACCCTTGGGTTTTTGGCAACATTTCTGTGAAATATTACTCAACTCCATGCAAGGGGTAAAAAGTTATGGCCCAGACAAAGATTTACCCATCATATGCAAAGTGCGAAACTCATTTTTTATGTTCTATAGACAATCAGTCCCAGTAATATCAGTTCCTACAGACCAAAGCAATTTCCTATTGACTGAAATAAAAAGGCACTAAAATCTTAATTTTAATGCATTTAGTTTGATAATACTTAAGCAATCAGTTAATTGTACCAGTATGTACTTTCTTAATTTCATACACAAGTTCTTTAATCTGAAGCACCCTCAACGTCTTTCAACTGGTTGAAGAAAGACATATTCGCTCCATCCTTGAAGGACGAAGTTGAAAGGAAAAGTACATGTACATTGATGGAATACACCCTCCCTGGAGGCTACATGTACAGGTATGTATGTATGTATGTATGTATGCTAATTCAATCTGGGCATCGGAAGTTTGGGAACATTCTGTTTTACTACACAAAAATGTATGGTTTCCCAGTCTGATCACCCAACATTTCTGGTAAAGATGGGTTTGGTCAAGTTAACATTTCACTATCATTTCATCGAAATTTTAAAGTTTACCACACATATGTACAGTACTATAAAGTCCAAGAAAGTTCACACACATTGCGATTGAGGGGTTGGCAGTACAAATACATTTACATCCTGCATGTATTTACTGTAATTTTGATGAGTGTATTAATTATTATGTCCCCATACAGAGAAGAAGTCAAAAAGTAATGAACATGATGATGATACAGACAAAATTCGCCTCTGTCAGACATAATTTACAGTATGAAATGCACAGTCTGAATGTCCAACTTGTTGCTCAAAGTTTGTTTTCAGCAAAAATGCCAATTGATAATTTGTTCACATCATAATCATCTAAGTGCTGAATTCTTAGTACCATTGTTGACTCACAATACAACAAAAGCAAAAATGGCAAACCTCTATTCTAATTTCTACATCTAGTGTCACCTTGATGAAAACCCCAAATTTAACCTAAACATTTTTACCAGACTTCTCAAGCATCTATATAGGTTGATGCTATCGACACAATGTTCATGCTCATGATGCTGTTAAGCAATACTATTGGTAATGACAAGTATGTGAGGGCCAAACTATCCAAAAGTCATCATACTGATCAAGTTTAATTACCATGACTCCCCATCCTCCCACTTTCTCTACACCCAAGGAAAGGAATATTTATCATCTTATCCTGACATCATCACCAGTCTGTATCAAAGTAGTTGTCTGATGATTATTTATGGTCATGCAGATATAACTAGTACTGCTTGCTAACAAAACCTCTGTGTGGATAAACATGGCTATGCATAAGACCTGGCATGTTATCCCACTTTGTGTATCTGTGATGCAGATTGTGATTTCTAACTGTATGACTGTCTGCACAGAGTCGTTACTGGCATAACTCATGTTGATACCATCCTAGGCATCTAATGATCTACACGCAGAAATATACACAGTGACCCACACCAATTTCAAGAATGCTTTAGGAATGTATGTGCATCAATCAAACTAGAAATTTGGTAATGTAAAAAAAATATTTTCAGTCTGACAATTTAAAAGACACAATAAACTTTTTCATCGAAACTATGGAAAGCCAAAGGGTTCAATATTCTATCTATGTAGTTATGTATTTGTTGTTTTGAAATGCGTTATTGGGTCATTGTAAACATTAAAATCTTAATCCGTAACTTGACATTTGGAGTACATAACTGTTCGTTTACAAAATGAAGATGTAAGATGTTGTCTGTGTAAATGTACAACAAGTGAATGTTTTATTCGTTCATTGTAATTTAAAATGTATATTTCTGTAATACACCGATCCACTTTACAGCATAGAATTAGAAAGCGATATTTGGCAGACTTTTGATTGTTATGGTTATGACGTCATAATCAAATGTCCGACTTGACCAACCTTGCGTGACGTAATCATAGTCGTTTTTTTGCGCTAAAGTAGTAACATTTGACTAAAGTGGATTGGTGTATTCTTATCTAATCTTCCCTAAATTGCAGTTGCGAGTTTTCAGAAACTTGTTATTTGTTGATCCATGCAATGTTAGTTCGACATTCGTATTTCATCATTCGTGATTTGTTTTTCAACATTTGTACTGTAATGCACCATTATGACGACAGAGGGCACCCACTACGGAGAATCTTTTGTGAAACAGACTATAAAATCTATACGGATAGTGTACTTACATGTAGCAGAGTGGAGCTATGCTGTGATGTCAGCCAGACATAATCTTGAAAGTTGCCATATGTTTTAAAATTATGTGTGAAAATTGTAGATCTTACAGCTTTTGCAATTTAGGAGTAGAGGTCAGCACACTTGTGGACCTAAGGCTAAGCTAATGCCCTAACATGTGCTTTCGATCTCCATCTAGAGTGAACTTTATCAATTCTAAACTCAAGGCATAGGAAGTCTCGTAAAATGGCGGTGTAAAACATCAAACCCGTTCTGTTTGTACATACATTTAAACATGGTGCGAAAAATGACAATATCTCATCGTTCTTTGCTAATACAGTGCAAGCCGCTTAATTGAATAGGCTATTTGTCAGGACTTTATTATTCAAATAAACGAATATTCAATTACACGGCACGACGAACGAATGCAGTTTCAAAGACAAGATGATCGACAGATTTTTCAAGAATTGCATACGTGTATAACTTTCGCTGTATCTGTAATGAAATCAGTGTACATGTATCTATATATAGATACACTAGAGTTACCTCTCTTAGATCCCTTTATTGTTTGCTTGAGCTACAGTACAGTGCGGGTGGAACTTAATTTTTAGAGTGGGCATTCAAAATGTCCACTGGACACAGGGGACATTCTTGTAAGAGCCAGTTAGAATTAACATACAGGTAAGTGAACAACTTGACAACTCAGGTAAATGTCCACTCCTAATGCCCACTGAAATTTCAGGTGGACTGTCCACTGTGGATAGTGGGCATTCAAAGTTCCACCTGGACTGTACTGTACATTAAAGTCAACAGACCACATTTTCAATAATTTTGTAACTGTCTCTTTAAGTACAGTGACCAAATGCTATTAAATAGGTACATTACAATGCTCAACTGACCGTAAAGATAAAACCGCCGTCTATTGAAATACACATAATTGTATCTCAGTCGTGCAACCAGGGTGATCAAAGACATAAGACAGGTTCAACAATTGGTTTTAACAAAGGCAAATTTAAAGGCATATTCAAAGCGAGTGAGAAATCTAAATTTTTCATCTGATAGAAGAGACTGAAGTCGTCGCTTTGCTTTTCCTCAAGGAATCGTCGAATTGTGGCCATTGCGTCTGTAAGTTTGCCGTGCGTTACACATGCCGTTTCTTCAGCCTCCTTGTCGTCACTGGCATCGCATGGTCGGGGCTCATCTTCGTGGAAACTCGCGAATATTTTCTTGTCAGTCTGGACAGCTTAGCTCTCCAGGTAGCCATCGTTTGTGATGAAGGCATCAAACGTCTAGCTATCAACATCCTCTTGCGGCCGGACATTGTCAGTTTCGCTTGCGTTGGTGTCTGACAGGCAAAGCCAACCTTTCGGAAGCAGTTGGAGATGGTTGTGGGCTTGACGGTGCGCCAGGCCTTACTGAGTAAGTGGACGGCATCTACAGTACAGTCTGGGTGGAACTTTGAATGCCCACTGTCCACAGTCCACCTGAAATTTCATTGGGCATTAGGAGTGGACATTTACCTGAGCTATCAAGCTGTCCACTTACCTGTCTGTTAATTCTAACTGACTCTTACAAGAATGTCCACTGTGTCCAGTGGACATTTTTAATGCCCACTCTAAAAATGTCCACTGTGACCAGTGGGCAAATTAAGTTCCACTTGGACTGACTGTCGGGTCACGCAAAGCCGTTGCTGACAGTGTTATCTTGTCGATGTTTCCGATGATCTTGTGTACGACATGGCTTCGGCAGTTTGTAATTAATTAATCCTTTCATTCCTACCACTGCGGCCTATTAGACAATTAACGTGTGATTTGGTCAACAACTGTTACCTGGACAGTGATTCTATGTAACGGCGCCTGGCCTATTTAGCATATGGCATGCACTTACTCACTTTCACTTATAATATCATTCCCTTGTAAAATTTTTATTCTAATTTGTACTACGCCACTGTGCTTTAAAAGGTACATATCAATCATTAAATGGTTGTCTTTTTATTCATTTAAGAAGAAGAGACTAGACAACTCCATGTCAATCACTCAATCAGAGTCAACCAAATGGTCAACACCTAATTTCTATTGAAACGGTCGGCTCATACATGGTGAAGGTATGAGCCGACCGTTTCAATAGAAATTAGTCAACACCAACATTTGACTGATACTAGTGATATGTAGATCTACCTGAAACAAAGTAAATTCATAGATCACTGCTTAAGTGCATAAGGTAAATGCTTATATACATAAAGAGAATTAAAACATACTTACAAATAACGTGTAAATAAAGAAAATATGCAGCTGTTTGGGTCTTCTTTCTTAGGCAAATTATTTTTCTTTTCCTCCAGTAAACAAATATTGCGCCAAGAATCTACTTCCGATGTACTAGAACCGGAAACGGGCGATCCGGAATCAAGTGGCACATAAATATAAATTTATATTTATACATCTATTGTTATGGTAGAATAAACGTGTGGATAGAACCACGACATTAGGTAATCTGTTAATCAAATTTATTTCATGAAGCATGTAGATTCGAGTAAAGGTAACAGATTTTGTGTCAATGATTAATAAAACTTTCTCGGGGACAGAGGAAATTCTGGGAAAAAATGTAGCCTATATTATTATTTATTGTGCATATAACAGCCATCATTGCCTTCCACAATTCTATCATGATAAAGTAGTGAATAACTTACTCATATTTCAAAGGGGAATACTGCTGTATACATGTAAATAACTACTAGAATGCAGGGGCTGGCAGGGTGCGTTAAACTAATATAGTATTACTATTAGTAATACTAGTATTTAAATCGTTAGGGTTTAACAGGTAATTTGAAATACTTACGTAAATGATACTATAATTTATATTAGGGCTTCAAGTAAGAGGAAGTTTTAACGAGTGAAATGCCCTGAAACCCATGAATTAATGTTTCACTTTTTGCTGACTGCCAATCCTTCTGTAAAACCCTGGTGAAAATAATCCAAAAAAATCTTCCATTCACACCATTTTTTCAAATTTAGGAAAATATTTCTTGAAAATCTAATCATTCAGATTGTAAGATCAGTCAGTCAGAATGAAGTTTAGTCAGTGTAAATATAAAAGTATCAAAATTCATCGTCATATACTGTCAAGTCCGGTTATCTTGCGCGTCCGGTGATTTTGCGCAGTTTGTACGTTCGCTTTCCCCATATTATTCTACTGTCTGTTAATCCTTTCTTAAGACCAAAATCATCAAATTATCTTTTTGTGTGATATGTAATCTAGTCTGGTAAGTTATCAACAAAGGAAATAAAATGTCCACATGCGTTTTCTACATTATACCACTGAACAAACATTTCCATAATGCGTACGCAGCAACGGGTAAAGTGACATCGTTTATTTCATGAATATTATGTAGCCCCGCCCACTTTGCCCTAGTTTTCAATTTATCGATAGAAAAGGGCAGTTTTCAAGTTTCATTGTCCAAATTTCCCAACTAGACAACTGTTTGGTCTTGTTTAAAAGATCCCCGAGTATCACAAAGCGTTGCAAGTGATACTGGCTGAAACGTTATAACACCAGAGACCTATATGTATTATAGGTCTCTGATAACACCATATGCAAATCAAGTGAGAAAAATTCTATGGAATGCAGAAAATGAAATGATTTAACATTTCGGGAGATCGACGCACTTGATAAATATTGAACAGTTGGAGTTGTATTTACTGAATTTTTTATTTATTTTTTTTTTTTATTTATTTATTTATTTATTTATTTATTTATTTATTTTGTATAGTTAGAAGGTTGAAAAAATATGAACAAGTCTGAATTATTTTTTATTTAAAAAAAAGAAAAGAAAGAAAAAAAACCCGTATAGGATAGGAAAAGAAAAAGAAAAAGTAAGATAGGGTAGGTCGCAGACAGATAGAGTGAGTATATATTTTTTAAAAACTAAATGGAAGTGTTTTTATGGAAGTAATAGTAAGTTTAATATTACATAGGACTAGATGTAAGTCAGGAAATCGTAGATTGGGGCCAGTGGGTGATATGCGACCAGTTGATACATTTGAAATATTGTAAATCTATTGAAAACCATTTGATGATGACTTTTCACCTATCCAGTTTGTGATAACGATCTATAAATGATAAATTAAATCTGTTATATGCAGTAGTTACACTTTGTGATACGTAAACACGGAGCGAGGCCCGGTTTATGTGACTCCTTAAAACAACCATATTTACTTACATATAACTTCTGTATAATGTATAAACTGATTAAACAATATAAGTGAAATGTATTAAATTGTATATTTTCGTAACACTACTGTTTATTGTCCCCTTTGCGCTCCATAGGCTTTCTTCAGGAAGGGACGTATGTACTGTGCAAAATCACCGGACACATCTGCCATCGCCAAAACAAGGGGGTACACATGTTTATATGCAGGTATCATACGAAATAAATGGAATGAAATTTTTATATTTGGTGTGAATGATTTTTAATGACGTTTTAATTATCAGAATAATAAAATTGAAAGTTGCAAAACGATAAAGTATTTAATTTAATCGGCAAACACTTCGGTGCGCAAAATCACCGGACAGCATCGTAATAGCAAAGCACTAATTGGCTTATGGTGCAATCTGGTTCAGTTTCCTAAATGGACCATTTATATAATGTTGAAGAGGTTGGTTGGTTATCTCTTGCTTCCATGTCTCAATAAAACTCAAAAATTGTTGAAAGCAATATAAAACACCAATCAACAAACTACTTTAGCCTAAATGCGAGTGGGTCTTGCATTCTTGAATCTTTAAATAGACGGGGGTACAAGACTTAGGCTTGTGTGTACCTAACTGTAAATTTAGATTCAATTATTTGATAATGAATAAAAAAAAGTCTCGTTTTCACAAATTTTCAGCCACTTGGCTCTATCAAGTGAAATAAGCAATACTTAAATTCTAAAGTACCTTATGTAAAATCCATGCTAATGTTACAGATTTTAAGAGTAAATTACAGTAAACAATCTATGATGTCATAATTACACTCATGTATATATTTCTGTGCGACACTGCTTAAGGGCCATAAACAATATAGAGCATTACATTCATTCAATGAAATTCCATTCTTAGATTTATTAAATGTTTAAATGAATATAAGTTTATATTTATCAGTAATTATCAGTCTTAAAGTTGCACCTGCTTAGAAATTTTGTCGCTAGTTTTCTTATCCAGGAATATTCCATTATTAGTCTGAAATTTTTATTTTCTATCATTGTGAAATATTTACTGAATGAAAGGGATATTTTTAGGAAACATAGAAAAAGATTATTCATTTCATTTTCAGACCACATGTGAAAGATTTTCCTGGAACCCCCACTGTTAGCATTTAGACACAACAAAATCTTATTCAACACCCTTGTGTACATGAAAAAAGATGTACATTTCAATACAAGACAAAGATGAATATATATGTGAAACTTGCAACATAATTTGTAAAGATGAAATTTGGGATACTAAACATATGCCATATAAGAGATTAAGAGGACAAACACTTACATAACATTTTATGTATCAAGAGTCAAAGACATGTGCAATCTTTATATGGCAGTTGTTGAAAGAACAATGAAAGAAAATAAAAATTGCACACTATTAGGATAAGATTATTAGATTTAGTGCCATTTACATTATAGTAGGCACAATGAACTTCTAGACAGATTGGGATTCAAACCCAAGACTTTCTGTCCTGTATTCAGAAAGTTTACTGATTGCTCCATCCATGCAGAATTCCTAGTCCACCACATTCTGTCTTGCTATTTTAAGCATCTTTAGCTTCTTCCTACCTACAGTTTTGATGCTCTACCAATAGAGTTATCTGAATCTTACAGGTTGTATCAGCATTGTTAATTGTCTACCTACTGGGAAGATGTAATCCAATCCATCTTACACTGGAACAAAATATAACATTTATGGAGATAACACTGTGAATGGTCAGGTTTTTCATACTAAAAACAAATATTTATAGGTTGAGGATGGCAGGACTTGAAGAACTTGGAATTCCAGGAGGAGAGATACTGAGGGATAAATTAACAAACTGTGCAGATCCTCTGGCCTCCATTGAGGAGTTCCAAACAGAAAATAGTATTCTTTTACCCTCATTGAAACCTGCACTGCATTTTCTTGACCTTCATGATATTAAGAGACTTGATTTCCACAACTCAGTGCTGGAAGAACTCCGAGAAAAGTTAATTCAACAGATTTCTGACGTTGCAAGCAATGATGATGAACAGAGTTTAACTATTCTTCAATCGCTATTAGAAAAAAGTTTTCCTGTGATCAAAGTTAAAAGTTTAAGACCAGTTGTAATGGCCATCTTGAAACATTTGCCTGAGATTAAAGATGAATATTTGGAGAAGATACTAGACGATAAAGAACTGTATGCAGAGGCTGCTACGGAGGTAAAGCGACAGATATGGGCCGACAATCAGCCATTGTTCGGTGATGAGGTCTCTCCATTGCTATCACAATACATCAAAGACAAAGAAAGTTCATTATTCTCACATACTAGTAGCTCTCATAACTTTTTTGTTCCCTCACCTAAAATGAGACGTCACACAGAAGTAGTCCAGCAGCTGGCCAAGATGGTGGGCAAGAATGTCAAACTGTATGATATGGTGCTTCAGTTTTTAAGGACTTTATTCTTGCGAACGCGAAACACACATTACTGCACTCTCAGGGCAGAGCTGCTCATGATACTGCATGACCAAGAAGTCAATGAAATCTGTAAAATAGATCCATGTCATAAGTTCACTTGGTGTGTGAATGCTTGTATAAGGGACAGATTTATTGATAGCAAGCGTTCTAGGGAACTTCAGGGATTCTTAGATGGCATTCGTAGGGGACAGGAATTTGTTTTAGGGTAAGCCGTCACTTGTAATATATATATATAGGATCTAAAATGAATTTTCATTTCAGATTTTTTTTATCACATCAGTTTAAAGGTGCTTATTTCATCAAACACCAGCTCGACACAATTCTTTTCCACGTTATGATGTCACTTATGTCATTAATTAATTTATAACATAGAGGTATTTCACTGCATAAACAGCAAAACATGTGATAAATTGCTTTTCTTTATTTTCGGATTGTATATCGTGAGCTTTTCTAATTGCTTGTTGTTTTTCATATGTATAGTAATAAAGAGTATTCTAAGTCTAAGTTAGGAGCAGTAAATATTAATTGAAAAATAATTTCTAAAATGAAACTTTTAATATTAAGAGCTTAATACACCAATCCACATTCATCGAATGTCAAGCACTTTAGCGCAAAATACGACTATGATGACGTCATGCAAGGTTGGACAAGTCGGACATTTGATTTTGACGTCATAAGCATAACAATCAAAAGTCCACCAAACATCGGTTTCTGTGCTGAAAAGTGGATTGGTGTATTAATATTAAGGTGTTCTACTAAAGTAATTTTAAAGACCTATTTACATCACAAAATCTATTTTTCTTGATAGTTGATATCACTTAAATACAGTACATAGAATAACATGATTTTTGTGATACTGTATGTAGTCAATTATAATGTAAGTGTTTGATATAGGCCATTTCACAAAAGTGATTTATTCATATTCTCTCATTGTCTTCATATCTTAGTGATGTATATAAAGGTGACTATTGCTTTACTGCCCATATCTCACCTTAGTAAATTTACCATAAAAACAAAATAGTAATTTGAATCTACAGTCATTGCACAACTTTCATACAGCCTGAGTTCCTTTCCACTTCCCAGACTACCTAAAATCAGGGGCAGATAATTCACCTTATTGAAATTCTATAGATACCTTTAAGTGTGCAAGGTGTACTATACACCCAACGAGAAAGATTGGCACATGTTTAGAGACACAAAGAGTACAGGTTATATCATTACAGCAATGTCAAATTAATTGATACAAATTTCAAATATCTACATGCAAGTGAGACAAAATGTTATACCTGCTTTCTTCAATAATTCAATAAAAGATTGTTGTAGTTTATGACAAAATCTGTATGTGCCACTTTTCTTGGTAGGAGTATGATATTAAGAATTATTATATAGCCTGTCTTAATGAGTGTACATGTGATTAGTCAGTCAGAGAGTATATTGATCTGTTTATAGTTTTTCCAGTAGTAACACACATGGCAAAGATAACATCCTAGATTCATTTTGGCTCTTCAGGCTTCATTTATGAACTTGATATTAGAACTTAAAAGCATTTTCTGTTGTTATTTACATTTCATTTTGGCCAGATTGCAAAGCAGTGCCAGTCTATAGATTGATATCCAGTGGTATGTCTATCCAGATATCTGTTTGTTAACAATTTGATTAAATTTTTGGTTGAAGTAAAATCTAAGCAACGAAGAGGTGTATAAATATAATACTTCATACATATGTTCATTATGACTAGAGCTTTCAAACTGTGCCATGCCTTTTGACCTAGTGATCTTAACCTTGAACTTTGACCTAATTTTTAAAAACGTTAATTTTGACTATATCTATTGAACCAATAGGGGTAGGGCTGTAATGACCATAGCTTTCAAACCTTGCCATGACGTTTGATGTAGCGATATTGACCTTGGACTTTGACGTACTTTTAAAAAACTTCTAATAAGTTTAATTTTGACTGTATCTTTTGAAACAATAATGGTAGGGCTTTGATACTTCACACATAGGTTCTTTATGACCAAAGCTTTCATTTGATACCATGAGTTTTGACCTTGTTTAGAATTTACTTTGCAATCTAGTCATACCATCTTCAGCAGTTTCTTGTTAACTAATATGTTCTTTGTATGCATCAAGTGATGTCATCACTATGAAATTATGCAGTACAGAAGGATCAAATGCAGCTTGGTGTACAGACACAGATTCAAACTCTATCTCATCAACTTACTATTTTGTTTGCTTTGAAAACATCCCATTATGACACCTCTAGTTTTGACATTAGACAGGGATATCATTTTTTAACCATTGCTAGAGTATAAGTGGATGTAAGCAGATTTCATACTTTTATATTTCAGGGATTTGTCAATGATCTTGTGTGACCCCTTTGCTCTGAATACTGTGGCTTTGTCTCTAATGAGGAATCTACAACATTGTATCAACAACGATGGACTTCCAAGAGTAAACATAACTACATTTTCAATTTGTCTGATTCATTGCAATATTTCAATATTCAAATTTTGATTATTCTTTTCAAGTACATTACGTTTTATCTTTTTGATGCCTTGGTACTTTTAGTTTTGACATTTATACTCATTACTTTTTTTTGTAACAGTTGGTGATTTTGATTTTGTACCTTTCAAAACATTTAATTTGAAAATGAAATAATGTTTATGTAAATAATAATAGAGAGAGCCAATGTTCCAAGGATAGACTACCTGTATTGTGTGTACAGCAATGAAAAAGAGGTGTCAGAGGAATAGGCAATGTCTTTCTTCTGTGCATGTGACACAAATTGAAAGACTCTAAATGTACATATTTACATGTAAAGTAGTAACCCTTTTTTTCAGGAAAGCAGTGATCTTTTGCTTTTGGTAAGGATGCTGTCCCTTGGCTTAGGATCCTGGGATATGATTGACAGTCAGTTGTTCAGGGAACCTAAACTGGTAAATAGTCATTATATTTCAAGTTATAGAGGATATGAGCCTAACAGGCTATGAATAATACTTGACGTTTTCCATACTTAGTGGCCGAGTGTATAAAACACTGTTGTGGCACTTACTATACATCTTCCCTTCTCTGTTAAGTTGGATTTCTGGCTGAAGGCATAAGGGAGTATTTGCCTGGGTACCAGTTAAAGTTTGATGGTGTACTCCAATTTCAATCAAACCTGCTTTCACAACCACTTTTGGTGTCCACTTGACTTAGTTACCAATTTAAGATCCTCCCAACCTAATTTCCATGAACTGAAATAAAACTAATTTCTGTGTACATTTATGTGACATGATCAACCCAACAAAAATCTGCAATTCTCAATACAGTTTTATATAAAGCAACCACTTTGGATAAACCACAACACAGTAATGTTGATCCTCATAGAATCTTCATCATATAACTAAGAACAAGCAGTAGAATAATAATTCCTTGTGTTGAAAAGGTTTTTATGTGTATATATACTTCTTGTTTGACTTATAATCACTAACATTCCCCTCTCTTTTTCAACCCTTTCCGCACAAGTCTTCCAGAAACTGATTTCCTGCAGCATAATTCCCCTTTTGAGACAGTAAAATTGGATACTTCTGTTTTTGAGCTCAGTTGATAAAGATTCTCCAATGCATACTAGATACCACATTCATATCCTAAAATGCAGTCAGCAACCATGTTGTATTTACTAGCTATGACAATAGAGTTAACACTGTCTATCACTCATGTGATTGGTCACTTTAATTACAAATAGGATGTCATAATAATTGTGGTTAATGTTTTACTACATGCATCACAATTAAGAGTAGATTCTTTTGATGATGAATATATATATATATATATATATATATATATATGATCTGAAATGAATTTTCATTTCATACGGTATTTATGAAACAAGTTGTTTGTTTTATATCCTCTAGCCTTGGCTATCATAAATCCAATTCTTAGGATTTTTAAACTGTGGGCTAGGTTTGCTAGTCATGTAATTTTTTAGAATGTCTTTAACCAGAAACAAAAGACCACAGATTATGCAAGTCCAATTTTCCAACTACCCAGATATATTTTTTTAAGGTTTTACTGATTCCGGTATCCACCTCAGTCACACAACAAACAAGCATACAATCTATTACATAAGTTACACTCTTTACATAAACATTATGTTATAAGTGAATTTGTTGGAATGTTAAGTGTTAGGGAAGTTTCGAAAGTTACTTATGTATGGCAAAATGCTATTGATAAATTTTCAGTAAAGAGGTTAAATTTAATCATATTAATGATCGATTGTAAGAATCGGAATAATAAGCCTATTTCTAGGTCAAATTCAATCCTTAAGCAGTTTCATGAATTTATTTTTAAAACTAATACAAAAGAAAGTAACCACAATTTAAGATAAAAATTGTTGTAATAGATTAAGGAAGATGTTCACAGATTCCATCTGTAGGATTTATTTCACTTCGCTATACATGTACATTGCAGGATGCTCAGTTATTCACGAAATTCTTGCCTCTCCTGAGTTCTATGATGGTAGATGATCAGATTCGTGCATTGAATGCCAAACTAGAGGATACCAATATGCCAGAAAGAGGTCCCTCAGAACTCTTCATTGCCTTCATCAAAGAAAATACAATAGCTAGCCTGATAGCACTTTATTATGCATTGCAGGTACTGATGGGCTTTAATGATTGTAATCTTTCATATTAATATGATTTAACTGTACTATGAATTCTTACTCAAGTGATGCTGAAAGTAAAATTCAGTCTGTTTTCAATGACCTGGTAGTATATTTAAGGATCAATGTAATGACATCTATACATAATTTAATACTCAACATTATAATCCAGTGTAATTTTATTTCTCATCTATACACTGATCTATTTTTTTCAACAAGAAGGTGGCATTACCGAAGCTATCAGTTGTGATGTCTGTAATGTCATAATCAAATGTCAAACTTCTCCCACCTAACATGAGGTCTTAGCAATGAAATTCAGCGATAACTGCCTAGTCATGAACGCAAAATGGGCCGAATTGTTAAGACAAACAGAATTAGAATATGAATGGTTCAAAATTGAATAAATTGTACCATGGTTACTTTTTTTTTTTACAAACTGATTATTTTTATTTTAAACTGATTTTTACAAATTATTTATTATCCAGGTGACGCGAATGAAGGATAAGGTAGCTGTTTGTAACATATTACCAGTGCTGGTTCACTGCGAGAATGAGAGGGCATATGAAGACACATTTCTGCATTCTCTGGTATCATACCTCATCATGATGGCAGAGGAATTCACCACTGAAGATTTCTGCGGTGTGGTTTTTGATGACTTTATACTGGTAATTATCAAATATTGGATAGACGTAATAGATCGTTAACAGTGACTCCTGAAAGAGGAATGAAGTTAAATCTAGTAATCTATGAACAGATAATAAATATATCTTGGTTTGGGGCACTTCATACTTGTAATCTGTAACTCACTGGTTGTCTATACTGCTGTTTCTTGCATGATATAATTACTGGTACATTAACAGCAAAATCAAATTTTATAGCCTAGTTGGATAAAGGTATACAGTTGCCGCAGACACTGCATAAACTCACACTGGTTTTTAAGATTTCTGTTTATCTAAATGTCATAAAATTTGACTGCAAATATATCTGGAGAGTAGAGTTTGAGTTTCAAATTTAAAGTTTATTTTATATGAAACATTTAAGCCATACATTTTCAATATAATGTTTAACCAAGAATCTTGGTAACTTTCCCAGCCAGCTGTATCTAGAGAGAATGTGCTACGCCATTTACTGCAGCTACTATTGTACATACATCCTAAGTTACCAAGTGGACGTTTACAAGCACTACTAGATAGCACTCAGCCAAACAATGAGGTGAGATATATCATGTAAGGCTGTTAATAACACAGCTTGAATTTAGGAACATGCAAGAATCACTTTAGATTCTCCTATTCTTATCTTTTGCACATGATTTTTTCCAGTTTTTCTTATTCCCAATGACTTTTATCCTCCCATATTTTATATCCAACCTCAACTTCGGAGTCATACACAGGGGAATGGGGCATGACTGGCCTTCAGAAAATGTCTTGTAATGGGGTTCGCCGCCATTAACTGCGGTCCTGATATTTAGGGAGGAAATACAACATATTCCCGCAAAAATGATGTAAAGAACAATGGTACGTTACTGTGACATCATAAGGTTGCCAATTCAAATCAACGTTTCTAACTCATAGTACAGCAAACCCCATTACTCGATGAATGATGTTTCAGTATACTATATTTGACCATTTTATGTGGTTTTCTTCTCACCTTTAGTTGAGTAGGAGTGGCTTGTACTTCTGTTGTCTGTATAGGACAGTTTCTGTTTGATTGAATTATTTTTAGATGTCAGATTTCAAGATGAATGACAAGTATGGTACTGCTGACCAATTTATTGGCTGTAATGTATGCTTTACCCATAAATTTACTGTTCGAGGAAATTGAAATTTGTCATATATAAAACAAAGAAGGTATTCAGAAAGTTGCCTCATGACGCATACATAAACTCATGAAATACAGCACATTTTACTTATCTTTTATCATTGATTTCAGCATAGCGAGGCAGTTCATTCTACCTACATTCTCCTCACAGACAAAGTGAGAACATACGAGCCCAGTCCAGTTATCCCCCAGGAGCAGCTGGATTCACCATTAATGAGTGTCCCTACACCAGCCCCTCTGCATTGACAATATGTAAATTGTGATAGAAGTTTTTGTCTACTATATTTGTCATATGTCAAGAATAAAACAAATACCAATACTTGAGATGCTCATTATTTAATTATGGAGATCAATGTAGGCACTACTATTTCCCTAAAAATTTATGTAATAGTCATATGGTATTTCCGATGACATTGCACCTTTCCTTGTTGATGAACCATAAATTAACACAGTGAAGAGAAGAGAGGGTCTTAAACACAACAGTGTCATCTTTCTCATATTATCTTACTGTGTGTTATCATCAGAACAGTAGCAAAAATTACACATGGCCAAATATCTGTACAAGGTGCAGTTGTTGAGGAAATGGACTGTATCAGTTCTACAGGATTTCTTTTCACCGATTTATTTCTAAGAGTATGATAGTGCATACTCTCAACATTTCATATTTGTCTCCTTTTATGCATACCATTATTCTCCGATTAATACTTTTGTTACAGTTTACCCGAGAAGGCAACAAAATTTGTCAAATCATTGCCTCCAACATAGACCTATATAATGGAAATATCTGAAGTAATACCACCTTAGGGACAAAATTTAATGTCACAAGGGGACTCTGATTCATGACATTTCTGATTCCGGAATATTAACATTAAGTTTGAAGACATTTCTTTGAAATGCTTTACAGATAGGCTTTAGCGTTTTGAAGAAATTTCAATATGTTAGAGGCAGCAAACTTTGAACTTATTTACCATTACATGATTTGGCATCAAAGTTTCCACACAATTATTTACAGGTAGTCATGGAAAATGACATTCTTCAGTTTGAAAGCCCTCTAATAGTTATAGAGTTTGAGAAGTACAGAAGCTAGTATAGCTCAAAGGATGAGGTGCACATCAGTGGCGGATCAAGGATTTCCGAAAAGGTGGGGCCCAAATGGTTATTAGCCAAACTTCTCAGCCATTTTTGGTGCAAAATCTGGATTTTTACTGGTAAATATGTGACCAAAAGGGGGGGTCCAGGCCCCCCCCCTCTAAATCCGCCACTGCACATAGTATGTCAGAGGTCAAGGGAGACACCAGGGATCTGTCTTATAGATGAGACAGTGAAAACAAAAAATCCCTAGGCATAGCAGGTAAAAAATCACTCACTACTTCCAATGAATCAATTGCAAAGGTATAAATTTTATTGCAATGTATCAGGCACATAATGTCAGCATATGGTCGATATGCATGAAATAATTGTGGAATTTCAGAAAAGTAAGAGCCATTGTAGTTCACTGGACAAGGTGCTTGGCTCAGGACAGAGATCCAAGGTTCAACTCTCACCATGGGCACACCAGTATCCTGTCTTTATAATGAGATGGTGAAAACCTAAGTTTCATGTCAGGGACAGCGAGACACCTAAAACATTCCCAACTTCTTCAGGTGGGTCTGCTGCAAAAGTAAATTTCTATGCAATGCATCTGGAAGACGTCATCAAATATTTGTTAAGTAATCATGGAGTGATGTTAAATAATAATCAGAAATGCAGTTTGGCCAACATTTCAACCTGACATTACTTTGTATAAATTTTACTGTGGTCATGTAACTGATCTATGGAGATATTGCTCAAATTTCTGATTTGTGACAGGCAGGCAATTGGACAATAAGGGAAAGAAAATATTTCTTCTTTATTTTTAACTCCTTTCAAGAGAAGAAAGTCAACAGATATAACAAAATATAGTATTTATTGGCATTGTACTTTGGGAAATCATACATTAACATGTACTTTAAAATGAAACCTGATTACAAGTATTTTATTTGTTCTTCGAACTATTTTATGACAATGTATCATTTATATGTTACTGATGACTACACAAGAAAAGACTATGAGTGATAATCAATATGCAATTTCTCAGTTTTTATCATGAAAGTGGCCCACATCAAGGATAACAAATTTGGTAGGTGGCAAACACAAATGATATTGGTTGAAAAATTACATATTCATTGAGAGAAAGTAGATAAGAAATATGTATATAAATCATCTTTTTAAACACATCTGGTGTTCTAAGTCATTTTAAAAAAGTCCTAATTACCATGTAATAAATCATCAACAACACAAAATACAATCTGTAAGGTATGGGTATCACATGCAAGACAAAATGCTGTACTACAAGATCATTGCATGGTTACATGGCTACAAATTCTGTTTATGTAAAATGATCAAATCTAACAAACTCTTTTGACTTTTACGTGGAACATAATTGAATGAATATTTAAAAAACAACGCAATTGACAACATCTCGAGTAGATACACAACGATTGCCAGCAACGGTCGTGTGTCTTTACAAACTTCACAACAATAGCTAGAGTAAATACATGTACCTGAAGATTGTAAATTATCTGTCTGCACGTTAAAGAGACCAATCTATCCAAAATATTATTAATCTACCTCGTAAATTTTGCAGCATCAGTATGTCTTCTTTAATTTTTTTATAAATTCATATTTTCTAAAAATTGATATAATGCTTATATTCCAATATTACTGACACTGATGTTTTTGTATTAGAAAATTCTCATATGATTTCATCAAAGCAATCTTCTTTTTGTATAATATCATAAACTTATGCAGGGACATGAAAATGCCTTACAGTAAACATAAATACTTCATTATCCATCATTTCTTGTTATTATAATCATGTTAATATACCTTTTTGGAAATTTTTCGATATTTTATCCCATTCTATCAGAAATCTGGATATTTACTTCAATTACTCCTTTGAAATGCTACCATATATATATATATATCATTTCACTATACATTATACTAAGACTATTATCACAGCTGCTGGAGTGCCACACCAGAGACAGCGTAAGTACCAGCATATATATATATATATATATATATATATATATATATATATATATATATATATACACACACATATACAGTGGCAGTCAATTATTTAACGATGAAGGGACACAGGTACACTTTCTCACTTGCCCAGTGGGATGAACACCTGATTTTTTCTATAGAGTGCCAGCCTGTGTTTATTGAAGATAAGAAGTGTTGAAGGCAAGACTTTTAAAGTGGATGAACCACCAACCCTCAGCACTGGCATACCTTCCCTACTTCCCCAAACCTGACGATAGAATATTAACATATTTCATTAATTTTGAATTTTAAACAATTATACTTTCTACACAAGACCTGTTGTAATAACCAATGATGAAATATCAAAAATCAATTCAGAGTGAAAAGAAAAATTCCTTATTGCAAATTTTACAATAGATCTGCTTTGTTCACAATAATATGGAAGTACATGTTATAGTTAACATAAACATCAATGGTAATTAAGATTAAATCAATTAAAACAAATTTTCAATCATACAGAATTTTAACAACTCAAAACGCACCAACCTCTAGCACATAATGGCCCTCTCAGGGTCCACCTGGAACAATTTATATCGCACCAGTAAACCAAGAATTTAATGTAGTTCTGTTATATATCTTAACCATTTGGTGGAGTCAAAGAAATAGAGTTATCCTCTAGTAATACATTATAGATACATCACAAAATATATATATATTTATAACGTTTTACATGTATATCATTTCACTATACATTATACTAAGACTATTATCACAGCTGCTGGAGTGCCACACCAGAGACAGCGTAAGAACCATAGTAGCACTTTACTGCATTAGACCAATTATCTTATTTGGAATGACTGCTACAGTGCTGTCATTAAGTGAATGTTTCAGATGCCATTGGTCCCAAACACTATCTACAATGTAATCTACTTTGATTTGCACGAAGGGTTAAATGTCACTTTCATCAATTTTTAAGTCCTGCAACAATGTGTAAGCAACAGGTCATCAACTTCTTGAACATGGCAATACAACCCTGGATTTATACCTATATGTAACCTTGCAGAGCATGCCAACAGCTTAACTAATATATGAATGCTGCCGTCTTCATTGTGACCCATACCAGAACTGGTGGTAATTTAAATAAATGTTGCATGTATATGAAACTTCAACATAAATTCCTACCGGGTAATAACAATAAATCTTTAATTTCGTATGAAATCATTTCTACAATATATAAAAAAGAAAATATATCTATATACTTGTATATGTAAATTTGTTTTACTTTTTCACTGATTAAAACATGGCAAAAATCTCAACTAAAAATATTAACACAAACTTAATAATCTGAAATTTCAACATTTGCTGAGCACCTTCAATTCTCATTGCTGGTCTTTATTTAAAAATCCTTTATTGTAGATTACTATTTGGTAAAAATGTAACAACGTTAATGGCAATGGTCATTTACATCTACAACAATTGCTCGCTTCCAACCAAAGAGGAAATAGCCGGCCCCTGCCCCGAGAACGACCGCAATACATAACCAGACATTGTAGGTCATGAAGATCAACATGAGACAATAGCTAAGGAACACCTGGAGAATATGCAACACAGTCTGGATTAAGTGTGATGAACTGATCATGGAAACACTGAAAAATATAAGGTATTTCATCAAATAATATTCAATGGGACATATATTTCATCAAAAAATATTCAATGGGACATGTATTTCATCATATAATATTCAATGGGAGATATAGTTTATAGTGTATTCTGACCCATTCACTGTTGCATACATTACATGAAATGATGTACATTTATTCAATGGGACATGTATTTCATCAAATAAAATTCAATGGGGATATCTTTTATCAAATGATATTCAATGGGACTTTTGCTTCATCATATATTTCATGGGACATGTGTTTCATCAAATGATATTCAATGGGACTTGTGTTTCATCAAATAATATTCAATGGAATATGGGTTTCATCAAATAAGACAACATGATCTTTCAATTTAGAAATTAGTATAGAATATATTTCTATGCATTATGCAACAATTTTTATTCAGTAATATTTATTTCCCAAAAGGAACCATAAGTTTTTCTGAAAAAATTTTTATTTTCTAATTAATATATTTTTTTCAAATTTTTTCCCACAAGTTTTCCTTTAAAAAACCAAGCAATTCTAATATATTTTTTTCCAATTTAAAAACAATGACCTTATAAAGGATCGATGCATGCCCCAATAGCTGAAATTTTGAACCATTAATAAAACAAAGGATAAGAGCTGGCTACGTTGCATATCAATCACTGTAAAGGACACACATAACCAAAAAAAGTTGAATTAGAAAATAGTGGACACCATTAAAGTATTTGATAATAATGTAGTTGCAGCAATGAATCCTAGGACAGTTCATTAATGCAACAAGTTACTCAATATAATTGATTGATTGATTGATTTTTGTTTAACGTCATACCATGAATATTTCACGTATATTGTGACGGCATCTGCCTGATGCAGGGCATACAAATTTTGACCTTTGCCACGGACCGTACCGAAGCAGTGAGGGGTCTTTAACGTGCCATACATACCACGACACGGGGGCTCGGTTTTTACTGTGTCATCCGAAAGACAGGACACCAGCATGACCAGAGTGGGAATTGAACCCAGCCTCCCGATCAGGAGTCCAGCGCGATACTACTAAGCCACGCCTGCTTTACTCAATATAAAGTTACTGCTATCTAATGTTAATTTTGTTAGCTGCCTACATTTTGATTAGTCATGTACAATTATTTTCAATTTCATAAGGCTTTGTTGCAAGCATTTCTCCTGGGACAAATTGGATTCACTTTTATGAAACTGTTTTTATATTTCAACATAGCGGTACAACTCAAGTATCCAAAACTCCAAATTTGTCTTAAGGAGACAAAAAGTAACAAATATTGATAAGTATGAATGAAAATATATCTCTCCTCACGGCACTGCCACAGCCATTTTTGAAATATGAACTGGAACCAATGCGAAACTATGAGTTTTGCTTGAAAAATAGAAGATAAGGACAGATACATTTATAACTTGCATTATTTCCATTTACATGTAACTTCTTTCATATATGGACCATTTTCAAAGAGACAAATTTAAGTTTTTTCCAAGATTCAAAAACCATGCATTTTTGTATTAAATTACAAGCAATTAGTAAAGAGGTATGAAAGTAAAGTAAAAGCTCAGTAGCAATATACAAACAACATACACATACAGCATATACTATTGTCCAAGTTAAAGTGGCACATCTTGATCCTACCATAAACTAAAACCAACTGATCCATTATCAAAATCGTTCTTAATGAAAATCGTTCTTAATGAGACCAATACCTCAGGTTAAGGTCATGACAAACTCTTGCATCATGAGTAACAACTGTAAAGAACGTGTTACAGCTGTGCTTTTATAAACAAGGCAATATTTTTAGTCAATGGTCAAAAGTTCGCCGTGACCTTGACTTTGGAGATATGACCACTAGTGAAAATCATGACAAACCGTTGTGGCATGTGTAACATTTGTGTGATGCCTGAAATATAGGTCAGATAATTATAACATCAGCAGTGTGTGTAACCATGTCTACCCTGAAATGAACTATTCATTTAAGTTTGATTGGCATACCACCTGTAGTAAGAACACTGTATTGATGCGAGTGCCTTGTAGGATATAAGGTTTTTAATTTCACATTACAGATGCTGAATAATGGGAGGAATATGCCTTATGAGATCTACATTTTTAAAATCAACGATCAAAGATCATGAATGTGTAACTATAATGGAGGAAAAAGTATCCAAAGATGGGCGATTACAGTATACCCCCTTAAACAATGTTGATGAAGGGGGAATTTAATTATCAGAGCATACAAGTATAAAATTCTGTCTTGCTCAGTTTCACATGTTTACACATTGTATCCATTATTCACCTGTTACTAATATTATATCAGACTTTAACTTCTGGCAATTCAAAATATTTGTTTTACTTCATCTTGGTTAGACTACTTAACTAGCATTTATAAATTCATGCAAGTACACTTGATAAGAAGACATCATGCAGTAAAACAAAAACCAAGAATAAATCGAAACAATGGTTAAATAACAAAACTGTTCTTCTGTGACAATTTGATATGTAATAACTAATTATCATATTGTATATTTCAATTCTTCAGCTTCTTAAAGTGCTATAAGAATGTTCACAATTTTTCTATGTTAGGTGAGTATCTACATGTACACAAACGAGTCGTTCACTAAAGACTACACTTCTGCATAACTCTGATCACAAGATATATACAATAATCTTGGAACAGCTTGATGGATTTTTTTCAGTGGTTAATCTCCATAATACATGATGTCATATGTTACTTTTCCCTGGGTTTTGATTATGATGCTTATATTCGAATCGTCTGGTCACAATCAAATGACATTAAAAGTTGTACAAGAAGTTGAACCTGACGCCTTTATTTTTCTAAGGTTTTCCTGTGAAATGGGTATTTTTATATACCAGTGTATCTCAAAGAAATGTTGAAACAGAAGGGGCAGTAATTCTTAGGAATATCATCATCATTCAATTAGCATTTTATAAAAATGCAAAATCCCTCAGCACCCTAATAGCACTTTAAGTGAAGAATTTAAAACATCCATGTCTTAAATATTTCTTTTCTCTTACAGTTTTAGAATTTTACTTTAGTGTAATACATGTATAAAGTAAACCTAGAAGGTCTGGTAACATCATACTTCATTTGTTAAAAAGAGTTACAATGATAGGATAGAACGGATACATAGATACAAATAAGACTTTCATTGTTACTAATATACAGTCTGTCATTACGAGGCGATGATGCAAGTTAAGGTTTAATATGAAGCAGTAAAGAAGTAAATGCCGTAGTATGGAGTAATGTTTGAAATACAGAAACATTTAGAATCGTTATTGAGATAATTAGTTGTATACATGTTATTGTGAGGGAATACTGACTACATGTTAGAATGCTTATTCAAAATATATCAGTGTAATGAACTAGCAAGTACCCAGAAAAATCTCTTATAGCATAGTCAGAGTATCCTCTCATTATACCACTGGATTGGCTGCTGAAAAACATGCAGATACATTCATTTGAGTACACTTAAATGCATATTCCTATTTCAATTGCATGTCTACCCTTTGGAATTTCTATATAGCAAAAACGGAGGAAACCGAAACCGATTCTATATACGGTAACACAGTAAGCCATAAGCAATGCTAAGGGGCAGTAACATAACACATGAGCTAAGTTCATGTGAGAGCATGTGTACGTAATCACCTTTTAGCAGACATCTGGTGAGTGTTGTTATGGGAGAATCTAGAACTGAAATATTCATAATGTGCATATCATAAGCTAAGAAACAAAATGCAATCATACACCAAAACTATCCAAAAAAAATATCAATCCACATGCTAATGTACTTCATTTGTTTAAGTCTCTCTCTTTAAAATGAACACCACTTATGCACATTAATCATCATGCACATAACACCACAGTATTAACACTCAGACTTAGACTGAGTCAACTCCATAAAGGTAAGAAGAAGAAGCATAACATAGTCATATTAAGCAGTGAAAAAGTAGCATATAAACAAAAGTTAGGTACAATACCACAAATCTTGTGGTTCACATCTACATTAACTTCAGAAGCAGTTACTGACTGATTCTTGATGTGTAACCTGCTCTGTCTTTCATGCTCATTCTCATGATGTGTTAATATACAAATCTACATCTAGACTACTGATTAGTTCTATAAACACAGTGTAGAAGACATTAACTCGTACGATCAACCATAATGTTATGCGTTGTATATCAAATATCTTCCATGCTCTATTCTATATATTGCCGTACTAGACCTATCAATTTGGGGCTTTAATGGCTGAGTGAACCACAGCCATAAGTCTATTAAACCTGACTTCAAACATTAGTTTATATCAGTGGAAAACTTCACCAATGTACCTAACATGAATCTATTATTTTCCTCTCTGTGTTTCTAAATCAATTTTTCCCATTATACAACTAAATTGTTTTCATCAACTTGTGCACATACAAAGGATTGTTGTTATGTAATATCTCATCACTGCTGTTCAAATTATCCAAAACATCTTGTACATGTGTTGATGTAAGCCAGCATAGCTTCTTTGGTACGATACTTTGCTAGTAATGGAGAGGTCACAGGTTCAAGTCCCACTGGTGACCCCTCAGTGTCCAGTCTTCAAAGGGAATGAAAAATCTAAGGTCCTATGTCAGGATAAATGTGATACGTAAGAGACCCCCTCACTGCCGGTTTAAACATTATTTATTGAGGCAAATACAAAAAATATCGATTTACAGACTAATAAAATTTAGGATCAAGCATCAAGTATAGAATACTTATGTTAAGCTCTCTCCTATAAGAAGTAGAATTTGCTATTACAATAAGGCGGACAGTACACAATATTTGATAACTTTAAACCAATTAAATTTAGAAAATGAAGTAAGGTTATTTAATTAATATAGATAGGAATTGCCGTGGATGGTTCTGTTATAATTTGTAATTTCTGTTATGCATCACACATATGGTGTCACCATATAAGTGTTGGTTGATTGGTGCTTTAAGTTGCTTTCAATAATAGTTCAGTTATATCGCGACATGGAAGCAGGAGGTTACCAACCTCTTAAACACAGTGGCGCAACCCAGGAATCGAAACACGGATCATCGGCGCCACAAGCCAAGCCCTTAACCACTACACCAAGCCTGCCCCTCACCATATAAGTGAAATGACATTGGTGTGACATAAAACAAGAATGAAACATACAAATGTACTTATGTGCACTACAGCTTTAAAGTATGGAACTATCACTTTTAAGTTTAATTGTCTTGCAGTGATCTATCCATTGATCTATTTCATACTGACACAGCACTGAATACCTACCCATTAGCTTTGGGGTCTACTATAATGTTGTCTTGAGAAGTGTGTGCTGTAATTGTTACTTCTTTGTATTTCGTTGATGGATTTATGGCTGATTTCAATAACTGCTCTCGGAAAACTTTCAAACCTTCATAAATGACAGCAATGACAAAGACAACTATACAAGCCCCGACCATTTCTGAAAACGAAAATAGACCTTATTCATTCATCTATATGATTCAATTACAATCGAATGCAAAACATCTGTATCATTTTATTCAAAATATACAAACCAAATACACTATTCTTTAGGCTTTGTACAAGACTAAATCATAAACAAGAACTTGGAAGACCTAATTACTTTGTCCAAATACAATGTAATAGTACCGTTAATTTCACTAAATCCTATCTCTTTAGTTAAGTATGCCGTCTCAGTCAGAACATACCGGGGTATAATCTATACATGTGTGTAATACACACAGAACTGAGAGGAATTGGAACATTAAGAAACAAGATGTAAATGCCCCAAAGTCCAAATACGGCAAATTTTGAAATGCAGGTCGAATGTCACTGTCGAGGTCACAAGGTCAATGGTCTTGGTGTAATTTGAAAGGGCTGTATTAGTGGAATATGCATGCCAAACATGAAGTCTCTATCTTTCACTGTTCAAAAGTTATGGCGAAGGTTAATGATGACAGCAGACAGACAAACAAACGAACAGGCAGACAGGTCAAATACAACATGCCCTGATCTATCAATTCAGGGGCATAAAAAGGAACAAATATTGGATCAATCATTAGGAAGATAAGTATTACCTCCTGCATTTCTTGTCATGAGTTGTTCAAATAGTATGTACTCCATAATTCCTGTATGAAAATACATCTGTAATAGATAGATGAAATGATGTTACAGAAACATTCAGGAATGAGTACTAGTATATGAGAAATGGTATTAGTTAACACACATCTTTGATTCAAGTATGAGTACCAAAGGGAACTTTTCATAATTTTCTTTCCATTTTTGTCTTTTTGAATATGATAACTTCCATCATGCATGGTATAATGAGTACATGTATATTATTTAAGATATCATTGTTAGTTAATACAGACAGCAGTGTTCAAATTAAACACATTCTTTTAAACCAAACGAAAATGCATGAGAGAAAATCAGGATATGTCGTATTTTTCAAATTCAAAACAGACAAAATGAGGTAAAAAACATTTTCTGATCTTATCTCAATGTATCCTTTAGACAATTAGCATACTAAATTTCTAAAATATGACTTTAAAAAATTTCATTTGAAATAAAGAAAGAAGAAATAATCAGGATGCACACGCAAACAAATGTAGGACAATGTGGGATAATGCTTACTAACAGGAAGCTCATTAAATGACTTCTGTAAGAATGGTCAAACATATGCTGGTTAGGATACTGACCTTCATCATCATCATATGTGAACCACCTGACATATTCATGCCACCATGCATGCCATGCATGCCTCCTCCCATGCCGTCCATACCGCCCATGCCTCCTCCCATGCCATCCATACCACCCATGCCGTCCATACCACCCTCGTTATTCCCTGGCATTGGAGTACTGTTTCCTGTCATATTACTCATCATGTTATCATGGGTCATATTCATTAGCATTTTATCCATTTTGTTCCATGGAAAGAAGGCTATTGGGTCTTCTTGCTGAAAAAAGATATCTAGTATTATGATAATTGATTATATCAAGATCTTAACAATGTTAAAAATTAAAATATAAAACTGTAAATCTCAAGCTAAGTGTTATATAACAAATATGTCGCTCAATACAGGTACAGCGGCCACATTATAAATATTCCTGAGTATGACAAAAGTAAATCTCTTGTCTCTTAATAAGACCATGCTAACTTATATATGTAAAACATCTTTAGATATCTTTAACACTCTAGAAAACAGGTGTTTATGAATGGAATTCTAGAACTGATTGGCAATTGTTGAATGCAACAATTAGCATTTTACAAGAATTTATAACGCTTTCTTTTCACGAGTAATTTGAATCTAGACGAGATATCCTGAGAACATTCCACATCCTATACACACTTCTTTCGAAAGACTAACGTTCGTATAATTAAGTATTAACTACAAAAACGTTCAAGACGATTATTCTGCGACATATATATAGAATTAAGATTTGGAACGTTCCTAATAAAAGCACACACAATATGCCTTGACGAGATTAAACAAACAACTACATCAAAATTTCTGAGTCGAAGCGTCGATGCATCATGTTATGCAAACTCTTTTCTTTTTCTTGACATTATAAGGAAGTCTAACTCGTCTTACATTACAAGATCTTACAGTAAAATCATCCGTAAAACACAACTGTTAAAGGTGTTAACATGACTATAAAATTAAATTTAATGCTTTGATCAAGACTCTTACGTGGCAGACATAATGTTGATAATCATTAAAATGACAGAATACCGTTACCAACTAAAACATAACCAGGTCAACGTTATTTATAGGTAAAGTTATCCAACTGTTGCGCTTGTTCAGTTTGTGTCAATTCTGAGTCGTAGCTAATAAAAATATATATATACATATATCTAAGCATGCACATCATTTTACCTTAAAAGCATAAAATATGAAGAGAGCGGACAAACATTATAGAGTATAGTAAATATGTCAACATTGACGCTCGGCCATGCACATTCAACACGCCCAACTTCGTCAATTTCCATATAAATATTCAAGTGTAATTTCTATCTTCAGATGCATATGGTTATTTTACCTCCGATTAAAACACCGACCTCTTTTAGCACATATTGGCAGAGTCAGAGACACACATACATGCACATGTATATATGTCTCTGGCAGCGTATATGTATATTCCATTAACATTCAGTTTTGAATATAAATATATAGAAAGGACATACCCGAAGCAGCGAGGTATCGTTTATGTACCAACGGTACCAGGACACGGAAATTCTGAATTTTTGCTACCTCGACCGAAATACCGGACACCAGACATCAGAGGTGTGAGCCACCTGGCGAGTTCGAACCCGGAACAACTATATATCGGTCTCAAGTCAAGACTGACACAGACCGAGCTCTACTGCGCTTCATATCACTCTGATATATCGATACGTGTATCTCACTCATCAGAAAACACCAGAACGAGAGGTCATAAAGAAAAAAGAATCAGTCGTTTCATCCATTTTGATGATAGTGTATATGAAGTATGTAAGCTCTTTCAAGGCTGTGATACTGCCAGTGTAATGTTGTTGAAGATTCTATCTATAGATGTATCTACTGAAATACAGACACTGCAAAGACTCTCTCCGAAATAAAATAATAATATTCGGTTATATAAATATTTCCGTTATATAAATATTTAAACAAAATTATGTAAATTCCTCTTTAAATTTCACTGAACACTTCTAAGACACATTTACCATATACATGTAGTTCTGCCCCAATGAGCTTCCAATGACATATTTCTAATTTCATGCAGATATAAATATTCGAATACTCTGTCATGTGCAAATGCATACTTATGCATATTAAGTCTATTTTCATTATTCTAATAACACACACATATATATATGTCAAGGGGCAGTAGCCCTAACAGCTGTACAAGGTTTTATGCTGTGAAGTGAAAACAGCCACATTCTTCACAAGGATACATTTAACAAATATCTAATTTCCTAACAGATACTGCATTGTTTTAATATCATATGCACGTCTTGAAGGTATGCGTCTTGTTCTAGTTTACTGTATTTACCACCCACCAGTAAATCTAAAAGTCAAACATGACAGTATCTAACTTTTCTCCCTGTGCACATTCTCTGGTTAACGATGTTGGAGAAGAACATTAAATATTTGCGCAAGGCAGGTATCCTTGTCCTCAAATATAGGACTTCCGACAAACAGACGCCAGACAAATTTATTTATTTTCACAATGTTCCATAGGCAACACAAAAATGAGACTTTTTACCTTATATCCTATAGTTTAATCGATTTTCAAATAAACATGTGACAGAGAGATCGAAGATTTATTAACATTCTTCTTATGTACATACTGGCATGTATACATTTCAGATGTTATTTTTTATTAATAAATGATAAGTGTGAAAAAAGTACTACACAGTTGTCTGTACACATATCAAATTTTTACATGAACCTAATAACAAGTACTTATTTCTAAACCGGTGTCCCAGATAATATGCTAACAACTTGATTAAGGTTTGCCTTTATGTGACAAGGTATTGTTCGATTATTACAGCATCGCACCTGGGTCGCTCTGCATTTCTTTTTTTCTCAAAATATACATATACATTTCAACCTTGGAATTCCCAATATTAATCATTGACTTATCCAACATTTATCTTGGAATTTCTAAACTTTTATAATTGACTTTTCCAATATTAATCTTCGAAGTTGGTTTTCTAGATTGAATCCGTGAGTTATGGACAGAGGAGGATGCCTATCGATTTTGAGGTCAAATGTGAAGGTCACAAAATCTGAATTTTGAAAGGAAATATGGTAAAAAAAATGTTTCCTACATGGTTTTGGATACCATACATCAGATACATGTCAACCAAATTTTGGATGTACACTTTCTTTCTTTCTTAGTATAAATAGACAAAGAAACTGTGGCCTATTGCTTTTAGTCCGCATTAAATTCTTCTACAGAGAATACGATGGAAAAAAATTAAAATATTACTCACAATTCGCTTTGTATTTTCTTTTCTTTTTTAACACCCAAACTATAATACCTCCACAGTCTGACAAAATCCTGACAAGTAAGTGATTTTAGTCTTCTTTAGCCGAACTTTCCACGATTGGTAAAGGTAATGGTCAATTCAAATTTGAGTAAATATGGAAGGACATTTGATAAAAGGGAGTTAAAACTCACCTGCTACAGAACTACAATTTGCTGCGTCCAAGTAGAGGATGAAGAGAGTTGTTGGTAATAAAAAAAATCGATTTTTTTTCAGTTTCGTCGATTCTCTCTATTGAAGGAATTCAGACGGAAGTCATATTATGCTGGAGTAAGAATCTTGAACTAAATGATTATGTTATAAAAGGTCAAGGTCACATTACCTAAACTTAAGAGTGAAAGTTCATTTTCTGTGTAACCTAACCATATTGAATTCCCTGGGACCGGTACAGTACAGCCTACGCGGATTCCTCACTTTCCACCCATCACCGCAACCGATTTTTGGGTGGGAAATCACCGCAACCCACCGCAAAATAAGATTGCGGTGGACGTTCAAATCCATCGCAACCCACCGCAATTTTTACTGTCGTGACAGGAGATTGAATTGTCCATCGCGGGTCACCGCAGTTGGTCATATCGCCGCAGGCACTTGAAGACAAAAACGCGGCGGGCCACCGCAATCGTTATCATCGTTGCAGAATCTTGTATTGGGATACCTGCGATACATTGTAATGTTTCAATAGCCATACTTTAAAATTCGTCCAGGTCCTATTTATATTCCACTTACGGGAGCTAAGGGTCTATTAAATTTAATGTACTTTGACATAAGTATCTTATATTTTGATGTGAAATGCTCTCTATCAACAATACATTTAAAATCTATTCGTTAGTAAAATAGAATATTATACGCAATTGCATTAACTTTAAAAGGGTAATGTGTTACAACGGTTCGAACACTGTCGCTCTTAATAAATGTTACTTGTATATAAATTAATGAACATATCTTTTATTTTATTGTGATTAATTTGGAAATGCTATCTTAGCAAAAAAGGAAAGCTGAAATCGTATTTCGCATAGCGGGTATGTCTTATGAATAATGTACAAAAGTAGTGGTCATTAATTCGACAAGTAATGTATAGAATAGGTCATTTCCGATTTTCCTTTATTCATAATAAAATCTTAGAATTTATGTAGAAGTATACTGTCGAAGGACCAGTCCCCGATTAAGACCAGTTTCCGGCTACTACGTTATCAAGGGTATTCAAACCATGAATTCATATGTATTCTGTGTATTGCAGACAATCACGTGAAAAAATCTCATAAAATCACGTTTCAGAAGACAAAAAAAAGTAGTAGCCGGTAACTGGTCTTAGCCGCTAACTACTACCAGTAAGTCCGTAGGCACGCGATATGAAAGAAATTCTTTAGAATTGAATTAAACAAATTGATTTCAAGGAAAAAAAGAAAAACAAGGACCTATCTTGTTTATACGTTCTTTACAAAAAAAAAATCAGTAATTGAAACGTGATT